>VZTD01000066.1:18468-117535 GCA_013397725.1 Rhagologus leucostigma | reverse complement strand
AAAAAAAAAAAAAGAAAAGAAAATTACGTTCTTTTAATACGTTTCACAATGTGTGTTCTTATTTTAGAGTCGACATATCGTCACCAAGCTACCATTGATGATGAAGTGGTTTCCATGGAGATACTAGACACAGCTGGTCAGGTGCGTGGGTGCATGTGCTGCTACCCAGTTCCTTGGCTCGGGCACGCAGCAGGGGAGGGGAGCGTGGTGGTGGCAGCAGTGCAGCGGGGGCAGGTGTGCTCTGCTCTGGGGGCACAGATTTGCTTCTGGGCAGAACCCCCCCTGCTCCTCCCCCGTGCTGGATCCCGTCTGCAAGGATTCCTGCTTAGAGTTTTCAAATACTGGGAGAACAAACAAGTCGAGGGGCTTACTCTGCGGGTAAAATTATGTTGTTGTCATGCCTTTGATTCAGGGCCAGCCCAGCAACTAGGCACAAAGTCACAATCTATTTCTACAGTCGAGTGATGAGGCTTTACAACTTCACTCAACGATTCCCACTGAAGTGAAGAGCAGATTTGTCACAGCCAGGTCTCCCTTCCTTTTAAAACATGGCAGGTGCTCACACTGCAGAGTCCTGTGCAGCTCGTGGCACTGGGTGGAATAGATCTAATAAAATAAATAAATATTTATTTATGAATATTTATATGATAAATATAGAAATATATATATAATATATATATAAATATATATATTTATCAGGGCCACGTGATAAAAAAGGTGATACGTGCAAAATATAAAGTAAAGCAGATGTACACAGCTTTGGAGGACCAACACCTCTCTGAAGGTCTGCCATCTTCATAAATCAAATTCCTGAGGCTGGTGTCTGTCTTTTCCAACAGGAGGACGCTATTCAGAAAGAAGGACACGTGCGATGGGGTGAGGGCTTCGTGCTGGTTTACGACATCACGGACAGAGGCAGCTTCGAGGAAATGCTGCCGCTTAAGAACTTGTTGGATGAAGTTAAAAAGCCCAAAAACGTCACCCTGATCCTGGTGGGGAACAAAGCCGACTTGGATCACTCCAGGCAAGTCAGCACAGAGGAAGGTGAAAAGCTGGCCACAGAACTTGCATGTGCTTTTTACGAGTGCTCTGCTTGCACAGGAGAGGGCAACATCATGGAGGCCTTCTATGAGCTCTGTCGGGAGGTGCGGCGCCGGAAGATGGTCCAGGGCAAGACTCGGAGGCGAAGCTCCACCACCCATGTCAAGCAGGCCATTAATAAGATGCTTACCAAAATCAGCAGCTAAAAAGAGCTGTCCTAAGCCAGAGAAGCATTTTAGAGCAGATTTTAGCTTGGAGTAGGGGCAGGGCAAGCAGAGCACGTTTAATGAAAAACGGTCAAAGCTTTGCAATGAAAAATGAAAAAAAAGACAAAGACAAACACCACCACTTTTTTGAGTAACACGAAGTCATACTATTTTCCTGGTTTGAAATGTATTTAGCCACACTGCTTCTGACTAATGTGGGATAAAAAGAAAACCACCAAGAATAAAACAAAAAAACAAACACCAAATGAACTCCAAAGGACTAGATAATTGTGGGGATTGGCAACCAAGAGAGAATCTTCTGCTTCTACGTGGCTAGCTCCAATCCCCTGCAAGTCAGTAGTGCCTAAACATCATTTCCAGCCAGACAGCTGCTCAGTAGCCATTGGAGAGTAAGATTCAGCCCTCTGAGTCAAAAACCATCATCAGCAGTCCACCAACAACCATCACAACCGGTGTTCTCCAGGACTGAATACATGTAGAGGCTGCTGTGTTGTATCAGAAAGTTCACCTGACACCTTCACCAGCTCTAAGTTGGCTCATTGTGTGCTTTCACTCCAAACTGTCCTTCCTTGTTAATTTTGTCAAATCCATGAGTGTTGATGTTCTTAGCAAGGTATGCAAAAAATATAGGAAAGGTCTATTTCCTGGGGTGTTTAGCCAGCTAGACACACATTTCAAGAGACCTGAAGTTCAGCTGCTCTTCCAGCTCCTCTGAAACTGCTGAATTCTCGAGAAATAACCAGCTAGTCCAGTGGCATTTCAGCATTTCCCCCTCAAAACGCAGTACTGTGCTTGGGGAAATGGGAGTATATCTGTTGGGAAATCAAACCGAAAAAAAAAAGAACCGTATTACTATTGATTTAGCTGTGGGTAGTTTTTAGCATTTGTTAATTTTTTTGGTTTGGTCTTCTATTCAATTCAAGTAGTTCCTCTTAGTCTATCTTATACTGAAGAAGAACTGAATCCTTGGGAAGGCAAGTATTTAAAGTCTAAGCCCAAATGTAAATCAGATCTGGATGGCCTCTACCATATCAAGACACCATCATTTCCAGCTGTTTAAGGTTCCAGATGCTGCTTGGAGCACTCTGGGGCTTAAAGCAGCGCAGATTTTTTGTGACTTTTATCTGGCACATTGAAGTGAAAGCGCATTTTATCAGATTTTGGTGCCTGGGATAAAAGGTGTCCAGTTATTTCCTTTTCCCTCATCACCTCATTTAAGCCAGCTGCCGAATTTTGCCTCCTGTCTAGTTGGTTTGTTAACTGCTAAAAGATGCAAGAACCAAGACTGGAAGCTTTTCATTCAGACTGTGTTGGTCTCCCACCTGTGGTGTTGCATCCCTTTAGGCAGCTCAGACTGTCAACGTGTAGAACCACAGCCAGCCGCAGGGTTGGGATGACGAATTAGCAGTGTTCTCCTTTGAGGAAGAGCCCCCTTGTAGCAGCTACTTACAGCTTTATTCTCCAGTGCTTTGTACTTCGTGTGGTTATTTGCGTCTGCGAGGAAGTAACTCCAAAAAGCTATCAAATGCAAATTGCCACAGACGTAGGAAAGTGCGTAAATCTAGTTGGATAGCACTTTGTACAGGTATAGGTAGCCATACAGGTGGTGGAACAGGCTGAAGAGGCAGATCTGTATATCCCTGTGAACAGAGAAAATTTCCAAATTAGGACTTCTATTATAAGTATTCACTTAAAGATATTTTACCAAAGTAAGTTGTTTTAAACTTTCACTTTTAGCCAACCGGCAAAGAACATCACATTCAGATGTATATTTTATTTGTGCTGTTGTTTGTTTTCTCTGCTCCTGTATTCTAGATGGTAAAAAACTCATTTCACTCTCCTGGAATCAAGGTCTCTATTTTGGTCCTCACATTCACGTGTGTTGCTCTACATCAGCTGGACACACTGAAGTGGAAACTTCACCATGTGCTTCTGGGTTCTTGCAACAGGCCTCTGTGACACACTTGTTCCCATGCTCTTCATCATATCGTTAACTTTTTTTAAGATAAGAAAAAAAAATATAGAAAAAAATAGAGGTTTTGCAATTTTTAGTCCTATTAGTAATGTAGAATCAGTACAAGTGTAAAAGAGCGAGCTAGTGCCTGTTCACAAACCAGAATTGTTTAGCTGAGGGGCTGAACTTGCAAGCAATGTAGTTAACCTTAGGAGCCAGAGCGAGCATTTGCAAGTTGAAGCACTAAGGTTCTGTTATCTTTCAAATCAGTGCTGGTGCACGTATCTGAAGTAAACAAAATCCTTACCTGGAATCCCATGGCAACGTAGCTGAGTCTTTACTTTGGTATGCCGAGCAATTGATTCATCCCTCTTAGAAAACTTCAACAGTTCTTTTATCTGAAAAACCTTTCTTGGGGTTCAGGTTGGAGCTGCATTTAAAATACAAAAAGGTTGTAAGTGAATGACAAGAGAAAATAATTTATCATATTCATACTAGAAGAGTTGAAAGGAAGGGGAGGCTAAGGTACGGCCCTCATACTTTCCAAAAGATTTCCGGCAAACGGTATCTTCTTTTATAACATCTGTATAGACAAATTATAAAATCCTGGTGAAAATAAAATGTTCCACTATGCAAACATCCCTTGTTACATAAAGAACTTACAATAAAAATAGTAACATTCCTTTGCAAAGACTGAATTTGGAAACTGCCAAACAAGATAAACACTTGGTCAAAAAGGAGGCCGCTACTTTGTGACCTTTCCTCCCAAACAAACACAAACTTCTTTACTTAATTGCTCATTAATTTTTTTCACTCTAAGCCATTTCTACTCTGGAATATTATAATCTGTTGGTATGCATTACATAGTGTTAAGTGCAACTTGATTTACTGTTGCTCACAATGTTGCAACATACTACTGGCTACACTATGAATCTGTCATATTTCCACAATGTGCAAATTGAGCCCAAAATTGCCCAAGCATTGAAAAGGCCACGTGCAGCATGAACCCACATTCAGTAGCCTTTCTGCAGCAGACACCAACAGATGAAATTCTGTTTCTCCTGCTGCTCTTTAAGTGTATGTATGTGACAGTAACATTAAATTTCTTTCCTCTGCCTGCTGCCATTTCTGCGGGGAGAGGATGGGAAGGATGAATAAGAAAAACAGGGAGGAAAGGTGAAAGGGATACTTGTTACCTGCAACAAGTTGATTGTCATTTATGAAGTTTTTAAATATTTATCTTCAATTGATGAAGAGTTAGTCATGCCCGTGCTGCAAGACCTGGATCAGGACCCAAAACTTCCCTAGAACTTTGAGAATCGTCGAATCTGGGGGTTTGGTGCAACTACAGATGGAAGTGAGGATCAGCCACTGGGTTTGCACCTGGATCCAGACAGGTTGTCCCCAACCTGGGGATAGTTGGATCTGGCAGTTTGCTACAAGGCTAGTTGATTTTTATATATATAATGATCTGTATGCATTTTTACATTAAAAATATGAAAGCTTGTGCTTGTAGATAATATATAAGAAACACAAATAAAAAAGACAAAAGAAAAAATAGTGTTTTCTGTGCTGAACTCTCACGTATTGATCTTCCATTAGACGTCTCCAGTGTTCCTTCCAGCTATTAAGGGGCCAGTTCCAAAAGCCCTGATTTGGTTTTTTATTTAATCTTTACCTAAGGAAAACAAACAGTGAATTTTACCTGAATAAGCACTGTAAAATTTGGATCATTTTATTTGAACTTATTTGGCTGTTAGTCCTGGAATAGAGAAGTCGAAAAGCATCTACAGTGAGGCACAGCTCCAAATGTCCTTGCTAACTATTTCAAGGCTGCTGAAAAAAGTTACAGGGTTATTAACTAACCTCGGTGAAATGCACCAAATGCTGTCCTGCCAACTAAACAACACGGATCTTGATCCCAGGCTTCTGAGGTGAAATCCTGGGCTAAGCAGTCTGGGAGATTTATGCTGGTGGTTTTGACAGAGGCAACTTTTCACCTGCTGCCAGCTATGCCCATGTTCCAAGGATAATGCACTGTTAATCTGAAGAGAAGGTTCATAGCATGTACCTTATGAAAGGTAAATTGTGTGAGTGGTAAACAGTCATACAGAGCATGGGTTTTAAACTGCAGCAGAGGAAGCTTCAGCACTGGAGAGGGGAGCTGTAATCCATTCTTTTTCCACCAAACTTGGGCCAACCAAGTTACCCAAAGCGTGATGAACAGTAGTGGGGGTATAAGAATGTCACATCGGGCAGAGCACTGCATGAAATCTGGGTGCAGAATCTCTGCTGGGAGGTGAAACCCCACAACACCAGTCACTGTCTGCCTCTGGAGCACTACAAAGCAGCCTTGAGTTCTGTCAAGCCACACTATAACTTGCTCCAGTCAAAATAATGTCTCCTGCAAAGTAAGTAGCTGCAGTCATAAAGGCTGTGTATAAACAGTGTTCGGGGTTCCTTTTATCTTTCTATTTAATGGCTCAATACATATGCATATCTTAAGAAGAAAAGGAAAAATAGGCTTTAATTAAAGGAGGCTTCTTGGTGTTTTGATGTATTTCTGCCTTTATGTTCTTTGCAAAATTAAACCTGTAATGAAAACAGTGCCATCTTAGAAACTCCGGTGCTACGCATTTTATTTCCGCTTACAGATGCCAGGCACTAATCACCTCAGGCTACGAAAACACTAAGCAGCGGCTTGTCCGGTGCTGTGCGAGGTTTCTGGGAGGTGATAATGATGGCTTGTGTGAGGCCAGCTCAGTCTGGTTTCTGTAAGCACAGTTGCCCATGGGGAAGGCTGTTAGTGCAGCAGGAGAAGAGTGCCACTCACCTGGGGCAGGACTCCGCTGACCCCGCTGGGGTTGGGCACGGGATGGGTCAAGCCCCTGCTCCACAGCCCTGGCAGCCAGCATGTGGAGAAAACACTCCAGTAGCCAATTTCTCTCATCCACTTGAAGGATTCTTCTCCATTTTTAGTTTGAAGCAGACTGACCTGAAACTGTGAGGTAAGTCCACACTACTGGCTGTTTAATAAACACGAGAATTTGAGGGGAGTTTGGCCTCCTGCCTTTTTCAAATGGTCTCTTTCATCTCCAGCTTGACTCCCCAAAGCAGCATTTGTCTTTTCCTTCTTCTATCATATTAAATTAAGTTGTTTTGAGTTTTATTTGGTCGGTTAGGGTTTTTTTAAATGGTAGTTGTGAATAGACTCCAATACCCAGGGGTGTTTTATGGGCAAAGAAGCTCTATCACTTCTCAGAGGTCACTCTCACGAGGATGGAGTATTTGCAAATGCCTCTGGGTATAAATTATTAACACTGAACACAGCTGCTCTGAAGAGTTGGAAATAAGTTTTTTTTTTTCAATAAGGGAACCTCTCATCATTGTAGTACAGATGGCTATGTCAAGTACCAGTCCTAAACCAGGCTGAAATATTCTGCACCACTGGGAGCAGCCATGGCCTCTCATGAAATATTAACACGCAGAATAATAAAAAAAAATTGAAAACAATTTACAGGCAGACTTCCAATTATACCTCACAGAAAAAACCTACATATTCTTTCCTTTTAAACTTTATGTAGTGTCATGATTTTACAGAATCTCATTTCAAAATCCAGCAAGTTCTGGTGACTAAGAATGTATCAGTAATGTAAAAAATAAGGGTTTTTATCAAACTCCTGTGTCAGTGCACGTTATTTGACTCTCTATTCTATTTCCACTAGCCTAGTCAAAGCTGTCATTACTACAAGGAACATCAAGGAGATCCAGATGGGACTTCTGACATGAAAAAAATTCAAATTAAAAAACCAATAAATAACCTCAAAGGGACATAACTCAAATAAAGGTCAAATTCCCATTTTCCTGAAAAGCAATTGTAAGATTTTATACACCAGTGGTGGTGCCCAGGTGATCTGACCAAACTAAGTAATCAGAAACAGTGGAATATTTTGAGGTTTTAACTTGGATTTATTTTTTCAAATCTAACTGAAAAGAAATTAAATTATTATTGTGCAACAGACATTAGGTCTGGGATTTTTAAATGATGCCAGGTTTTTGAATATCTGGATATTCAAAATATCCAGAGGAGAGAAGAGGAGAGGGGAAAGAAAAAGAAAACAAAAAAGGGAAAAGAAGAGAAGGAAAAAAAAAAAAGAGAGAGAGAAAAAGAAAAGGAGAAAAACCTAGTTTTAAAAAGTCCAAATAATTTTCTCTTTGTTCCTAGGGTTTCTCTGTGCAGATATTTCTGTAGTTCTGCAGTTTCTCACCAAAGCCTGTGCTAGAACACTGAATACTGACACTGGGTCTCGAAAAATCTCGTATCTCCTAAGGACAGATATAATCTCAACCACATTCATGTAAACATTCAGCTCACTTCAGTACAAATCTGGGATAGAAGTTTACATCTACTTCAATCCAAATTACTTCACTTTTGCATTCAGGGTGTATTTCCCCTCCTTAGAATAGAGTTCAATTCTAAAGCAGTGAGTGTTATCAACAATATAAAATACACGTAGTTTTGTTATGTATCTAACAGAAATCCATAAACAAAAGAATGATTTGTCTGTGTGAACTGAAAAAAGCAAAAGAATGTTAGATAGTTCTGTAAATATTAAACCTCTTGTAACAGACCAATAAGTTGCCTGTTGCTTTCTTTCTCTGTTTTTTCGATATTTGAAATAACCATAATAAATGCAAACAGCCTGTGATTTCCTTTAGAGAATTTCTGTGAAGGACAGTACTTCCTTGCAATAGAGTTAAAACACTCAAGTTTATAACTCAATAGAAAACATAGCAGGAATGACAAATGACTAAAAATATTTTAGAGAGGCAGAAAGGTAGGGAAGAGTGATATCCTCAGACTTTCTAGCCAAGAATCTAATTAAAGCTCCATGAAGGACTCTGACATTTACATATAGTGATGAGCTGTTACCTGAAGTTTAAACTCAGACGTTAAAAAAAAAATTATTACTGCAGGGAGCAAAGAAGAGATAGATGAGAAGGTATGTTTTGGTAGCAGGCCATCAGATCTTTACCTCTAGGCTTGGGTTGTTATCATTGTGAAGCACAGAGTTAGTTACTGTCCTGGTTTCAGACAATTTTCTCCAGTAAAACCTACCACCACTCCAATTTTCACAAACAGATGCCAGCAGAAANATTTTCACAAACAGATGCCAGCAAAAAAAAAAAAAAAAAGATGGAGGCTGAAAGATCACAGTGTTTAATTTACCTGTGTAGCCTGTGAACATTTCCTGGGGTTTTCGAAATGGCTGCAGACAGAAATTCATAAGCTACTGAAAACATCCATAAAATGATAGACATCGTATCTGCCATGTCTCTACCACGTGTTGGCCCTACGTTTTCTCCACCAGATTCTGATCTCTTTTAATGCCTTTGTCCTCTTCAAGGAAAAACCTAAGAATTGTTGATGCAAAATGTTAGGGATTTGAAGTCGGTTTGATTTCGGTTTTACACTGAAAAATTCAGAAAACATTTAAAAAAAAAAAATCCCCAGCACTCTTTAATTTAGATTGCTGCGATGAGCTCAGTGAAAACATCTCAATAACTGCTTAAGACAGTTATTTCTCACAACTATTTTAAAAAGAAGCTATCTCTGGGAGAGCTAATCCAACCATTTTTGTGAGCTCCTACGCAATTTAGTGTACTCTGTAGTTTTCTAGTGTGACTTTTGATCAGTAGGGCTCTTACTCTCAAATATTCTTTTGTTTAATAAACCTTTACCAGAACAAGTTCATTTATTTAGGTAGTTGCACAGAGCATGTCAGGATCTCAGCTTATGTCAGTAGGTGAGAGTTTACTAACCAAGGGTCTAATCGATTTTCTATATTCAGTGATGAGCAAAGGGGACAGTAATTATCTCATCCGTGTCCTTGGCCACACCACTTGGCTGGCCAGCAGGTCCAGCTCCAGAGGATGTCCCTTAACCTGTCAACTGCGTTTGCTTCACAGCCACGGCATGCATTTCAACTCAGTCAGAAGGGCCTTGCACTTTTCCCACATGGTTCTTCATGGATTTGATCCAGTGGCTTCTGTGACCCAGTCTGAACTCTGAACACAAAAAAGCACAGAAAGCACGGTGTTTCCAACATGCAATTATTGTGCCTGTCATGCTCCAGGAAGAGAATAAGCTGCTTCTAATCACATGAAGTGAATGTGTACCAATGGCAGACTTCAGTAGAAGTCAGGGAAAGTTTTCAGAAACTCCCAAAGACTGGTGAATGTTTCAGTAAGGCTGCTGAGAGGCACTTTTCTGAATCAATGCTTTTTTTCCAATGCAAAAATACATAGCCGGACAGGACTAGAATACAAAATAATTCGCTACTTAAATACCTGCATCAAGACTAAATTCAGTTTTCAGACTGCCTCAGACTTCCCCCTTTTGATCCTGAATTAGTTAGGCCTGTTTCATAGTTTAGTGAAGTTCGTAAAAATAATTCCCAGTATGTTTTCAGGAACTTTGGGATCTGAATCTTTACCCTTACACTTCTAAGTTCTGTTCCCTTAACTGGATGCAAGTGACAATAATTTTAATCAACTCTCAGCCCCTTCAAAATGCCTCGGTGAAACCACACCGAGGTGGACGTGACCAAGCCTATCTAATTGTCCAACTGTATTAAAAGGATTGCTGATTTTATTCTGTTAGTGGATAGGGAGTAATTTGTAAAAGCTGTAACCACAGTTATGGTGAGACCATCTTCCTATCAGTTCCATGGCAGCATTTTTAACTCATTCCTCTCTTTTACATGGATATTGTATTCTTTAAAGAAAGCACGGGTTGTTACAGCACAAGAGAGCAATACGATGTTGGCTCGCCCTCCTCTGAGGGGCTCACTGAGTGATTCTCCCATGGAAAAGAGGGATGCCTGTCTGATAACACCTGCAATTGAAAAAGCAATTAAAAATCAAGAAAAAGCTCCTATCAAAACCCAGTGTTTCCTTCCTCTGGAATAAGTTGAGAGAAATGAGGATAGTGTTCCTACCAGAATGATTAAACTGCATCAAGATCTTTATTCAAACCAACTACTGTTTTTTCTCCCATTTTGATGATTAAAAAATATCATGAACATTAAAAATACTACATTTAGATATTGATTAGGTTTTTTGATCATAAAAAGTTCTTTGTTATAAATCTTCTAGTTGTTCCTCCTTGTCCAAATATCTAAAGCCAGATCTACCCTTCAGTCATCTCCATTTTCCACTCTATAAACCCTGTAGTGCTGTTCTCTTTCTGCCTACTTCCATACTCAGTTAAACGTGAACTCAAAAATTACACACGCAGTCATTCCTTCAGATCAATAACATCCATTTAAAAAAAATCATTTATAATCTTTCTTATGGGAATAACAACAAAAATTGCCAGTGCTGGCTTCAAAGGCTTTGGCAACTTGCGATCTTGTAAATAAACCAATAATATCTTTCAGACCTGTGTACTTTTTTTTCTCTATCCTTATGTGTAGGTATATGCTCCCTCCAATTCAGTCAGAATATCACCCGCTTGCCAAGTAAAAAACCATACTTTTCAAGAACTTACCAGAACAGTTCCTAAATCAAGTTCTTTGCAATGAGAGATTTGATTTTTTTTTTCCCTATATTCCACCCAGTGTTGAGCAAATAACTATCACCACAGCAGTAGCACTTGGCACACCTCAAATGCTGACCTCTACGCAGAAAAGAAGTCTAAAAGAAAATCTCACTGTTGCTTGTTACTTCTCTTTTTATTTGAAGAATTTTCCTGTGATGGCAGCGTGAACACATTTACACCACTGCATTGGAAAGGCTGTCTCCTTATTCCCACTCACAATAACGAGAATTTATATTAGAAAGGGCTGCAGAAAAGGGTAACTGCATGATTAGCATTTCTTAGCCCTATATGTTGAAAGGTAAGGCATTGACGAGACAGAGAAAACAAATTATATTCATACTTCTAATGCCAGCTATTTCTGGTAAATAGGGAAGCCAAAAGCACATAAACCTTTTCATTTCCAACCTGTAGCTTTGTTTCTTCTCCTCTAACAAATGCTCCTTTACCACAGGAAATCAGTTCACCATCCTGAAAAGATCACCTTGTCTACAGCCCAGCACGATTTCATATTCAAGGAGAGCAAGGCAAATAAATTTTTGAATACAGGATACTGAATCTAAGCTTCGTAGCTTTTTCTCTGAGATCACAGTTGCTCCCATGTTATTTTCCTGCCCTCAGCGGACACTTGCCCCAAGAAAAATCTTCTCCCAGATACAAGGCTGCAAATAGAGAATAGAAAATACACCCAAGAACTTTCTCTGTCCTAGTTGGCAGTGCTGGAAATCACACAAAATTAGAGGCACAGGTTCATCATAATAGCAAGAATAATGGTTCCCTCGGCCCTAAGGAATGACTGATTTTTTTAAAGTTTGTTTTCCATTTACATACCCGAAATGATCTACTACATTAAGTACTGCACTGATGGTTTACAGGGACAGTTCCTCAGCTGCAGGGAATTGTTCTCTTTGCAAGTCCCACTGAGAAACATTAAGAAATGCATCTAGGAAATGAAAGATCAGCGGTCTGGTTTGGGCTCTGCTACAAAACTTCTGTCTGCACTGGCACCAAGCTCTGACTGCTCGTTTGGAAAGATAGCAACCCTTATCCACCCCATCAGGATTCCTGAGCCTTAATGTATTAATGGGGCCGACTTGCTTGGTTCAAGTACACCTCAGCCACATCCTCTGACATCTTCTACTATTTATTGGAAGCGTACTTTCCTCATTGTGATAAAATCCAGGGAACTTCACCCTAGAAGGCTGAGGCTGCACGGTTATCACGGGCTGAGCAGAGACTGCTTGCGTAGGGCCAGGCTATCGGGATGAGGAGACCATAATAGGAGACATTATGGTCTGCTGCCATGCTCCCATCCACGGAGCCGGGTCACCAGAGGTGAAGGTAAATGGGAAATGTGTCTGTGTTGTAGCTACCCTGGCAGCTCCTTTCGGTACACAAGGCCTTGAACACTTTACTAGGCAATAAAAGAATGTTAAACAGTCCCCTCCTCTCCCTCTTCAAGGTTGGCTGTTGGTTTCATAACCCCTTGAATCCCACATAAAAGTGTATTGTTTCCACCATTCCCAGGTATTTAATCTGCTCTCAGTGTGAAAACAGAGTGAAATGTTTATATTGCTAATAGAGGGTGTCTAACCTTTGGGAAAAAAATAAGACCCAATACATTGTGGTGGACAGCACAGGAGCCCTGGCCTCATCTTCTTCTGTGTGATTTTGGTAAAATCACTTCAGCCCTCTGAGCCTGTTTTTTATTTATAAACGGGGCAAAGGACACTTGCCCTTATTTGAAATACACAGGGGAAATGTGCTTGATGACAGGTTAGAGGTATTGATCAGAGCCACTCAGCAAAGATAAGAACTTCAAAGAGAAATGGTGGGTTATAACTGGAAGAGTGACAAATATCTAGAGTTTCAAACTTCTCTCTTGTCTGTGAGAAGCCTTGTTTGCCAGATATATTTCCAGACAATAACAGTTTTAGTTTTAGAATACCATTAGAATAACAACAACAAAAAAAGAAAAGTAGAAAATTTTGAATTTAAGATACTCACTCTCAAGGATCTTTATGAACTTGGAAGCTTTTCTTCCCCAAACTTTTCTCATAGAGAAAACTATGCAACTATGGTTGCATCTTTTAAAAGAGTAGAATATCATGGCCAATTCTTTGATGTGTGATGAAATAGAATTTACAAGAATTCCTGTCATCTTGAATATTTTCTGAAGGAAACAGCAGGAAGAATTATGACTTCTAGAAGATGCTGACATAATCAGCTTTCTCTCTCTTTTGAATTTCAAAACAACAGCGAACAGACACTCTGGGGCCAGCATTCTCCTTGGTATAACTCCAGCGAGGCCCAGAGTGCTGAACACACAGAATTTGGCTAGAAACACTTTATTGGTCAATGCATGTTTTGCTGGCTTGGTGCGAGTTTCAGCTCTCTATCAATGCAAGGTTTCTATACCAAGCATGCTCATGTCTATCTGGCACCAAGGTGGCTAAAGAAACAGCTGATGATGTTTCTTTTCCAGTGTCCCTTTGCTGGAATTTTATTATTGTCAGAGAAGGGTTCAAAACTGTGGAAAGTGATCGGAGTATAAACAAAGTTTCAAACTCTACCGCTGGAATGTGTGTGTCCCATGAGCTGATCTGAAACACTAGGTCTGAACATCCCTCAAATCTGGGTCCTTTCCAGATCTAAATTCTGTATCGAGCTCCAGGTCGAGCAATTCCGATATCTGGATTCACAAGCCAGCAAACATGTAAACCAAACAGAGTTCCAAGTCCAGGTCAGAAAATTTCCACACTCCTCACTAAACCAAGCCCTTCTCTGTTCGAGCAGCCCTGAAGATTATTTTCCATCGCTTAAGTAGCCCAAAACAGCTCAGAGATGAAATGGACTTGATGCAGGGACTTGGGTCAGCAGGTCAGTTCCTAATCGTAAGAAAAAGGTTTTAGAAGGAGAGCAGAAATGGGAAGTCCTGAGGAAAGCAATAGGTCAAGAAAAAAGCTGGATTGTGGGAACAGCCTAAAATGGCTTTCCCTTTGGGATCTCAGCTGCAGTGACATTGCTGGCTGCTCCGGAGGACTCAGTGTGTTTGGATCACGGAGCTGCCTCCTGGAAAACAACAGCTGGAACCGGAGGGGAGGATGAACCACAGGGAGGAAGAAGGTCCTAAACATCCTGCTTGCAAACTTTGCAGAGGAAGACGATGCAGTGGGGCTCAGCAGACCACATAAATTCAAGTCTTGGCATTTTCAGAGAGCAGGATATCAGAGTAGATTAAGAAAACAAATTTCACTGTATGTATTATGAGTAAAAAGAGAGAATGGAGCACTACATGGGTGGACTGGATGAAAAGGGGATGGAGAAGAGAACAGTCAAATGTTCTTGGCAGTGCCTAGAGAAGGGGAAAGAAAACTGACTCTTCTTGATAAACAGTCTCAGGACTGAAGATGCCTTTGGTTTTTTGCCAAAAAATGTTAAATGAAGTAGAGTGGTCTTTTCCCCCTGGAAGAACAATTTTTAAAAATACAGAAAACCCCATTCACATTCCCACATGCCCTTTTGCTGAGTGCTTTCAGAGCCAGTTCTTAGCAAAGAATACATTGGAACAATATATCTCTGGTATGCACCCAAAGAAGTTAATAAAGCAGCCCAAAAGAAGAGATTTCTTCCATTTGACGTAATCTGAAGTATGTGAAATAACCTATTGGAGAAAATGAAAAGAGAGGAAAGATCACCCTTCACTTTAGATAGTCCATTTAGATTCCCTGAACAAATATTTGAATATTTGCCAGGAGAGCTTCTGGATATATTAACTTAGAACAAGTCATAAAATAAAATTGAGGGACAAAATATTACCTCGTATAATTTTTTTTTAAAAATGATATTGCTTGAGAAAGCAAACTTACAGATATGTTCACTGACATTTGACTAGTCAATGCATTTCGAAGATTCAGAACATCACTTCCAACTTTAATAGGGTTTTCAAAATGTAAAGTGAAAAAATATATCTGCATCTTCCTGAGGCACAGTATATTGCTGGTATATTAAAAATAATACACTCAGCTTGATAAAGGTGTGACACAAAACTGTGGTGCAAAGTTTATGGCCCCCTGATTTTACCTGGGCTCATTTCCACAGTCCAACGAGAAGACGAGGTTGCATTGCTTGACTTCGGCAGAGCAGACTGCAGCAGAGAAATGTTCATGAACTTTAAATTTCCACTTTTGTTCTGGGGTGCTCCTGCCATCAGCTGTCCCCATCAGCTGGTGGGTCTGACCAGCACTACCATCTAGTGGCACCACAACCATCCAAACCCTACGGAGCACACAGCGACGATGTCCAAACTCCGGGGTGTCCAGCAGACTGTTCCCTCTGTTATGAGCTGGTCCAGAGCCCAGTGACATCCACTGGTCAGTCTGGATGTGGACAAAGCCCAGAGCACTACCCCTTCCAGCACATTCCAGGAATAAGGTAGGTGGTTATCTTCCCAGAAGGAAGTGAAGGTGATATTTTTATTAGGATCCAGCATGGTAATATATGGCATCTATACAGCAGGTGGTCCTCTAGCAGGCCAGAAAACCTTTCAACATCCTGTGTAGGGAACCACAGCCCTCCACACGCAAAGTGTTCGATGTTGGAGAGCACAGACTGTGTGAAAATCAAGCAGGGGAGGAAATGGGGTGAGGGAATTGCATCACCCCCCAGTAAATAAATAAATAAATAAACAATCAAACAGTCAAACAAACAAATAAACAAATAAATAAACATTGGCAAGATGCAAAAGAAATAATTGATTTAAAGGTAAACCAAGTAAGGTCCCGTAAGGGTGCATTAAACACCAAAATGCTACTCTGTTAAAGCTGGGGGGGTAGAAGCTTGAGAACAAGGCTTTTTGCAGCTCAGAATAAAAACCCTTCTAGCCAAGTGAGGAAATCCTTGTGTGGTAGCCCAGACGAAATGCTGAATACAGGTACACGTCTGAGTCCACCAGCTCTTCTCAGCACAAGTACACAAAGCTGCCTCCAAGGGCTCCTTAACAGATATTGATCCCTGAATCACCCTGCCAGGAGAAATACAGACTCAGAGCCCCCTCACTCTCCATGAAAACAGGCACTTGGCCTCAGCAGAAAGGATTTAGATGGGGCAATCCACAGGCCAAGTCACACAAATGGATCCACAGGGAGGGACCCCAACCTGCAAACAAACGAGACATAAATGGCACCCTGCTGATCCACGCCGTGACTAAGACTGGATGCACGAGCAAGGAAACAAACCTCAAGGAGTGCTGCTAGTGGTTGGAAAAGGAAACTGGGTAATCTACTGCCAGGACTGCTTACACGTGGAGCAAAAAATATTCGTAGTATGTAATTCCATTGGCCTTTTGTTGCCATTCCCACTACCTTTGCTAAGATCCAGCTTTAGGACTGCAAGCCCCTTCCTCTGGATAGGTTTTCTTGTCCATCATGCAGCTTCCCAGTACCCCCAGCAGTGGAGAATTTCCACAAACTAGAGATCTTCAGTGAGATGACATAGTCGGTCTGAGCCTCATGGCAGGGCAGAGGAGTTGTTTTCAAACTCACCATAGACACTTTCAACACAGTTATTTGGTGGGATTATTAATAACATTATTATTATTAATCAGCTCATAGAGGGCTGGCAGTCTGCATCACAATGCATGTCAATAATTAGAGCAAGGCACCCATTTTTCCAGGAGTACAGCAAATGTCACAGAGCCAGTCACTGTATGATGAGATAGATAAGAGCCCCCATGCACATTTCAAAGAGCATTCAAGAGGACACGAGGGTCACAAAGATAGTTTGCTACACAGCTGGGAACAAGAGCTGGTTATCTCAAGTTGTAACAAACTCCACAAATCAGGTTAAGTAAGGGCAGCATTAAAAATAAACTGAGATAATTCCAACTGAGCAGTAGGCCATAACCTAAGCTTGTCATGACCTCTTGCTTTTTAAAAGAAGAGTGTGCAAACAAGATAAAACAAAGCAAATTAAGGCACAAAATACATCTCTGAACAACTGAAAACTGAAATGCACTGAATGAAAACGAAAACATCTCTTCACTGAAAACTGAGCTGGACTTCATGTCCTTACTGGGCATCAAAAGAAGAAACATTTGCTCTGGAGACAGAGGCAGAAAAGGAGAAAAGTACCCACGACAGACTTGCTTTGCATCACGCTGACTTTGAGAGAGGAATGGGAATGATTTAATGACAGCAAAAGGCTGCTCTTGTTATCTCACCAGTTTCCAAGTGTCATGTGTGTGAACAACAGAAACCAGCATCGCTGATGCCCCACTGTTTGAGGCAATGCTCACTTCACTGAAGGGAGTGGCAGAGGCTGTTTGCTTGTCCCATCCCAAAAGCAGGGGGCAGGTAACTGATGTTAGGGGTGTAGGTGACTGGTCAAACCGCAGCCTGCCTTTTTCTCTCGGCAGCTTCGAAAACAGCAGCTGCCTTAACAGGGTCTTCTTCTCCATATACACAATTCATGCCACATATCCGCAATCTCACTCTTTCAAGACGTTTTTCTCTGTGGTTTCTACGGTACAAAGAGCCCAGAAAAGTCTGCTGATCTAATGAGACAGTCTGCAAAGCTCTCTGGAGAGCCGGGAAATGGTGACAAACCCAGGGAAATGAGGGGTTGCCACACATCTACAAAGGAAGTCAGGCTCATCAATCTTTTGCAATCAAAACACTCTCTCAGACACACAAATCTCTTTGCATACTTGTGTGAAGCTGTTTCAGTGAAGTATGATAAATGCTGGAGAGAATTTAAGGATAACAGCAGGGACTAGGTGGTGAGTTCAGATAGTTCGAAACATATGTGGTTCACAGACACCCTGTGGAACTATCTGATAGGCGTTTGTGCAAGTAACTACCCTGACAGATCGATATCGTGGGTGTAGTTACAGAACTGCTGCAGCTTCGTTTTTCTCCTTTTGCCTCCCTAATATCAAGGAACACCTTATTGTGTTGTAGGCAGTATAGAAACAGCCCCTTACAAAACACACATTTCTATTTCATAGAATCATAAAATCTTAGAATGGCCAGGATTGGAAGACACCTTAAAGATCATCCTTTCCAACCTCCTTGCCATGGGTAGGGACACCTTTCACTAGACCATCCAGCTTGGCCTTGAACGCTTCCAGGGATGGAGCATCCACAGCTTCTCTGGGCAACCTGTTCCAGAGCCTCACCACCCTCACAGTAAAGATTTTTTGTCCTAATATCTGATCTAAACCTATTCTCTTTCAGCCATTCCTCCTTGTCCTGTCACTATGTGCTGTTGTAAAAAGTTCCTCTCCATTTTTCTTGCAGGTTCCCTTGACGTGCTGGAAGGCCACGATTAAGTCATCACCCATTTGTTTTGCTTTGTCTGGAGTTTGCCTTCAGCTGACCAAAAATTGTTTCAGCTGGAAGGACGCAGTCAGCTGCTGATGTCAAAAAAAAAAACCCTCAGTTTAACATTTGCTAAGGTTTAACATTTACTAAGAAGCAGCATCTCCAGCACGTTCGGCTGCAACAACTCTCCCTGCAGAGAGACACACGTTAAACCATCAGCACCTGGGTGTTCCTTGGAGGTTTTACCATCCAGCTGAGGATCAAACCAGCACACCGCTACCTTGAAGCTGTGATGAATTCCCCTGAAATGCGGCCTGGCTTCTGGACAGGAATGATCTGCAGTTCTACAATTTAATTGCACTCCTACAGTGTTTTGGGACTAAACGCTGGAGAGGTAACTACAGACAAGTCAACTAAGGGGATTCCAGTGCATTCCCATTCGGAAGGAAGAGAGTGGGGATAAAAAGGTAAACAACTAAATAACTGAAATATAGAGAAACAAGAGGGTGTTGCTGAGGAATAGTGACATTCAAGTGCTTTACACAGCATTTAGCAATACATGTAATTTTTAGACATAAATATATATTAATGTATAATATTCATATTATGAACTTTGCACACACATACACACATACATTTACATTGTTAGAAAGAGAACATTGGGAAATTTCCCACTCGTCAACCCCCCAGAGAAATTTTAATCTAATTCCAGCAAATTTTTCACATACGTCATATTCATGAAGATTAAAGTGCCACTGTGCTTGCAGTATGTTTGAATAGCTTTGGAAAAAAAGGGTTGCTGAGGAGTCAGGTGTTTTCTAACCTTGGGGAAAAACAGTATTTTATAGAAGCTCTCCAATGCTGTGTCCATAACTGCATCAAAGAAGATGCAATTTAAGCCCTTTATTTATTTGTTTGTTTGTTTATAACCTGTGGCTGTTAAAACAGATGGAGCAATCATGCAGAGCTAGAAGCACATTACTGCTACGTGTAGCTACGCACAAAGCAAAACTTTGTTAGTTCAGCACTACCCTTGCAGCCCGGGGGATATAGAGTAACTCCTGTCCCTCTGCGTCCTGACACTGGGGTCGTTCTCAAGTTGTTAAAGAAACAGGAGGAGAAAAACACAGAGCCAAATGTTCCCCAGCAATTCTCTCACGCATCAACAGCTCAAGTCAAGCTAAAGGAGGAAATTCCTGTGTTGTTTTATGCCTGTGTGGTACGTGCACCTCACAGCATCCCCAGGGTGGTGCTGAAGGGTCCGTCTGAGCAGGGATGAGAGAGAACTCACTGTGCAGGAGGAGGAGGAGGGCTCTGCACACAGGCAGCAGTCATCCTAGGCCTGAAAGAGCAGAATCCTCCACTCCTCTCCTCCAATCTGCTCCACTGTTCATGGAAGGCAGGACAAGGGGTATGGAGGTGGAGAGATGGACACTGCCTTTGGTACCGTATGGTTTTCGTGACCTTCAGAACACTTACTCAAAATTTATGTGACACAGACATTTAAAGTCATGTTTATTCCTCGTGCATCTTAGGCTCTGAGCTTTTCTGAAATAACATCCTTAGAAGGAAGAGATTGAAGCTACATAAAACCTACAATTATTTCTTTTTAAGTGCGCCCTAATGAATTGTTGAGCAAATCAACCATCCCTGACTCACCTCCACAGACACACACCAAGTTCCTGCCTCCACAAAAAAGGCAGCAGAACACTCTGTCACCAAATCACTCGAGCAAGAAGCATTTCCACAATTTTCATTTGGAATCTCTTTCTTGACACTCGGTCTCTGTTTTCCTTTTCCACTTCTTCATCCCATCCTGTGAAGGCCCACCATTCAGACCACATCAGTCTCCTCTTCACTGTTGTTCTCAGATATTTTTGTCTCAGTCACCGCCTCTGCCAGATGGTTGAGAACAGTCCCGATCATATAGAGCTCCCACTCCCTTTCCCAACCACTGTGCAGAAGGCAGGTTTCCTTTTCTAACAAAAGTCCTCTATAATTTTAGCCTGAATATGAGCAGATTTAATTTTCTGCTCTTACAGCTGAGGACTCCCTGGAAGGAGAAATGCAATCTTTTCTTTCTGAGTCAGCACGTAATTACATACGGTCCAGACATGGCCTGTAGCATCTTCACAGTTATTTTTGTCCCAGAAAAGGATTCGGCTGGATGCAGCATCATATATTCTAAGACAGAGAAGGGACAGAGCCAAAAAAGCACTGAAATAGCAGCCTCTGACTGCCCTCAGCCCTAACTCTAGCCTCGAGTCCGTGGTACTTTCACCACTCCCATGCTTCAGCTGCCTGGCTACCCCAAATTACTGTGCATTATTTTGGTGTTTTCCTGTGGAACAAAAACTAGTCGTATCTCTCTTCTGGAAATGAGCAACTGAGGCACAGAAGGAGCAAGATCTCTGCATGAAATTGAAGGTCAGTTCCTTAATGAGCCATAAGCCCAAGTGCTTCCACCACTGCACTGCAACCACCATCCTAAACAGTTAAATCTCGTGTTTTCACGGGTACTGCATCCACAAAAATAAAACAAACCATCCTCTCCCCTCTCCCTGCACACTGAAATGATTAACCAAAGAGAATAATGCTTGTACACAAAGCAAAGTACATTCTGTGCTGCTCTTTGATTTGAGCACAGATTTCAAGCAGTTCAAACTGGAAATAGGGTCTCAAAAGTAAGCCCAAAAATTAAAGCTATAAGAAGAGATTGCTAGAAGGAAATTGATCAGTGAGGAAAAATACTCATGGATTGCTTGAATTATGAGAACTCTTATGTTTCCTATATTCTCTTTAGTTTAGAAGCTTTCCCATTCTTCAGCTTTTGCAGTATATTTTCAATTTATTATCAGTTAGGAAATGTTACACCCTCCCATGTGCTCTAAAATAATTTTTCAGTTCTTAATATAACTCTATTTCAAAATCTGGAGCTGGCCACCAGTACCAAGAACACAAAATCAACCTACCACCAGTCTGGTGTTTACAACTGGCATGGCTAGAAAATCATTGTGTTTGTGTGTTTAAGTTACACCCTCACTTAAAATGACAGCAGTGCAAAATTAAAATAAATCACATTTCTTCTACAAAGTGGCTGGGGATCTGAACAGTTACTGGGGACATTCAGCTGTCAGAAGACATCTGAGGATTTGATAGCAGGAACACGTAACTCAGCCCTGGAAAAGATGATAAGAATAATACATGTATATTATGGGTCATAATTCATTGCTGTCTGGTCAAGCAGCAGTTTCGCAAAGAAATAACCAAATGCCAACGTGGTTGCCAAGCATTGGTGGAGTAAATGCTTCATATCTCATTACTGATGCCAGGCTTTCACTGCTCAGGTGAAGATGGACCTCTCCACTCAGGAGATGACTGCACACGAGGTCCTTTGCACTGGTTTCAGCAGGCTCATGCTTCATCCTGCACTGTTTCAAATGATCACAGAAGGTGTTATCACTGACGGGCCTGAGAGCTTATTATTATCTTTATTCCTGGCTCACAACAACACTTCTTTTGGGAAAAGGTTATGATTGGGAGTTCAGATCATGTTTCATATCAAGTTTGAATTAAAACTCTAGATTCAAGAGTCCACAACAGAGCAGTGGAGTGAAAGAAGGATCCTCTCAAATGTAAAGATTTGTGCAAAAACCAAGGATGAATCGAAAAGCCATGACAGAGTGTGGCGTCCGGTGGCTTCTGTTGCCGCAGAATCAGTAAAGTGTTCAAGGAGTTAAAACCCTCTCAAGCCCTCTTTGCTGCCTCTTGTTGTCACTTTGCACCAAGAGCTCTGAACTGAGAGTGAGAAATGTCCAAAGCAGCTTTATAGTGTCATAGTTGAGCCACCAGTTTTCGCCAGAAAATAAGCAGCTATTCAGCCTAAGGTGTGCTGGGAAATGAAGTTTGAATGCCATAAAATCTGCTTCTATCAGGAGATAACCCATATAAACTGGACAAAAACCAGGCTGCCCTCTGTGGGTACTGGGAATCCATTCAAACACAAAAGTTGCTGTGGCAGCAGAGGTTCAGTACTTACTGAGGGTTGATCACTCATCCAAACTTTTCAGTAAACGTGGAGTACTAAACAAAAAACCTCATGCTATCCCACTCGTTATCATTTAATTCTGATGTCCACATTTCTAGACCCGCTACAGCCAGAATTGCCACATCATTTTAACTTTTTATGCATTTTCTGCATAAAATATAACACAAGCCTTCTCACACTCAAAAGCATTTATTAGTGATGCCAGGCTGAAGAGCTGAAATACTTGATCTTGTGCAGAAAACCAAGCATGTTTATGGCTAGGCACTTCCAGGAGTTTGAGACTTGCCACAATTTTCAACACTATCAGCATAACCATCAGGCAGGTTTTCTTTGCACGACAGATGTTGCTACCCTTCTCAAAGCAAGGCTGAGATCTATCGTTCTTCCTTAGAATTTCAAGCCAGATGTTTGGCTTTGTTTCTTTAATTCAATTCAATCTACAATGTAACCAAGACTACTGTTTCAGTCTATCCAAAACAGCCTGTACCAGCAGAAATATGAGAGATATCATATCTATTGAACAGTCACTGCAGCCTTCAGGGTAGCTCTCCCCCAGCTCCTCTAGATACAAAAGGGGTGAGGACCAAAACATTTAGCACTAAGTGCACCTCAGGGATAAAACTCCCAAAACAAAAGTTCTCTGACTTCAAAACTAGTTGAGAAATTTGCAGTTCGATCACTTCTGTAGCCTCAGGTTAAGAGCACTCTGATATACTGAGCTAGCACCAGGGAATCTCTGATTATTTTCCATCTCTGCCTAAGGTTTGCCACAGAAGGAGCCTCCCCTAGGCAGACCAGGATGTGTGAAGCTACCAAGCAGACTTAACATCTGAATCGAAGCAATCTGGAGAAGATCCCTGAAATCAAAGCAGAGAGCCTCAGAAACACGGGCATTCACTCTGGTGATTTTCAAGGCAGAGGAATCTCGTGCTCCAAATTTCATCTCTTCTTAATTTCTTAAGCACCTACAGATCACGTGTATTCAAACTGCTTTAGAAAGGTGAACTCTCAAAAACAAGCTGCCATTAAGGATCAGGCCACTGCTTAATCTGCATTAACAACAGTATATCCTGAAATTCCAGTAGCTGGTCCTGAATTTGATGGAACTGAAAAATGTGTTTGCTTTGAACCACATTTTAAAGGTCAGTGGAATATCTGTGGCTTCACCTCTATGTTAATCAACACAAATCATCATGTGTCATCTTAATTCTAACATCTTCAAGCAGTATGTTGCAAAACCACAATTCTAATTTATTCTTAAACTTTCTGGAGGGAGTTTTTGGGGAGATAAATATAACTTTAAAAGCTCGTTGATAAGGAGAGAAAGTAATTCCTTCCAATTATTTGCAAAGAAATTATTATCCTCTGGGTACAGCAGGTGCTAAGCAGGGACAGGAATTTGTTTTTCCTGTATGCACCCACACCATCTGCCCAGAGCACAGTGGAACATTTCCATTAATTTCCCTGTAGGAGCTTTACTACTACCACTGACACTGAAGTCACAGAAAGAATTTTTAACACATTTGATGCAGAAGTGGTAGAATTCAGGTGTATATTTTCATAGCGTGTCTAACTGAAGCAATGCAAGAGGTCAGAGAGAGCAGCTGGAGAAATAATGTTGTGGATGGAGGAGGAAGGAGGAGGAGTTGTTTTAATGAGAGATGGAAAGATCACTGCCAGACTTTGTCATACTGACCAATGACATAATCAGAGGTGGGAAAACTGTCAAATAGCCCTTCATGCAAAATAAACAACCTCTGGCCTAACAAATTTAACAGGCATTTAGAAAATGTGACCTTCACCAAGCCACCTCAGTGACATGTAAGTCAGCATCAGCTGTCCCCAGACTAGCCCAAAAATGGAGCTGTGTTTTACCGCACCACCACGTGAAAGCCCACAGTTTATATTCCTGTTATGGTTAAGAGATAATGGTGTATTTTGCTCTTCATGTGATGTGCCACTCGCATTTCATTTCAGATCCAGTACTAAATACGTCAGTGGCTTACAACAGTAGTAACTAAGGTCTTATATATGGTTCACTCTGCGGGTGCCTCCTTTTCCTTCAGAAACATTGCCTCCCCCACTGCAGCTGCTGCCAGGACCCA
This sequence comes from Rhagologus leucostigma, assembly GCA_013397725.1. Taxonomy (NCBI): domain Eukaryota; kingdom Metazoa; phylum Chordata; class Aves; order Passeriformes; genus Rhagologus; species Rhagologus leucostigma. The sequence continues at coordinate 93,238 of VZTD01000066.1, read as the reverse complement.
GCCTAAACCCTGCAACCAACAATATCACTTCTGGAACCAACAGAATAAAAAAACCTCAAACAAACAAACCACCACCTCATTGAGAACACAGAAGAAATAAATTAATTAATTTTCCAGCTCAGACTCTAACTCACGCCATGCATTATTCCATGGCAGAAATAAAACACCTGAGAGGTCTGAGAGTACACACTGCCAGGCAGGCCCAGATGCCAGATGGGAGAGGCAGAGAAAAGCAGTTTTTAATATATGAGGCTTCTATAATCAAGGAGAAAACCAGAGAAATCCAAATAGTGGAAAGCAAAAAAAGAAAACTGGCTCTGGATAGTAAATATTAATGAAAACACCTATCTATTCAGCTTCTTTCATTGACTAGCATCTCTCTAAAATGTACTGATGCAAGCTAGGACACATCAGTCCTGGTCTGGAGCAAGGGCAGGAAGGTCTCTGAGGCTCTTTCCTGGCGTTACACTTTTCTCTGTAGTCCCCGTATGTCAAACTGGATGACATTAAAGAAGAATCTGCTCTGTCCATCCTTCTCCACACTCATCTCACTTTTTCACCCACAGTTACTCTGGCTGTAAGGCAGTAAGGTTGGACACAAGACTAAGTGAATAACTGTCACTGGTTAAAAAATAGCTTAAATTCCACATGCTAACAAGCAGCAGACAGCTGAGTTTGTGTGGGTGGGTGAATGTCCAAAATTGAAGTCCTGAACTCTCTGACAGAAGCCTGATACTTCAGGCTGGCTGCAACAAGTGCAGGCTGTTGTAGATTATCCGGACTAAACGAAAGTGACACATCCCAAATCCCTTCAAAGAAAGGGACAGGAGACAGAACTACCAGTTAGGATGCTGACAAAACTTTGTGCATCCTCACACACACTGTTTTGGATCGGAACAGTCAGGCATTTATGGTTTCAGAAAGGAGTCCAAAAAAGAAGAGTTCCCACGGAGAAACCGTGGTCTTGGGGAGAAGAGGACGGCCCAGAAACAGGAAGATGAAGATGCCATTTGGAGGAAGATCCCAGAAGAGGTGGAAGATCCAGAAGACTAAAGAGCTGTGCGGAGATGAGCGTTTGGGGAGGCCCAGGGGAGTTGCCCAGCAGCACCAAACACCAGCAGCTGGAAGCAGCAGCACACCGTGAAGCACCATGAGTTTCTGTCAGCCTTCCCTGACCTACAACAACCTCCCCATGGGGAAGGGAAATTGAAATCCAGTGAATGTAACACTCACGCAGGGAGAACGGGAATGGGTGAGGTAATCAAGGAGGGTAAGGGCTTGTTTAAAAGTCTCTCTCATACTGGATGCACAGGTCATACCACAGGGCTGCTGGACATGATATTATCAGCACCCACAGCACTAGAGAGACCTTAAACTAATTTTTCTTCCCCCAAGGCTGCTTTGTCTTTCTCCAGGAGTCTCAGGATTCAAAAAACTCTCCTCCCGTATCAACTGATCGTGCAACATGCCACCTGCTGAAGTGGCACTAAGCAGAGGAAGGTGGCACTAACCAGGGCACGAAACTGCAGCTGTGAGGTGAGCTGACATCACTGCTCCCTCCCCTAGAGATTTCTGGGACAGCGTATGAGGAGGGGAGAGGTGAACCTACAGAGGGAACAGTCAACGGAATGAGAAACCAAAATCCTGTGCAGAGCCCCATCTTCTCTGGGACGAGGAGCAGGAAACAGCAGATCTCCGAGTGGAAATGTTTTGCTAACAGAGTGGCTGAGGAGAGTTAAACAGAAAATGCATCCCCTTTTTATCCTTCCCTCCTATTTCCCAGTGAATCTGCAGCCTGTAATGGTCATTGTCAGTATAATCCTGGGGAAAGGTGACATGTCAAATGAGTGTGTCACAACCACGAGAGGACTGTAACAGAAATGTGGACAGCTCTCAGTGTTGGAATGCCTGATCTCCAGCTCCAGCGCTAAGCCGCATGCTTGGAAAGAGTAGACCTGAGCCAAAATCTCTCAGATGGGGGCAATTCTCAGACTCCTACAATAAGCCCTCTTTCAGCTCAGCCGGAAAAAAATAATAAGCAGAGACCAAAACTACCAATGCATCTGCAGTGAATCATCTGGTTGCTGGTCACTTTGGTGTGACACAATTCACATGGCATCCATAAACTGCTTTTTGTTCTGTAACGTTCCAAGGCACCAAACTCACAACAAGCAAAACCCTCTGACTTCCATGGAAACCCTGCAAGGAGAAGGGCTGCAGGACTGTGCCTCAGTTTACTGGTTAGGACACACAAGCCAGACTGCATGGAGGTGATCAGAGTGCACCAAGGGCACAAGGAGCTTGTGGAATCCCTCATTTCCCAGGGAAGGAGCTTCCCAAATCCCTCACACCATGAAGGACTGCATTAGGCAGTGAATGAGAGGATCCTGTTTGCTGAATTAAAGTATCACTGCCCACTTCCCAATCTCAGTGTCTCGACATCCATTCACAGTGTCCCCCTACTGCAGGTTGGCCCTTGGCCACAGCTTGCGCTCCGCAGTTTGGCCAGCACTCAGGGCTCATGAGCCACAACTTGGCCAGCTTCTGAGCCTCCCTAGGCTTGCTTTTCAACACAAATAAAGTGTTCATCCCCAAAATATAAGCATATTACATTATCTGGCATTCTAAAGAAACTTAGCTACTGCATATGCACTATATTCTCTTTGCATAAGTTAACAGGGTGACAACAACAGCGTTGAATAATGAGGTAGGATGCACCTTGCTGGGAAGCAGGTCACTAAAAAACTCACTTCAAAACATATTTCTTCGTGAATGCAGGGTCACCTATTTAAAGAAAATAGCATTTGAATATTAAAAGGTTATGGGTCAATGTGACCTTGGGATTACAGGCAACATACTAAGCTTGCAAAAACACAGTTTTATAGATCCATTACAGTTTTCTTCACTGAGAAGCTATTTTTAAAACATTCTGAAGAAATAAGGTTAGATTTTAAATTTAGCACTGTTCTACAGCTCTGGCAGCTTAAAAACTGACCTTAGGTATCATAACTAGTTATTTAAGTCCTCAGTCAAAAAGCAAAAATGAAATATGGTCTGAATTTCTTAATAATTCAGAACACATTTTTGATATGGATGCCACAAGATCAATAAATTCATAGTTTTACAGCAGGCATCACCAACTGACCTGTTTGCAGGCAGTCTTACTTTAATGGAGACAGAAATCTCCTTTTGTTTTGCACGCTTCTTTCTTTAGGGAAGCTGTAACAGTCAGCAGGGAATTTAAATCCATCTGAATTCTCACCTAGAGCCAATTTTGGAGAACCAGAGTCAATTTGTGGGGTATCAGCTATAAATAAGCCGCTAAATAGAGCACAGACATGGATTAAGTCAAGACAAAGATTCTGATTTCCTCCCACCCTGTGCAGGATGAAGTCATTGCATCACAGAGTTGTCTGCAAGAGAACTGGAATGGTGCAAAACAGAGCCAGGGAGAGAGGGAGGAAACAAGAAGTGTTGGAAATCAAGGGTTTGCAGCAAGATCTCTCTCTCTCTTATTTAAAAGCGTACACATCCCCATGTCCTAGGACTCTCATGCTGATGCTGAGGTAGAGAACACTGTAGAGAGGTTGTTTGTCTCTATTTCACTGACAGTTCCTGTGCTGCCAATAGTGTAAACAGCAATAACAATTTCTTTCAATATATGCCCAGGTTACACTACCACAAATTTCTGGGAGACAGAAATTTGCTGCTCAGCAGAACGCTGAATCAATTTATTAGATTGTCCAGGGCATTTACATCATGTGGGCTGAAGCATTAACAGAATAATAAATTTTGCAGAATGCCTTCAAGCGAAAAGCTGCAATTTGACCACTGTAACAAATAAAGGAATTGGCACTAGGACTTTAAGCCCTCTGCCATAACAAAGAGGGGGAGAGCAGCCACAGCAGCCATCCTGCTGGATTAAGCATCGTTCACACTGTGAGTTATATGTCATAAAACAGCATTTGAGTCATTTACAAGAAAATTTTAAAACCTCTAATGGGAGACTTAAAACCAAAGCCTAACAAGAACAACAAAAAGGCAAGCTCATTCCAATTTTTTTCTTTCCAATAACTGAAACAAGGCAAACTATGAACTCCCTGCACAATTCCATTTTACGGTCCATGCACTAATTTGTACTTTTATATGAGATGAGGAAGAAAGAAAGGATGTTTTCTGCAAAGCAGTCGCTTAAAAGCTGTTAGCTTTGCACTGTCAGAGTGATAACGGCATTGTTCTGTCCACCTGCAGACACAGGAGATGCTTTTCAGGTCTCCCTCAGTGATTTCTTTAACTCAGCAGCCCAAAACACGAAGGCTCACTCAAGCTTCAAACGTAGTCAATTACAAGAATGCCACTGACTCTCCAGGGAACGACTGAACCCTTGGAAAGATACTTACTACAGGTGACAGAAATCCTAAGTTCCTGCTACATGCAGTGCCTTGGAGGTCATCATAAATTAAAACACTTTTGGAAATGTCCAACCGCAATCAACCTAGGATCCATTAAACAAGGGTGGGATTCAGCTGCTGGGAAGGTGTACAGAGCTGCTCCTGTGAGCTGCTTGCAAGCAGAACCTCTGAACAAGAGATACCAGTTATGCTGATTTACCTGAACTGCGGCACTAACGCCCTTTGATGCCTCTGTTCTCCGAACACATGACAGCTCTAGTCTTTTCCTAAAGGTGAAAACAGATGTTGTTGAGGCAATTATCTGTAAAACTTACTGGCCACCAAGTTCTTTCTCATTTTTTGTCCCAAACTGGACAGTTGCTGGCTCGTGCATTATTTTCATGATGTCCTTAGAAACTTCTAAGATCGAACCTTTTGATTTTTCTTCATTTTTAGCCAAGTAAGACTAATTTAGCATCTGTTGTTATAGAACAGGCAGGGAAACATGTCATCTAAGTAAGCTTGGTAATTAGCTAGAAAAATTTATTCTTCTCATAAATTAAAAACAAATCCTGAGTTTTAACCTGGTTTCTGGTGATCACCGAGTACTTGCAGCTAAGCCTAGCAAGTCTGTAGTGTTTATTACTGCACCAGCTCCTGTTTATCACACTATTTTGTGTGAGACAGCATTCAAGAGCAGTTGCATGAAAATACCTATGTCTTTAGCATTTCTTGCCCTCAAAATGTTTAGCCTACATAGTAATTTTTGGGAGAGAGCAAAACAAGGTGGGAGGTACATAGGCTTTATATCTTTAAGTATTAAGATAGATAGACAGACAGACAGACAGATAGGAAGGAATCTAGGCAGAGAAGCAGAGAATTTCTGCTGTGGCTTATAGGATGTGTTCGTTCTCCATCAGACATCAGAGCATCCCGTAGGCAAACTCCCCCTGAAAGGCATCTCTGTAAAACTCCCCCAGATCCAAGCTCTTAGAAATCTTGTTTGATTTACAAATGCAGTACTCAGTTTATAACAAAACAACATTTCCTATCTATATGTGAGTATATCTCAAATTTTGCCAGGTAAGGACCAAGCAGTTTAATCTGTCCTCCCCTAACATATGCTGTCTGTGCAGTCCCCTCAACTTTCAGATGGTAAGCCTTCTCCAAAAACATACCATTCTTTCTGGATGTCTTTCTAAAATACAACCCAACCAGAAGCTACAAGCTGGATGCAGCGATTAGTGGCTGAATTCTTTGCCTTGGGTTATGCAGAATATCTAATTAAATTATTATAACGGCCACTTTTGGCCTTAAAACAAAGATAATACGAAACAACACAACATATAACGTTTAATTCCCCTTTTCCCCTTCCAAAGACCTCAGGACTAAATTCTTTTCTACAGAACTAAACCTAGCAGTATATGCTGCGGTTACAGCAACCCACGCCACTGAAGTAATCTTATTTGTTCCATCCGCGTAGTGATTGCAGAGTATTCCTGGGAAGCAAGGCTCTTGGCTTACAAATCAGGACCCACAAATGTCACTCTTACCGTTCCGTGGAGCTCTGTGCGACGTGTGGCGCTCAGAGCGTGCGGGACTCGATGCTGCAGGCTGGTTTTCCTGCTGTACCCGCACCTTGCCTTCTACAGGGGGACACGAGCCGGCGTGGGCTGCTTTGCCTGCTCTGAAAGCCTGCTGCTTCCAAGGCTGAGCTCAGTCATGACACAGCCAGGTATTCTGGGAGGAGTGCAAGAATACAGAGTCTAAAACTCTGGAAGGAGACACTTGTTGGGAGAAAGGGCAGCTCTTCCCTGACAGCCCTGCTGAAATGATGTACAAAAGGCTGCTACCTTCACCTGCTTCCCTCACCGCGTTTTCTTGGTTTAGGTTTCATTAAGTCTGCTCATAGACTCAGAAGCTTGCTCTGCCTGGCATTATTTATCATCAGCAGCATCATTCCGGCAGAAGCTGTGCTACCTAGGGATTAAAATGGAATATTGTGCCTTAATGCACACTCTGTGCATGTTGCATCCCAGCCATAAGCAGCAAGCCAAGCTTTACAGAGCAAGCCAAAATTCGGCCCTTGTGTAATGCAACAGGATTTCTTGATTCAAATAGCCAGATTTGGACTGGGCAGAAATCAATTAAAATCCACTTTCTGGCCCGAAGCTTCCTAAAGACGAAATCTCACTGAGGCATTTGTCTCTTGATAAGACTGAAAAATGTACCAAGCAATTGCAATGCTGGAATAAGACTAAACAAACCTTCCATTCTCTCTGAGTCCAGCTCCTCACTTACTCCAGACACCAGTTACTAATCAATGCCAGTTTGATTTCACACTAATATCCCAGTTAATCTCTGTGATTTCGGTGTCTGCAGACTCTCGTTACGAATCTCTGATGTGCACACAGTGGCTGAAGAGACACAAGATTAATAACAGCGGAGGATAAAGACAGAGGTGGCCATTTATTCCAATTTGTCCTGCCACGCGCCTAATAAAACACTTCTTGCCGAAAGAAAATGTGCATAGAAGTACGTTTTATACACCTTGCAGCTAACTTTTTCTTTGCTGAATCTTATGATCGAAATCACCCCACGGGAGCACATTTATTACTAACATTAATGCCACAGGGTGAATTTCCTTCCTTAAACTGGGTGCTGACTGAAGGAATTGCAGGAGAAGGCTAGGAGTTGAAATGTTACTTTTCAACTTTGGATCCAACACAACCATTTGATTGACAAACATAGACAATTCTTAGCTCACTTTGGTCGGCAGCACTGAGAAAAAAAAGAAGCTTTCAGGTTTATGGAGTCAGGAGAATAGATTTCCCTTACAGCTGTTCATAAAGGAAAAGCTCTTCTTGCCATTCTTCCCTCAGTTTCCCATGCAAGCTCTTTCCTGTTAACAGGGTTTCCCAAGTCATACAAAATTTATTAGAGACTGATAGAGGATACATTGCCTTTTACATGCAAAGGTGCTGTTGGACTCTAGGCCTGATCAAACCAAAGATGATCAACCCACAGTCTCAGGGAGGGCAGAGAAGACATTTTTCTTTGAATCATAATGAGAGAGACCGAGGGACTTTCCTTTCTCTTGGAAAAGAAGAGTGACGCCCAATAGAATATCCAAGACCAATGGGAAAATGAAGTGTTCAGCAGGAGAGAAAACAGAATTTAAAAACAGAACTGTTAACCATTCCTTGTGTTAGCTAGTCACATGAAAAGAAAGGAAGAATTACAGCTTGGATATAAAGTCCTTCAAGGTGTCTACAGACTGGCAGTAGCAGATCAAGTTTTGCCCCTTTACGTCAAGCAGAGCTTGTCTGCTCAGCTCTGACACACAGGATTAGTTCTGTGCCAGAACATGACATGGTTAAGCTCTGCTTCACCTGAAGGTTCCTAGTTAAACTGAAGCACATACATTGGATTAAGTCGCTGCTTGAAGATCATCTGGTTGCTTACAGATCTCTGGTGGCTGGATGGCCCCTATGGAATATGCTGATAATTTGTTTACTTGCCCCTTCCAAATAGCGTTAATATACTCAGACCAGCCCAACCCCAAGGCTCTGTATATAATCTCTGTTTACTGATGCAGTTGAAAACATAGCAACTAGAAAGAGAAGCCATCTGCTGCCAGGGAGCCTAAAAAGTTTAACTTTTTCCAAGGTCACTGATGAGAGAAAAGCGCATCTCTCTGGTGCTGTACCTGTTGATGTTAGCAAAGCCCTAGGAATGCCTGAACCTAAGCAGGTAATTCGTGACTGATCGATCCTTTTCCTCATCTCTTTCCTGAAATCCAAGACTTGGCAAGAGGGACTTTGCTGTTCTTCCCCGCACCCACACCATTTTCACATGCTTGTTTCTTGGCCCTGGCTGGGACCAGGAGCAAGGGCAGGATGCTCTCATCTTTCCAGCCTGACCAGAAAAGGGAAATACTAGAAATCTAATGAAAAGCATGTCCTCTGGAGATTTCCAGCCCAGTTTGGCAGATGCAGCTGTAGTTCAGATAATCAGCAAGACTTCTGGGTGCTTACTTGATGGGAAATATTTGGTTGCTCTGCAACACTACTTACAGCACGCATGGAAGAAGGTTGTTGCTGTGGATTAATGGAATCTGTATTTTCAGCTCAGTTTTACAAGGTGTTAGCACTCAACATACCGATGTCCTCAAAACTCACCAGCACCACTTATTTTCCAGATGATCTGACCCTTGGAGAGGTGCACTCAAGTAAGTTTTTTTTTGCTTAAATAGCCCCACCATTGAGAGAGATTGCTCTCTAATTTGCAATCACAAAAAGGCTGTTCATCAGCAGGCATTTTAGCCTATGCCCTCCGGCTTGTGCTTTGCTACAGCTTCCCACTTTCCTGTCCCTTCTTCCTCCTGCCAGCTCGAGCAGCTTGGCTAGAGTGTGCATGACAGGCTGTCTCCAGACACTTCCCCTTGGCGGAGGTGTCCAGGTGGGACAGCTCAGTGTTGATTGCACAGTCTGTGGCTGCATTGTCCAGAGGCCTCCCAGGAAACCCAGCACCAAAGGCACTGGAGAATTTCGCCCTTACTTAGCAAAAAGATCTTGGACACACGATGAACTGATGAGCTCAACTGGACGTAGAGTAAATAGCCACATGTATTTGCCAGGCTTTATTTAACATCCTTAGATAGGCTTATTTCGTTAAAGCTGAGCCAGTCTAAAGCCTTTTGGGTTGGGAACCTGTGCAAAATCAGCTCTAAGGAGAGGAAATCCATATGAAGTATCTCTAAACAGATACTGGTGGGTACCACGTGATCCATGATTATTTAAAAGGATTCTCTAACTCATTCTTGCTTGACATAATTAACTGTTCTTGTTATTCTGTTATGCTACAGTAGCCAGCCATATGGTAGCTCACACATTTTTGGAATGGGATTTTTTAATTACTATTATTTTCAATTCTTTTTTAATCTAGTACAGAACATACATTACATGATAAATTACCTATATATCGCCTTAATAAATTGACATTTAGATCTAGCCAACACAGACTAATTTTCCTAATTAAATGTCAATATGTGCCCAAGAGTACAGCTCTTCAACATTGTAAATGTCACAAATTAACAAACAGGCAGAATCATCTACAACTCTATTTCTCCAGACACCAAGCAAATTCTGCTGTGCCTCTCCCATGACAAAACTGGGGGGAGAGAGGGGAGAGGGAAGAGGCAGCAGGTGTTAACGTGACCCACCAGAGGAACAGCAGCCGCTACGGGGCCCCATTCCTGCAGCACTCCACATACACTCATTTCTCCTTCATCATTCCCTGCTGGAAAGTTGCCTTGCCAACTGCAGCACGCAGTGAGGGGAGCCAAAACTTGAACAGGAGTGTGTTGTTAGAGGATGCCACCTCTAACTCAGCATAATCAGCCAGTGAGGTGGCCCAGCACCGAAGTGGTCCCTAACTATAGCCACCAAACTTAATTCTAGTGGGTTTGAATGAATCCTTTGGTAATGTTTCGAGTTGTTTTGACAGAGCAAGGTCTGTAACAAAGAAAAAAACCTTGTCTGTCAGTCCCTCCCTCCCCTGAGAAAGAGAAGGGACTTTGCTAACAGGATTCAGTCGCCTTGTAGACAGGAATCCATCAAAGACTGTGCAAGTAAAACCTGCTGTTTCTGTTACACACTTTGTTGAAGCAATTCTAGTTCCTCATCTTATAAAGATGATCTGATCTCTGTCCCCTTGGGGGCAATTCAGCTACAGCAGTTTCTCCAACTTGTCTCTTTGTAACTCTTGGTCTTAAGCCCCTTGAATCCCCAGATGTTAAATCCCAGCATTTTAATGCCAGTTCAAGACGATGTATCGGCCCCACAGAAATGAATCAATAAAGATGCACTCTGCTGACAGCCCTGATCAAGTAAATTGATACAGTGACTTATTGCTTACCCTGTTGTGATATTGGACAGATTTTTCACTGCCATTACTGCTGAGTTTCATTTCTTTCTTCAGCATACCTGTGAAATACTACCCATTGTAATTTTAATTGAATGGACTTGCATAAAAATAATTTCAAGAAAATGTAACTTCAGGCTGTGACTTCAGGCAGTCTGCAAGTCGTCCATTTCTCCAGACTGATTCTGAGGAAAACCTAGAATCCGAATTCATGCAGAAATCACAAACTTCTCCAGGAGAAATTTACCCTTGGAGGATTCCCAAGGGCTGTGCTCGCAAACCCACTCTGCAGTGCCACCTCGTGACAGACAAGGGCTGCTCGGGCAGGTCTGGCTTCTCGGGCTCGAATCCAGCACGACTGCGGCTGTGTGAAGCCACGGGGGGATATGCACTGTGAACACTTCGGAAAAAAACTCTTTTTTGCGTGTTTGCGTATTTTGAAGAGACGGGTCTTAAAGCGCGGCAAGGAAAGGCTCCGTTTCCCACCGCAGTAACATCTTAGGGCATTCAGAGTCATCCCGGCTCCTCTTTCTGCACGGTTATTGGATATCATTAATTAGCAAAAACGCTACTTGGGGAAGTCACCTTTGACTGTGTCTGTCTCCCCAAAAGGCAGCTACTCCAGTACATACAGCTCTTCAGAAGCTTTCCTCAGCTGTTGCCTAGTCCTGTTAAAAACCGAGCCCTCCAGCCTCAGAGCTCCTTTGTTCTTCCAGAAGCGCTTCAGCTGCAAGTTCTGTATCCGTCACGAGTCCAAGACACATCAGTATATAGAAAACAGGTTTTCTTCTTCCCATGTTCCCTGCTGGTCTTCGCAGAGCACGCAAAAGAGAGCGAGCTTTGCTCCAGACAGTTTTGAGTCAGAAGACAACGTTATCCCTCTTTCCCCATGCAAATAGTGAATTCTCCCTGTCTTCTCTTTAAACTCTTTTCCTCTGCACAACTTAGTTATTTGCTGACCTAAAGGAGAGAATGAGCACGACTTTTACCCAGTGTTTAGAGAACTCACTTGGTGCATAGGAGGGTTGCGATGTAGTTTCACTAAATAATTAACCCAAAATAGTGGCAGCAGAAGTCTAAGAGAACCACCCACACGAGGCAGGATTTCAATCATTTTCCCCAGATCTAATTCAAGATACAAAAGAGAAATTCACTTCTCTAGCCCTCATGGAAAAGCAATTTGTCTCCATTCTTGTAAATGAAGCTATTCAAATCCATCAGAGTGCTTAAAACTAAAGAACAAACCAATTCACAAGTGGGGGTGAAAAAAGCACCTAATCTTCCCAAATATCCATTAACACAACAACCCCCATCCAATTTCTTGTGCTAAGTAACTAGCGTTCTACTGTTAAAAATTATTCCTATTTTTGTAGGAAGCTAAAATGTCTACTTCTGATTTCTGGTAAGCTGCCCACCTAATTCTGGACTCCAAATTCTGCTAGACAGCCCAGATGATGAAGCAGTGACCATCACAACGCTTCACCACTTTTGTGACGTTTGTTCCCCAGCTACAGAGATGACCTAGTAATATTTTCTAACCACAGAGGAGCATAATGAAACTCACATTCTTGCTCTAGCAATAAACAAGCTTCATTGAAAGATACTGTTTAAAAGCAAGTCGCTCTGCAATGGACGAAACCAAAATTAGATTTTTTTAGGAATGATCTTTGGTGGGAAAAAAGTATATGAGAGAAATGCTTTAGTGCTTATCTGGAATAAAATGGCAGCAAAATAATTAAGGTTTGGCCTTTGGAAGGCCTTTCTTGGTAGAATCATGCTACGCAATGAGATTGAATATTAAATAAATTTAAGGATAAATACTCATTTCCTCATTAGGATTTCAGTAGTTCCAGGAAATAAAACTATTATTGATTAAATAGACTGAAATAGTTTAATAGCTTCTCTTTTCAAGAACAAAATTCATCTAACTCTTCCTTTGTCATAATTCTTTGAATAAACATTAGCCAGCTGTACTCTGGAGAGAGGGAGATTCATGAGTGTGATTAAAACACTCTTAAAATAAAGTAAAATAAGAACTGCGGGCCTGACACCATAGCTGCTGGAAGTAGAACAATTCTACTGAAAAACTTATACCACATCAAGGCCACTTACTGCATCTAATCAATGAAATTATTTCTGGCCCAGCCTGACAGACAAGTAGCCATCTACCTTATTTTGGACAGGAAAAAAACAAACCCAGACCATCCCTTCCTTTATTCCTACAAAACATCAAGGGGAATGGCAAAAAAAAAAAAAAAAATTGTTCAGCATTTGATTTTTTGGATGTAAGAGAGAACACCATCCAGCAATTCATTTAAATAGTTTCTCTTAGAAGAAACATTTCATCTTTAGATGAAAACGTGGAAGTTGTGAGGCCTGCCTTGCAGGTTTTATACTTAGTTACCCTGAACACAAAACATGACTCAGTCCCTAGATTTATGTCCACCTGTGTAGGTCCTGACATTTCTGGCATCTTAAGTCCAACTCATCATGCAAGTGTGGTAGTCTTAAGCAAGCAAAACCTCACAGCGAAGTGGAGTTGGAGAAAGCAGCCACGATTTGTGGTGCTCACTGTACGTACGTCACAAATACTGACGGCAGCCAAAACCAGCTTGCTGAGCAGCACAACATAAACAACCTTTAAATCTTCTTCATTTATAACAAGTGGGCAAAGGCAGAGCTGTGCAAAATTTATCTGCCTTTTTATGGGTTTACAGCGAAAGAAAACTCAGCTCACACTCTGGGCAACGCCAACAATCTTGGAGCTGCACGTATAAACAGAGCCATTAAGCAGCTTCAGTTCTGCTCAAACAGTCCAGCAGCAACACCACACAGACCAGAAAACTGATTCCAGCGTCTTGTAGCCCTCCACCACTGCTTCAGCCCAGTTCTGTGGAATTTCCCTTCACCTGTGGACTTGGAAGAAATTCCAGATGCCTACAGCTGAACCCTAAAGGAGACCACGTGCCTACCCAGGAATACAAAGCTATTCCATCCTTCATCCGAGCCTGTGGAGGCTCATCAGAGTCTCCCGCTATGGACAAATGATCTCTAACAGAACCGCAGAGATCCCTAACAGAACTTCTGCCAACTGCTGCAACCAATGCCAGAGAACTACTCTTTCTTTTTTCAATATGCACTTCAGGTTGAACACTGCAACACTCCGTGTTGGCTCCTAGCAAGTTTCCCACCACGCCCTCCTGCCGTGAAATACAAAATATTTGATTTAGAAAATGACCGTGGATTTTTGGAAGGTTTTGCAAACAACCTTTCGCAGAGGTTTAAAAAGAAGTTTCTATCTCTTGACAGCCTAAACAAAACAGGGAAAGTCAGGAAAGTTTAGGAATAGTTCCAGTTTTCTAGAGGCTTTCCCTTGTCCTTGACATCCTCACTGTCTCGACTTGGTTTGGAAGCATGGTTTTCATCACAGAGGGCTTTTAAGTTTGGCTTTTTGCTCAGCTTCTGTCTTCGACGTTAATTTTATGATCAGATGTTTCCTTTTCCAACAGTCAGCTTTGTATTTTCAACTCAGATTTATTTTCAGCACTTGATGATATGCCATCAGAAAGACCTAATTCATCCTCCTCTTTCTGCTGGTGTTTGTCATCATCAGAAGACTGCCCTCAAAACTTTAAAATGCAATGCAGAAACAAGTCAGGCCATGTCATGGTGCCGTCATCTGTGGGAAAAGTGTGTTCGCTGATGATTCTGGAATTATTCTAGAAATGCAAAGCAGGTCTTTCTATTTTTATATTTTTCTGAGGAATCTTAAAGTACCGCATGATGCAGGGAAAAAAAAACCTTCCAACATAAGTCTGAATATCAAGCAGATAATTTATGATGCACTAGTATTTTTCTTTTTAAAATCAAATACTACTGTCACTTTTTAGGCCTTTGGGATATTCTTGAATTCCATCTTTTTAAAAAGATTGCAACTATGACACTCACGTCAGTATGCCTTGGAGAAAATTCTGGTACAGATGGGCTGGTGTCAAACATTAGGCTCAGGAGAATTTGGGATGTGGGACTGACCTTTTTGCAGCCAAGGCCCGTTTTACTCACTGGGTAAAACCTTCCAAGCCATTGTCCATCATATGCAGAGTAAGTCAAATCCTCTTCCAATACTTTTAGGAAGAAAAATAATCTGCCTCTTGGTTTTGACCAAGTGAAGGGACTTTTTCCACCCTTTCATTTCAGAAAAGAAATTATTACAATGTGCAGCACATTTCCATCTTCCTTTAAGGAGGTTTAGGTTAACTAATCCCTTTTAGAAATATTTTTTCTGTCTGCATTCCTTAATGTTTTTCATTTGAGAAATTTCCCATTATGTGCTTGATTTTTTTTTAAATTAATATTTAGCCTCAAAAGTTATTCCCTGTGCAGAAGATTTTTCTCCTTGGCATATCAAAGTGTCTACGGGTTTTCAAAGAAATGAGATACTGGAACAGATACACTGCCAGGTTCACAGTGCTTGCAAATCACTCGTGATTTTAGACGTCAGAAAAAGGGCAGTATTTTTAAAAGGGACTAGTTGAGTGAATTGATTTTAAAAAAAAAAGTGTTTGTCCATGTTCTTTGGTCAGGCTTTCTTGTAACATGCAATGGTCTTTATCACCTTGTGAAAGAGTCCTGTGCTGCACTTGGGGCCTCAGCAAATGCCATGAGGATGTTGCACAGAGGACAGCATAAAACCCCTCCAGAAGAGTCCAGATCCCTGCATGATGAAGGTCTAAACCTTTAGAGGAATAAGAACCCCCAAATCCCAGAGGCTCCTTCCTTAGGAGCAAGACCACAGAGATCTGATTTAGCAGAGGAGGGAGCTCACAGAGCTCATATCTCAGCTAATAGGGATAGATGCCACCTTCACCCACGTCCCAAACTCTGGGTTTAGGATCCTCATTCCTGATTTTGATCTCGATTTGGAGCACTTGGCTACAGAAAGAAGTATCTTACCTTTCCAGGTACGTATCAAGGGCCTCTGGTGCCTTTTACCTCCACACTGAGCCAATTTTCTCTCCTCCCACTCTCAAAAAACCCCTCTAGAATAGTTTCCCTGGGCAAGGGGCAGCATCGGTGCGGGCTTCTGCTCACACAGCTCCAGCTGCTGACACTTAACAGGCAAAGCAATTCTCACAGTAACTGCTCCTGAGAACAAAGATCCTCAGCCAAAGATTAGCACCCCGCTGACCTGATGCTAAACAAGAGGTCTTGATAAGGAATTAAACAGAATAAATGTGCCTCCTGTGCACGGCAGCGAGAAGTTGTGGATCAAATAACAGGCTCCACAAAATATGTGGAAAGGAACAGAGAATTAAATGTGCCTGCACAAGGGATTTTTTTACAGAACCAGTGTGAAAGGGATTAAAATACAAAAGGTCAAAGATAAGAAAAGATAACCATCTAGGCACTCTGTTAACTTATCACTTTGATATTACTCAAAGTTTTAGAGTTAATCCTATATAAAAGAAATGGCAGTCTAATTAATCCTATTAATGATTTCATGTAATATTTTTATTTCAGACTATTTCTGAGAAGATTTCACTGGAAAAATGAAAGGCAATTGGGAAAAAATATTACATTTTTTTCAGAAGGAGAAAATAGTCTCTCTTACCCGTATTGATAATCTAGTCTTAAAGAAAACCATGTAATACTGCAGAAAATTGTCATCTTGTCATAATTTTAGCAAAAAAAAGAGATGTGAATCCTCTTTGCAGTCTTTTCTTATCTTTGTTTTTTAACAAAGAAAGGAGAATTGGAAAAATGAGCAATGTTTTCATTAGCTATCACCAGGTTTAAATTCCAATAATTGTTATAGCCACACCTAAATCCAAAGATTTACAATTAGGAATCTCTTACAGGAAACACCTACGGGATTTCCAGCCCAAGATTAAAATTGCCAAACTCAATAAAGTTGCCACCGGTCGGAACACCAAGACTTCTGAAAAAAAATTTAGTAGGGAGCAACAGAAGTACAGCAAGATATATTTATTAACACCTTCAAGTAGGCCCATTCTGCTAGATACCTTCAAGGAAAATGGCAAAGAAATGTTTTCCCCCACACTTTCCAGAGAGAAGCCCCGATGCCCAGATTTCAGAAAAGATCTTTCTAAAAGCACATTCTCATTCTGCAATACCTGGTTTCAGCTCATTGCAAAACCAGAAGCCAAGTGAATGTAGCAGGTCTGTTTGGAGGCCTTATTTCTGTAGGTTTTGCATTCTTTCAAGTCACTTGGACTTAGCTTTGATACACATAATTTTTAATGTTTTATTAAACATTAGGCTTTTGCATATAAGGTTTTCCACTTCATTTGCAAGGTCAGAAAGCACATTTGCCCAAACTATTTACTCATGCCACAAGAAATCTGAAAGTCACCAACAATAAGAGGAAAAACACTGGGGAAGACAGAAAGGAAGGAAAGAAGTTTATAGCCATTAGGGAAGCCTAAACAACAGGAATAGTAGCAAGCCTGTATTACCTATAGATTGAAAATAGGGAACCACAGGGATTCAGGGATATTCAGATCCTGGCTGGTTGAATGACACCAGCCTCAGGATTCAATTCCTTTGCACAAAAGCTGGCATTAAAACTGATCTTGTATTTTCCCATCTCCCACTCTTACAAATCCATTAATTCTTTCCTTTCTTCAAAATAAGAATGATGACAAAAAAGACTTCCCAGGCACAGCCACGTGCAAAGTACCATCATTTCCATCTGAAATGACACTGGCTTATCAGCAAACCTGGAAGGTTCACCTGCGGCTGGGAAACAGCAGAGGTCCTTCCTGTGCAATCACACTTATTTTCAGACAGAATTCTGTGGGGTGGAGATTTCCAGCAGCGCTCTCCTGTCCGGGCTGTAAGAGATCAGCTGTCCACGGCAGGAGATGCTCTTTTGCCAGTGACCAAGATCACAATAACAGCACGGAGGAAGCACCCAAGGTTACTGGTGGCACAGTTTTCCACGTCAGTGTCCCAGCTTTCCCTGTTCCCAGAAGTGTGAAATCTGCTGGGCTCTGCCTCCAGCCCTGCCGTGCTTGTTCCTGTTGGCCCAGGATTTGGTGATGTTCTGTTTCTCTTCACTTTCCCCAAACTGAGACCTTAGTATTTTCCCTGTTTCTTTCTCCTCCTGCCTGTGCTGGAACCAGCTCTAGTACTCCCCGTGCTTTTCCCAGAGGGAACAGCCCCATAGCAACAAACCCCTATGGGTTTTCATTTCAAAGGCCTTTCACTGAAGAACAGCCTTATGTTGCTCTAACACCTTTCCAAAAGTTTTTCACTTCCGGAGAAGCTTCTGCCCTGCCTCAAAATGCACACTATTCATCACGAGGGTCTGTTTGAAGCATAATTGACCTTTCTGAGTGCAGATCCTCCCTCCCTGTAAAGCAGTGCCAAAGTTAACACTAGAGGAGTGATGCCATGATGATTTTTTGCTTTTTCATATACCACTCTCATATACCCTTTCACATACCCTTTCACACAGCTTTGCACGTATCCTTAGTGCTTTTAGCCCACACACTTGTAATTCCCCAAGTCTGATAACCAGCTTAGACCCAAAGTTCCGTTAAGCCAAGAGACCAAATATCTTGGAAGCCTCGAAGTTGGGTCAGAAAGCCCCAGACACCAAGGTCCTCTCCAGAACACATTCTGTAAACCAAGATAGGCCCATCCAGGGGGAAGGTTCCTCAGGACGGGGGCTTCTCTTGAGCCTCTCACTGGGGAATCTTTGATAGATGTGCTAATTTGCAAGGTCTAATTATCGTGTGTGTGCATTTTGGGGTGGGCATCCTGGTGTGCATCTTTCGGGTGTGCATTTTTGCTGTGCATTTGGGGGTTCTTTCTACCTGGATATTTACCTCAGTATTTATTTAAGGATCCTTAAATAAATACTGAGGTAAAACCCTTTTTCCCTTCTAACCGTGTTTGGCTTTTAATTCTAAGCCCAGGGAAAGGCATCAGGAGGGATACAGACCGATGCAAACTGATTGGTGGCAGTGAACAGAAATTGAGAACAGTTTAATCAGCCCATGGCTTACAAGTCAAATTTGACATTTCAGGAAACACAGTGCCTTGCTACACAGCACTGAGTGCTGGGGTCAGCACACACTTGGGAAGGCATGGAAGTGGAGGAGGTAAAAGCCAAAGTGGGAGAAAGAGCAATTCTTTGCAGGTGGTTTGTTGGTTTGTTTCATGGATTTCAAGAAGGACAGGAATTACATTTACTCAATTTTTTTTTTTAGTGGTCCAAATAATCACTTAAAATATTACATGAAATGCACTATACAAATGGCATTTTTCCTTTTTAATTTTGGCCCAGACCCCTTGGTAACATCCTGTTTAAGCAGAGAAGGGATTTTGTTTTGAGACTTCTGAGCTCGGTGACATTTTTGAGGTCTGTGTTCCTTCTCAAGTTATGCTCCAAACAATGTCTAGGTTTTGGTGGTGAGGTTGTGAAGTCTGGAAATATGAACGATCAGCTGAGGAGGAAAGGAAAAGAGGGAGGATTAGCTTTAGGAATGGCTCTGCAAACTGAGACCCTGCTGCAATCCAGGGAATTGAAAATTGCCGTGGAAAAATAAGCTATAGGAGAGCTAAGAAACAACTTGGGAAAAATCTTGTTTATTGAAATGAAAACTGTTAAGGATAAGAGGTAAAAACTCCTCTGCAGAGAAGTTAAAAACATACAAGCTTGCTCCGAGTTAGAAGAAAGTAAAATGCAGGAGCTGTGAGTTCCAGAGAAAATGGTAATTCTGTATTACTACAGCTTCAAGCTGAGTCTCTCTTCTCCAGGGTACCAGGTCTTTGTGCTCTTAAAGCCTCAACCCTCCTGCATCTCTGCTCTCAATTATTTTTCACTGGTGCCCAGAATCTCTGAATTAACTGGTGAAATCAGGGAGGACAGACTAGCAACAGTTCATCAGAGCACCATGGTAATTCCCTGATTCACTCCTTTCAGACACAAAAATGCCATCATCATCCACTAAGGCATTTCAGAGCCTGTTGTCCAGGTGTAATCAGAGGCCCATTGAAGGAGAACTGAATGAGTCACTAGGTAGGACACTACCACCTCCTCACAGCAGAATAAGACAGCACTAGACCCAAGATAAAGAATAATCTCATTTTCCCCTCTCCTTCCCTATATATCAGATATTGAAAGTCAGTGTCATTTCCGTCAATATGTATTTGGCCAAAAACACCCAAAAAAATCATTGTAGGCCTCTCTCCTGATCTCTCAGTTAAGAAAGAGCTTGGAGTGCTTGCCCTGTTTCCTGCATCAGGGCTTAAAGAGCTTCTAGGAAAAGATCTATAAGTCCATAAACAAAACATAAACCAAATGCTCAAAGTCCTGAAGATGATAACTTCTAACAAAATAGCAACACAGCTGACTGGGGGGTTATTTACCTTGTCAGGAAAACTGTACAAAATTCACGCACTGCTTTGGTACTGGTGGGGCTTCAGAGGCACACAGCAGCCAAGCATATAATGTGTTTTCTATGAGAGCCAGGAACTTTCAGATCTATTCCAAAACTCACTTCTCCAAATTACAGAAAACACTGCCAAGCCAGGAATCTTTTTGGCTCCAAATGCTAAGCTTATTAACTGTGGTATTAAACAGCATATGAAATGTGTGCGATGAGATTTACCACACAGCTCTCCAAATCACGAGAGCTTCTGGGAAGAGAAGAAACCCTCTCAAAATTATTTCCTTTTACAGTTCAGCTCAGGAAAGCTGGCATAATCCTCAATCTTAGAATACCAAAAAATCAATTCCAAAAAAAATTTCTAAACACAAACTTCTGGGATTTATAAAAATATATGCATTTTGTAAGGCTCTCCCAGAAAACAAAGACATTCTTACTGAAGGAAAGACAGTAACGGGATGGTCCGGACAAGTAGCTGTCTTGTTCCCTCTGTTGCAGACGTCATTCCAAATTTAATCATAACAATTCTTTCCTGAGAAATAATCCTCGATAAATAATTATGACAGTAAGGAAAAAAAAGTCACCTTACCTCTCCATATACATCTCCAATAGGATAAACACAATGTTAAAAAAAAATGGGATGCAGCAAATTTTACAGGAATTTGAATAAAAAGGAAATAAGGCATTAAATAAATAAAAATGTTCATTTGCTTACATTTGGATCTTCTTCCAAGCCAAGGAAGAGATAATAACCCCTAAACCCAAAGATAATCATGGTGAAACTTCAGTGACCTGAAATCTAGAAACTGTACCCAAAGACAAAGCCTGTTTCTGTTCAAGGAATAAGAGAGAGGTGATAAAGAGAGCAGCATCTTTTCACTTTGTTTGGCTTGCTTAACTTATTAGGGATTCTGGAAACTTACTCTCCTAAGGTTTGGTACTTATTTACTGCTGGAAATGCAACTTACTTTGATGGGCAGAAGCTTTCCATACCACTTTGTGACTTCGAACAGCCACATCCACCCAGAAAAGTTAAAATACAATCACTGTATCAAAAAAAACCCCAAAACCAACAACAACAACCCAAAACCAAAACCAAAACACAAAAAAACAAACAACCAAAAAACCAAACCAACAAAAACACCCCAACCAACCCAAACCAATAAACGTCAAAAAAATTCTTGGTTGCCACAACCAAGAAGAAAGGGGTGTGGCACCACTAGGGTCTCCCACATGACCATCATGAAACCTGATCTTTCCAGCTCCATAACAACATGTGGACTTATCCCCAGAAGAGTAAACACCAGCAGATGAAGACAAGGAGATCTGCACCAGCGCTTACACACAGGGGCACAAATTACAGACCTCAGCAGCTGCCTGTCCAAAACCCTCTAGACCCTCTGGTGTTTTCCCTCTTCTTTTCCCCAAATTTATTTTCAGCTCAAGAGCGTAATTTTTCTACTGATAGCTTTCCTGCAGGCTTAACGTTAGTGTCCCATCAGGACCAAGCAGCAGAAAAGCCATCCCTCACTGCTCTGCTTGGATTTCAGATTCACAGGAAGCTCAGTCCTTCCATTCCTGTATCAGATGGAGCAAAGGCAACGTTTCAGCCCTTGACCTGTTTGCAACATGCCTTGAGACCTGGAAAGGAAATGAGAGCGTCAGGAAGTTTTACAGGAGCTGGAAAAGAGAAAGGAAAAGAAGTCATAGAAAACAGAGAGAAAGAACCCACTGCACAGCCACAGTGCAATTAAAAAAAGAAATAAATCCAACCCACCAAACCACTACATCCTTTAAAACAAAGTAAATTTTTGCGAGTACAGACAAACTGAAGTAAATCAAGTACAAAGCTTGTGGTTTCGAGTATGAAATTTACTTCAGCCACTACAGCACTGAGTAAAAAGAAATCACCATTGCCAGTAGCAAGATCCAATATGCACTTTGAATACAAAATTATGGTAATACTACTGGGCAGCCAAGAGAAGCACTTGTCTGCTGCGCGGAATTTCGTGAAATTAATTTAATTTCCTTACAATTGAAAAAAAAAAAAAGTTGGAAGTTCAGGATATCTACAGCTAGTCTTAATGCATGATTGATTTTTTTTATTTGAAAATATTCTAATGCATGTGTGTATACAGAATCACAGAATCACCAGGTTGGAAAAGACCTTCAAGATCACTGAGTTCAACCCACGCCTTAACACCACCTGAGCTAAACCATGGCACTCAGTGCCACATCCAATCTCCTTTTAAACACATCCAGGGATGGTGACTCCTCCACCTCCCCGGGCAGACGATTCCAGAACTTTATCACTCTTTCAGTAAAAAACTTCTTCCTGACATCCAACCTAAATTTCCCTTGGCGCAGCTTGAGGCTGCGTCCTCTCGTTCTGTCAGTTGTTGGCTGGAAGAAGAGACCGACCCCCACCTGACTACAACCTCCTTCCAGGGGGCTGCAGAGAGTGATGAGGTCACCTCTGAGTCTTTTCTCCAGGCTGAACAACCCCAGCTCCCTCAGTCGTTCCTCACAGGGCTTGTGTTCCAAGCCCCTCACCAGCCTTGTCGCCCTCCTTTGGACGCGTTCAGGCGTCTCCACGTCCTTCCTGAACTGAGGGGCCCAGAACTGGACACAGCACTCGAGGTACCCAGGGCTGCAAGGCCCTCACGGAGTTAAATGTAGCAAGGATACAAGCAGTGCCTCTTGAGACACCTTACACGTTCTTCAGCTAAGCACTTAAGAGCATTCTGGTTTAGAAACTACCTCACTATCAATCCACACTATCCTGAACTCCCCCTATATCAGGTCATCACTGGATAACCCACTGAAGTCAATGGAAATATTCTATTTGTTAAATTTCAGTTTATGGCTTTGACTTTGGTAGACAACCTCACTCTTGTATCTTAAAGAAAATTGGCTCCAAAATTCCTGCTGCCTTTTTAACTGGGTTTTTGCATGCAGTTACTGATTTGTGATTATTATGCTGGGGTATTTTCCTGCTGGAAATATGTTTCCAGTAGCAAGTTGGGAAATATCCACCTTAAAAATTCAGTTATGGTCAGAAGATTGGCAGTGTGGAAATTTCTGGTCTGGGGGAAGCTTCGATTCTGAGTTGCACAGGGTGAATCAAGTATTTATTTCTGATTCACTGCTGGGCCTTGGCCAGAACAGGAGAAGTATCTGACACTGGGAATCATTATTAAGGCTGTTAGCAAAAGTCAGGCTGAATAATTCTTATTGCAGAGTGACACAAGAGGCAGAAGGAACACCTCTGGCATTTCAAACACTGGAGTGATCTTTTAGGCTGCTAGAGAGTGTGCTACATATTCCTGCTTGCAAGTTAAGAGACTGATTCACACAAGTAAAGGAGAACAAATAGAGCCTTCTACAGCCATTTCCACAGGGATATTTCCTAACTATAATTCCACTTGGCAGCCGAAGGCTGGCAGAAGTTTTAATTGACACCTGTTCAGGGGGATTTCTCAGCCTACAGCTGCTTGTGACACTAATGAGGTTGTAGTTTGGAGAAGAAATCCAAATTGCTGATTGTTCAGCATAAATTTATAAAGGTGAATGGGAAGGCTCCCTCTTTTGCAAAGAGCAAACAGAAATTGAAGTGATAGCTGCAGGTAACAACATTTTGATGAAGCTTCAAATATAAATCTGCCTTTTTTCCAGGCACAAAATGTTTATAACTGATTGACCTTGCACTGTAATAATTTTGTTCCACATGAACCAAGATCAAATTCAGGTTGGTCTTTCTTTACAAATAATGTGACTCAATAATTAGGGAAGGGGACTGGAAGTCAGAGAATCTAGCTGTAAGTGTTGCCAGATTCACAAATATACATATTTTGATTTATCAGTTACTACATTGAGAGATTTATGCAAGATATGTTGCCTTTCTGGAATGACTCAAAGTGAGAGGTATGGCAGGGGCTGTGAAGGCTTACAAATATTTAGATAGATGTTTACTAGACACATAAAACAGTCCTGCATATTTCTACAGACTAGCTTTCATTAGTTCAGTGCAATATTAAAAAATCCTGTTCTGTAGATTAGTGACAGCTTTGTTTCAACTTGTAAAAGGAAAAAAAAAAAAAGAAAAAGAAAAGAACAACAAAATAGAACCAAGTTCAGAATAGTTCCAGTCCAGGACAAGCCAGAATCAAGCCACGGGTAAATTTTGTTTCAAACATGTACTTGGATCATAAACTCTAATTTGACCTGCATTAGGATTTCACTGCACAAGTCTTACTACTCCAAATTCTTTTTAATGCCAGGTGTGTTTTCAAAGCAGACCTGCACTGCAGAATTAATCAGCCATCTCCAGGCTACAAACCAGTTTAGTTAACATTGTGCAGATGCCATCACAAGACCCAGGTACTCAGATACTTGGTACCCTGCCTGGAATTGCAGACAACCATGCATTTAACTGGTATTTGCAGTTTGAATTCTGTCACCAGCTGAGAATGTCACAGCCCGGCCATCACAGCTGTGGGCAGGCAGGGATACACTGCAGGTGGGCGCCTTCACTGATGTCTGTGCTCCTTCCCGGATTCCAGAGCTGGTCACTGGTGTACTTGAAATATCCTGATTATTCAACTGATTTTATCTCAGACTCTCGTATGATTAAAATACTTTATGGAATACCTTAAAAAAAAAGAACAATTCAACAGAAGTCAGATAAAAGTCGTATTTGTGGGGAGTCTAGCTAGCTACGGTCAAAATATTTTAAAGAGATCAGGTTGACAATAACTTTTTTACAATGCTTGCAATCTACATTTAACATTTTTTTGTCATTGTTACAATTTAATGAGCTTATCCAAAGGTCAGTGAAGTCAGAGGGAGTCTTTGCATTTAGGTCCACAGGCTTTGGATTCAGCCAACAGCTTGACAAGTACTCTGGGACAACTTTGGATGAAATCATAGGCATAAATGAAGGCCTAAGCATCTCTAATGAAGCAATATGGATTTCAAATTGCAAAGAGTCCTCAAAGGATGAAGAAACACGATTACACGTCCGTGGAGGTGTAGCCACTTTTGTCTTTTCCGAAAAAATGTCTTCAGGAAATATAATAATTATATTGCTGAAGCAGCTTTATCTCAAATAGAAAACTGCATTCACAGGTTTGGTAAGAAAGAGAGAGGAGTTAAGTGACAGGTACCAGCACTGACTGCCTTTGCTCAGCTCACATTCTCAGATGAAGTTACACTTATGCAAATATAATATCCAGTGGCTTCCAGTATGGTTGCGCTCCATTGCCGAAGGACAAAAATGGTCCATAAATCTAAAAATGTTCTCACATCAGCTTTTAAAAATGATTTGGTGAGATTTGGCGAAGTTCTAAGACCCACAGGATTCAGTAGATCGACGACATCCACACTTTGTGTTGTCACTTAGAGTGACGACGTGAACTTCCAAATTAAAAAAAAAAACATTACTAGATACAGAAATCATAGCTTCTATAAAATGTTTTTAACCCAGTTTCCTTTGACATTCATCCTTTCCCACAACTTAGCAGATCGGATGACGAGAGGTTCTCATGTAGGAAGGTGCCACGGAGAGATTTACTTTCAATGCTCTTTGTCAACAGGATCTGTCTCTCCAGTGCTAAATCAAACATACTAATGTGCCTTTTCCCCGCAGCAAACTTCAGAAAAAACTCTGAGTTTCAGGCTGAGTAGAGCTGAATTACACGGAGTGATCCTCGGTTACATTTACGTTAATGCACTGGAAGTGGATTAGGAGATCAAAGCAGCCTCTGTCAAAACCCATCCGTGTGCCCTGTGTGCATCTCAGGAGCTTTCCTTCAGAGCAGCTCGAGGGTGGGCTCTGAACCACATTTCTGACCCATACTGTACATGCAGCTCAAAGGATAATTATGCTCTAAACCTTTGTTTTCTCGGACACGAGGCCCTCAGTGGATTAGCGTGGGAAGCGCCATTCAGCCTTTGTCTCCCACAGAGAATGCAGCAAACTGCTCAGCCCCTGACAGTGTCATCTGTTTAAGGCCTCACAAACATATGCAGACCTCACTTCTGTTCCTGATTTTGCTCCTGTTCTATTTCTTTGCATCCCTACAAAAAAATACAAACAAACAAAAAAAACCCCCCAAAACCCCAACGAGTAATAACAACAGTAACAAAGAGTACCTGAAAGCAGAACACTCAGTATATGCACTGAGAATCCTACCAATATGACTAAAAACATATCTGAAAAACTAGTAGGGCTTTTATTCTAATAAAAAACTTCACTAGATTAAAAAAAAATAGCCTTTTAGGACATAAAAAATAGATTCCATGGGTTATCTGTATATTTGGAAATGCTTCTTAAACGGCCAAGAATTAAATAAGGTATCAGTGCTGGGCAAAATTCTCAGGTCTGGAGAAACTCAGATCACAGATCTGAGAGGTCACATAAAATTCATTTTATATCTGATGACAAAAGAAATTATTTATCCCACAAAAATACACTCAGGATTTGATGACAAAAATAATTAAGTCGGCTAGTGACTTAATAATCCCAGTTAGCACCACTTCCTTGCTATCCTGAAAATTCCAGAATTAAGACACTTCTAGGCCAATAAAGAAAAAGAATGACCTTTTCCCAGTTCTTTGGCTTGCCTTTCTTTTCCTCCAGAAAGAAGAGGTAATTTATTTTG
Organism: Rhagologus leucostigma; assembly: GCA_013397725.1. NCBI lineage: Eukaryota > Metazoa > Chordata > Aves > Passeriformes > Rhagologus > Rhagologus leucostigma. Next base: position 66,841 of record VZTD01000066.1, on the reverse strand, counting down.
GCCTGCATTTTCTGGAGAAGAACTTCCTGACACTTCTCACATCCTCTTACTCCTAAGGACTCCTACCATCACTCTGCTCAACTGGAGCAGCAAATCATTACCTGTTAGAACTCATTAGAATCTCCATCACATTTAAGTTGTTTCAAAGAAATGCTGAATGTACAGTGAAATACGTTTACTCACATTTGGTGGAGACGTTATCTAGATTAAGGATTTTTTGCTTCCCATCTACCTCAGCAATTTTATCCCTGGCTGACCAGCTGCTTATATTTGTAGGGAAAAGTTACATGGAAGGAACTGATCTTTCCAGCTGATGACCAGGTGGTAATTTGTCAAAACACCCACATGCTGGACAGAGGAGAAGATGCAGAGGGATATTCAGGTAGCATTTCCTGGCTGGAAAAAAACCTGGGATACATCAGTGCTAGGGAGTGAGGAAGAAAGAAATATTAAATGGCAAAAGGATGGAGACATCTTCAGTAATTCTATCTCCTTCAGAGATTATACAGAAAGACTGAATGCCTAGAACTGGCTCCCTCTTTCCAGCTGGCTGCCTGAGCATTATACCCTGGAGCACATTTCAATGCCTCCCTTGCAGAGGCAGCCTCGCTCAGATGGATATTTGCACCATCACAGCTACCCAGAGGTTTCTCTCCTTTTCACTCACTTCACCTTCTTTCAACACTCTCACTTTCCCACCTGCCCCTGCACTGAAGTTTCCTTGCACAACCACACACAACGGCCTTGGGTGAGGGCAAGAAACTTCCCCCACTTTTTTTCCTCCTGCCGTGGCTGAGGAATGATTTGCACCCCTGCCAGGAGCTGCCAGTGACGCAGCAAAAATGCTTCCACGGCCGTTTCCTACAGGATGCTCCCAAAGGTGTGCAAGGGATGGAGCAGCCAGGCCAGCCCCCCACCTGGTGTGCAGAGCTGGCTCGCCCCACTGCCCCACCAGTGCCGTGCTCAGCTGAGACACCAGTGAACTTGAGCGTGGAAAACAGATCTCAGCAAACCCCAGCAATTCTCTGGGAGACACTCCAGGGAATTTACAGACAATGTATGGCAACAAATCTTGTTTTCTTGCTAAGAGCAAAGCTTAACTATTCCTTCCCAGCATTTTGTCCCCTAAAGCGTAACCGTGCATGGCTACAGACACGCGAGCTAATCCAAAGCAGTTTGGAAAAATGAGGGAATAAATAAAAGGATAAGAGCAGGGATTTTTGACTGCTTTCTTTTAACATCTGTTTCGCAGATTCTTTTTCTCATCAGTGCTTTTAAGCTTTGTTACCTACGAAGAGGGTTTTATATAGGTGAACTCAAATTCAACAGGAGAGCAGAAAGGAACACTGCACTGAGGAACTGGGTATTACCAGAGAGAGTTCAATAAATCAGGTCATCATCATTTTATAAAAGGTACCCTTACCCTCAGTATTTGGAATTTAGATCCGTTTGCTTTGATTATTGGAAACTGGCCTCTGACCAAACATATTTTAGAAGCAACTTTTTTCTTTTTTTTCTCTACATAAGCAGCAGGATCTGGAGGTATAATCGAGGTCAGCCCCAGGTAACGCAAAGGGCAGTCACCTGTTGGGGACAGCAGCATGCACACGGCTCTGGTGCCCACTTTGTGTCTTGTAGAAGGCAAACTTGCTCTGGCTGCCCTTGATGTGGTACCTGGAGCAGGGGAGCTGCTGGCTATTCCTACCAGAGGTAGCTCCACGAAACAGCACCCACTGCCTGCACCATCCCTGTGTGAGCAAAAGGGCAGGAAGGACAGTTCTCCAGTGTTTTATCCTTTCCTGGGATGGAAGCAGCCACACTTGAAGCACTGATGATGGTGACTCACAAAAACACCGCATTACCTGACACCGGAGGAAAGGAACTACACAAGAGAAGGAATAGAAGTTGTATTTTAGCTGGACAACACAGAAAATTGTCTGAAAGGTAGTAGAATTTCATCTCATGCAGCATCACATCCTAATAAAACCAGTATAAGTTCAGACAGTCTGTCTGCAAGCACTGATCATCTGATGGGTTTTTTGAAACTTAAATCTATGTTATAATTCATATTCTCCTCGCATAGCAAGAAATTACTGCAGGTGTCTCAGAGCACAAGAATCCAACCACAGAAAGGACAGAAGCGTTTCAGGGCCATGGTTTCAATCAACAAATCTACCCAACAAAAATGTAATGCTGAATGTTGATAGCTCTGCACTGGAGAGGTTTCTGTTCTTCAGGGCTATGACTAAAGCACTCATTCCTTTTATATTAAGCAAGACTCTTTCTGTTTCCAGTGAAAACCAATTGTTACCACAGTTGTATAACACAACCAGAGAATGCAGTTAGCCTTGCCTTTCTCCATTTACAAATTATCTGTTATGTTCAGCCCTATTCCTCTCCAAGGGCATTAACACACCTTGAGGCAACAAAAAAGAGAAGTTAATCAGGGTGTGTAACATTTATATCTACTTTATAAGAAAAGAGAAAATCAAGGCAGAGACACACAGTGACTCTCCTGCTATCATCCAGCCGTCAGATTTTCCAAGGAAGGCAGCATGCTCCCTTCCTATCCTTTGTCTCAAATTTTGCCCAGGATCCCAACCTCTGCCCCGGTTTCCAGACCAGAGGTTTGAGCACAAGTGAGGATGAGGGAGCTGCACTGGCAGAGAACACAGCTCAGGTCAGGGAGAAGCACAGAGAGGAAGGGGAGAGCTCTGTGGGCTGTTCCAGGTGATTGATGTGTCGTAAACAAAGTTTATAGTAATCCTGACTCTGGGTAGACACACGGGTGCTGAGAGCAGGCAAATAGGGAGATACCTTTCATGACTCATTTTCTGTCTGCATTACTGGCAAAGCTCTGTTGTGTTTTCAAAGATGCGAAGCATCCTCACGAATATGAGGGAGTGTATTCAGGCAAAAATCCACAGGTAAAAGCTGACTTGTTTTTCAAATCTTAAAGATGTCAGAACGTCGAGATTTAACTTCTTTTTTTATACTGGAAAATCTAGTAAGAAGGCAAGGAATTGAAGACAGGGACCATATCCTACTTAGCTGATGAAAGAAGTGAAACTTTTTTTTATATATTCCCTCCTTTTTATCCCAATACAAGGGTCATTGACAATTCTGTGCTCAAAAACTGTCTTTCATTCTCAACTCCTCATCTTATAGTCAAATTCTAAAGCAAGACCAGGCAAGGATTTAAAGAAATCCAAACGATATAATTTTTTTTTTAAAGGATCCAAATCTCTAATTATTTTTCTTTTATAACGCAGATAAAACTGTTGGAAGGAGCCAAGGAAGGAATGAGAGAAGAGGAAGAGGCAAAATGAACATAAGCACATTCCCCCTACCATTTGGAAAGCTGACTCTGCCCTGAGAAGTCAGGGTACTGCACAGGAATGTCAGAAGATTGCTGGGATTAGGCTTTACCTCGATGCTTCCAGGAACAGCCCCTCAAAGTGAGCATCTGCTTACAGACTGCAAAGCAGCAGTGGGTCAAGATGTCACAGCAGATCTTAGCATTCACCTGGACTGAGGTGTTCAGGCGAGAAGCCAAGCAATCTGCAGCCTCCAATTGCTCCACACCATGTTTCTGAGACTTAAACCAATGTTTTTGCTTAAATTTGAATCCCTGTGTCACATTTCCTTAGAGCTCAATCACTGTACTTCATTCTCATTAACAAGTAGCTGCCTCTCAGTGTTTTCTCTGTATTTTGGTGACTAGTTTGTTTTGAATGTTCTCTGCAATCTGAGTATTTCAGGGAAAAGCGTGTCTCTGCAAATTTCCTGTGAGAGGCCCTCGAAGTCAAAAGCTCTCGTGTCACAGCACCATCATAGAAGCTCCTCTACTGGATGTTTCAATGCCATTCTGTTCTGTGAAACTGTATCACAGCCTTGGTCTTAACAGACAATAAACATCTTGAAATCATTCAAATTCCCACGAAACACGCAGTTGCCAAGCAGTCGGTTCCGAGGCCACGGCAGCAGCAACAAGCAGTGGGTAACTGGAATGGCTTCCCCAAAATGCTAACGCAGAGTGCAGCAACACCACTGCTGGCTGACACCCAGAGGCTCAGATCATTACCTCCCTCACCAAAGCCTGCGTTTCACCTGAAGGTAACAACATGCTTCAATTTTACATTCTGCTTAAAGATAAATCCTGGGCAGATACTGCCGAAAAACAAGATTAGGAAGAAGAAGGCCGAAGAGCAGAGGAAACAACAGCACCCTACACCCTACAAACTAAACAGCAGCACAGGAATACTAAAGCAACATTCTGTGCTTATTATCACAGCATCTGCAAGAAGCAAATCCTGGGCTGGTGTAAACCAGGCTGCCAGGGAGGTTAAACATGGAGATCCAGCAGAGCTGAGATACAAATGATAAAGGTGATGGTTCAGATAAGACAATGAACAAATCAATCTCTGTTCAGAGTTTCTCTGTTTACAGCGTATAAGATAAATTGTGAGGATAACAGAGCAAAGTGACCCAAGGAGCACCTTGCCCAGCAGTGTCATTTTTTTTTCTCACATTCACTCCCCGTCCCCAGAGCATAATAGCAACTTCTTCTCTATAAGTTTAGAGTTTCCTTTGCAGCTGCAGAGATGAGGAGGATAAAGATTTCACACCCGTTTCAGAAAAGAGAACAATTTTCTTTGTATTTCTCTTTTAGGAAAAATACTAGCATCCCCACACACATTGTAAATTGCATGTGTACTAAATAAAGAAACTGTTCAAATGGTTCTTGTTATGAAAGCCAAATATAACAACCCTTTCCTTATAAATTTGAAATGCTGAAAGCCTCTGTAGCTAGAGAAGCTAAAATGCATTGTAAACCATTGAGACAACAAGAAGGGAGTCACAATATTTTGTATAAAATGCTACTTAGAAACAACTCTCCCCATCTTATACAAGTAATCTACCAGGAACGTAAAAAAAATGCAAGAAAATGGGAATTAAAAAAAAAAAAGGAAGAAAAGAAGGAAAAAACAAAAACATGGAAGTACTAATAAACAGCATGCTATCAAGATGAGTGAATGGATTAGCAGCAGCAGTCCTATGGACTGGGAAAAGAAACTTATTTTTTTTCCTCACAAACTCCTCTCCTGACATTTCACTTGTCCATCTGATAAACTGATTTGCAGCATTCCCTCATTCATCTGGAGACTGCTGAAGTTTGCTGTGTGGCCTATATACAGAGCAATGCTCACAAAGAGCAGACACCAAAGGAGTGGTGCTGAGCAATTTCCCAGATAAATGGCTTTTCATGACTTCCAGGTAACAGTAACCTGTCACAACTCAGGCACCTCTGAGTAATGACCTTGAGCAATATGAAGTTGCTGCAGCAAGGCAGGAGCACAGAGACTGGATACCAGGAAAAACTTCTTCACAGAAAAGGTTCTCAAACACTGGAACAGGCTGCCCAGGAAAGTGGTTGATTCACCATCCCTGGAGGAAAGTAAAAGATGTGTAGATGTGGCATCTGGGGACAAGGTTAGTGGTGGGCTAGACAGTAAAAGCTGGACTCAGTGATCGGAAATGGTCTTTTCAGCCTAGATGATTCCGTGATTCTATGAAAATAGAAACAGCAGATTGCAAAGCGAAAAGCAAGATGAGAAGTGCATTACTCAGAGTTTAGCTACAATAACTGCAATATCATTTTTTGAGAGCAAAGGTAGCTAGCATCCCCATGGAACAAAGTAAGGTGATGAGTGTGAGGAAGAAAGAAAATTGATATGGCAATTTCACCCTCAGGAGAACTAATGCTGGTTGTAAAGATAAGTAAATGCACCTCCTGTGAAAAACATGGATTTTAATGTGCTATAAACCACTCAACATATACATATTTCTGGAATCTAGTAGCAACATGAATTGCAGCATCACAGATTGTGGATTGTAGTTTTTAAGCTCCTCTTTGGTATTTTTGCAGCAAGGCACCAACAGAGGTCTGACTAGGACCAGAGTGATCGCTTTGTACAGAACATTTCCTCACTGTCATTACAGTCTTGCCCTTTTCAGAATGCCAGTGAGAGCTCATTCTGCTGCAGAATGGCTGCTTAGTGCCACACCTGCAAGAACACTCTGGGTACGTCCCCGGAAGGGCAGATGCAGAATCTGGGAATGCCAAAAGTGCTTCTCTCTGGGGTGTTTGCTGTTGTAGAGTAGCACAGATAGACAGACAAGTCCTGTGTGGTTTTTCTCAGTCATGTTTTAGGTGTGCTGTGAAGGCTGCTTTGCTTGTACTCAAGTTAATGCAAAGAGGGATTTGCAGGAAGCCCAGCGCAAATGATTCTGGGCAGGTTTCTTTCAATACACACCCTTCTCTAGTACAGTTGTGAATGCTTAATGGATTTCCCTGCAAGGACCAGAGAAAAAAGGTATTTAAGGGGTGTAAGACTACACAAACTTCATTCATACTGAAGTAGTTCCTCATAAAGTTCAAGCCGTTCTCTCAAAAGCATGCTTCTACCTCTGGAAAAGCATTCCTTATGGGGAAAAATCACCTTCAGAATAGAGTTTGATCACTCTCCTGCAGGTGCAAGAGGATCTGAGCCTCAACCATGGCTTGGTACCTCTCATTATGGATGATGAATTTAACAGCAGCAGCCGCGTCAACTGCAAATCTTCTTTATAGGTAGTTACCTATATTTTTATACTGTTGACTGTATCAAGGAGAGGGACATGAACACAGAACCAACTTTCTGTCACAGATTCAGCAGTCCGTTTCTGCAGCAATACTATTTTGCTGTGATGTTAGGTACATCACAAGCTTAGATATGTGTGGGCTCGGTCATACAGCTGTTAAGAAATGTCCCTCCACGCTAGCCCATGGCAAAGCTGAGAGTGAGACACAGCTAGTTATTACACTGTAGGAGGGAAAATTCAAATTTTTTTTTTTTTTTAAAGTTGTTACAAGTGAAGACGAAGCAGATAAGATCAACAACAGCTTCAACCCAGTAATCTGAGTGCTGTACCTCTTGTAAACAGGCAGGCAATTTGTGTCAGCAGGGCCCAGGGTGTTTGCATGGGGACTAATGGAACCAGACACATAGAAAAGTAAAACTGCCAAGACAAGTGCACATGAAGTCCAGCCCTAACAGAGTGACTTTGCCTCTTCCTCTTGGCAAAAATCTCCATTCTTCAGCACAGAGACAAGATTAGAGATGCTCATTTCTTCTTTAGTCTGAGGAAGAGGTTCCAGGGCATTGCAGCAAATTAATCCTGCAGTTGTACCTCCAGTTTTAGAAGGGATTTAAAATCAAAGTGCCAGTGAGAGGCACATCCATGCGAAGGCAGAGAGAAGGGATTTTAATAGAACCTGATAGATTTTAAATCACTGATTAGTTCAGTAACACGCAAGTGTAAACCTTGCATTCACTCCTACAGAGTTCCAGAGAAAAATAGCCAAAGTATTTTCAAGAAACCATAGTTCAGGAGTTTAATGCTATTGGTTTCTCATCTCAAAGGCTCACTGGCACAGGCATCATGCTGAGCTTCAAGACTTGGTGTCTAAGTAGAAACAGCTACCAAAAGACAGAGTATAGAATCCTTTGAGTATAGAATCATTTTCAATAGCAGCATTCAATCTCAAAATGCATTATTAACAACTGAGCTAGGAGTAGATTTTGTTCCATAATTAAAGTGCATTAATTGTTATACCCATCTGCCTCTTATGGAAACCATGGCAGAGCTAGACTTGGCTGTTGGTGCAACTGCTCCAGCAATCACTATTCTGTATTTTAAATTTAAGTGGCAAGTCAAAAGTAACATTTGACTAACACGACCCTTCACTAGCATTATACAAGCACCTTTAGAAGTCACCTGTGAGTGTAGCTTCACTTACAGCATCAATATCTCTGAGAGTTCTGTTTGGCACCAGAACCAGTCTGAACTGGAGTTTAATAGATCTGGCCTGAGAGGGCAAAGCAAGACCTGAGCTTGGTCTGTAAGGAACTAACTCCAGGATTGTTTTCCTTGCTCTTTGCAGCTGCACAGTTTTAGCAACAGCTACCAGAAGGAATGAGTTAGGCTGTAACTCAACTTGCAAACTACTTGTCACCTGTGCCAACAGCTCAGCAGCTTCCAGGACCTGATCACCTCCTCTTGACTTCAAATTAGGGTGCTGCAAGGGAAGTCTTAATAGAAACAGGCAAAGAAGGGGCCAAGGAGGTCTCCTTCATGGATTCTAATTAAATAGGACTTGAATTCTGCATACTAGACCAAGACACCTCAAACGATGAGATGCTATCTGCTAAGAAATAGGAAGTCATTCTGCTTCTAACTCTAGATTAGTTTATTTCCAAGTTGCTCTCCCACAACCACATGCCATCTCTCAGTTCGCAGTGGTTACACAGAAAGTGGATCCCAGCTGACAAGACCAAGATGACTCTTCAAGCAGAAGTTGAACAGAGTTCAGTGAAGATGTGGATCTTATTAGTAAAAGTATCTGTGTTTGCAAATTTAGAAACTATAGTCCAAAGGATGTGCTCTTATGCAGATATTAATGGTCCAAGCTATCATTTGGAGATAGCAGAACTTACCTGACACTCATCAAACTATGCAGCAGCAGTGCCCACAATTATATTGTTGATATTTGCCAGTTTTTAGTTTCAATTCCTGTTTCCCCCATGCTCCTAATCACTATAGACACATCAAATTTTAACTGCTGCAATGAGAGACATAAGCTACTTTTGCCTTTTAGGATACTTCCGATTTCTGGCATCTTTGAGTCAACTCATCTTAGGCATCTTCCACTTTCTGATTGCCCACTTTGAAACTGTGAGGCGACGTGTCAATACACAACACCCAAATTAGCCTCTACTACTTGATTCTATTATTAAGCTGCTTTTCACTTCTTTCCATATTTGTGGGCTCCCAAAGTGATGCTCAGCAGAGTAAACTGATAGGCCCTACTGTTTTGATCAACAGCCCATTGCACATCATAGAACAGCTGCAGAAAAATAAAGTAAGTTTCCTTATGTCCTAAGTAATAAGTTGCAGGAGAGAGGGGAGCATTTGTCTCACTCACAGGTGCAAGCTCTTTTTTAATTTTGACCACCAAACTCACTCACTATGGAGGAAAGTAGGAATTCAGAACTAGGGTAAAAATGCAATGAAAAAAGAGATTGCTGGTCCAGCTGGGACACGTGAAGAATAAGATGCACTCTGGAATGTTCTGTTCTCTCTCTCTAGGCTAGGAAACCACAAAATATATAAGCACACTGAAAAATCTAAAGGAACATGAACTCTTCTGCTTTTGCTCTTGTGCACAAGATCCTTCATCTCAGATGGCAGAGCTGAGCTAAGGGAGCAGAAAAACTAGTTTTCTGGTTTTCTAAATGGAAAAACTGTCATTCTTTGTTCAGAGAGAGAGGTTAAACGTGAAGGGAAAAGTGATTTGTACAGCATTATCTGCCCGTTGCTATCTAAATATTTCACTGAGGACAGATTTATAGCACATATCCAGGATCACTTCAGTCTTGTGAAGGTACTTGCCTTCCGCAGTCAAGCCTGTTCCCCTCACACTTGTATCTACTTATGTGACTGCTCGAACACAAAACAACCACCCCTCTTTGCCACCCTTCTGCCTATCAATACTGCAACAAATGAGATCACAAAATTCGTTAAGACATCCCTCTGTAACACCAAAGACTTTACAGAACCAGCCCACCTTGTGGTTGCATTTAGTCTGGTGGAAACAGATGAACAAAGAATTTGAATTTAATGGGTGTCGACGTTACCTGTGACAGTAGACAGGTAAGCCAAAAGCTACCATGTTACATACTTGTCTGAATCTTCACTTTTTTTTTTTTTAAACTAGAAAACAGCTACAAGCATTTTTTTCTTTATCTAGCATTTCTCCCTTTCTACCCATGGCTGCTTGTGTCCTGTTCTTGACTGTACAGTCCCACTCATGCTGTCAGTGATGAATTTGGTGGTCTTTCCACTAAGCTTTTTGTCTTATATCTGACATGGTCTTCCCTAGAATCTATCATTTTATGGCATGGAAAAACCAGTGAGGTCCCAGCACAGGACACTTAACCTATGGGTTTTAAATAGTATCTCATCTTGCCACATAAAGGGAATTTTTTCTCCCCCAAGGGTCCTCAAAGAACAGACCACCAACACTAAGACCAAAGCCAGCCAGTACACAAGCCCACAAGTATCACAGTCACAGCCAGAAAACACAGTTTGAGACAACTTTTCCATTTACAGTGTTTGATTTGCATTCATTGCTGTCAACACGAGATGAAGGAAATTACCTTATCAGGCCTTTGTTGAAGAACTGGCAGATTCTCCTGCCTGCCGAAGAAAAGCTGAACTGTGCTTGGTCTCCTTAGTAACCACAGCAAACAAATATGCTCAGAAAAGGAGGGACAATTGACTAACGTGGGAGTCAGGTTCAGTTTATATCTACATTGTCGACACATTTTAATGCTAACCAAGTCACAGCTGGGGAAGAGCAGCTATAAATCTATATCCTGGTGCTGTAGAGGGCCATTCTCCTGACTTTCCATCTTTCTTCTTGGAGCTTAATATCTGTTCAAGAGAACTTCCAGAGAGCATTAGAACCTCTCTCTGCATCTCAGCTGGACATTTTCACCCAGCTTCCAAGCAAGGTTCCTAATCCAAGCTGTAATCAGGCCTTAGCCCTTCTCCTCCAGCTCCAACTCTTGGTATGGAAAGCTTCAGCCACATCTGCCGAAACAGCACTCTTACCTGAGACAGATTGCTGCTGAGCCCACTCTTGACACTGCAAATCTGAGAAGGGGTCCAGCAGACCCACACTACAAACACTGTTTAATAAAGGTTTTATGTTCTATACTTTAACCAGTGTAACAAAACCAAGGACGGCCAACAAATATCAAATTAACAGCACAGATCTGGGTGCAAAGCACCGCTTTTATGGACGGTGATTTCTTAGCATAGTTTACATAATCCATGGCCTGTGAGACTAGAAACTCAACAGCTCCTTATGGAATTACTGTAGGGCAGGTTTGAGATGTTCATCTGACTACCTAAAATACAGCAGCAGTTTCCTGCATAGGGGAGGACATGTCAGCAAATGAATCCTGAGCAGTCTGTACCCATGGTAAGAGGCGTGCAAGCAACAGCACTTCCCTGATGCATCTGCCCCCTATTTTGTGCATCTCTTTTCCAGTGTAGTTCTTCTGAAAAAGAAGCTGAAATTGCAAACTGCAGGGACCAGGAATCACCCAGCCGGGGCACAAGCCATGCAACTTCTTTTCAGCCTATTCACATTTTGAGAAGTTATTTCTAAGGAAGAAAAATCAGATACTTAACTTTTAGCTTGCAGTACTTTCCTTCAAGTGGTGGGCTCTTACATCTCCTTTTATTTTCACTTCTGCCATTGAAACATCTTTTCACAAGTTCAAGATAAATAAAGAAGCCAAGTCACATACAGAAGATGACATTTTTCAAAAAACACCCACACTCACGTTCAGCTAAAAGCCAAGCTCTACCCCCAACTAAAGGGAAATAAATTTAGAAAAGACCAGTTTCCGGAAGTTCCCATTGTTCTAGCTGCAGCTTTTCAGCATCACAACTACATCAGATAGTCCCATACCAATAATACACAGGCCACTGAACAAAAGCTTTATGAAAACACAGCTTAGAAACACAAACTATTCCTACAGCTTAAATGAAAATAACTCCAAACTCTTGATGCATCAGGCTGATGGTTTTTTGTTTCTAACTACTAGCTCAGTTTACATACCCTTCCCAATGACTGACATTAGCCTGACAGTTCAGCAAGGCAATAAAAATGAAGCCACCACTTGTTCTAAGCGAAAAGAGAAAATAATTGGGATCTCTTTGTAGACTTCATGGCTTAGAGATAAGCATTTCACTGTGTCTGATTCTAATTAATACCTCTGATTCTTCAATTAGCAGCAACATGTCAATCAGGTGACTTCACTTGGGAAATCAACATTTTGATAGCTAACAATTGTGTAAGAAGGACTTTAAATCCAGGTGGTTACTCTTGATCCTTCATTAGGGTAATTGAAAGGGATAGGGAAGACAGGGGAAAATTAAAAAAAAAAACAAACTGAAACCAAACACAAAACCAAATTGGAACCCTGGAATAAGTTTTAAGTCTAACTTGAGGATTCTTCCAGGAAAAAAAACCAACCTAGTCAATGATAAGTCTGTCCTGCTTACTTGCAAATGGGCCATCTCACAGCTTTATGTACGCGGGGACAATCCTGCTGCCTTATTTTCCTGTTCCTCATTAAAAAAATGGATATAATAGTACTGATTTGGCTCATGAGCTTAGAGTAAAGATAAATCTATTCCTAAATGTAAACAAGCTCTCCAACTTTGTCACAGACTTTAGGGTGAAATGTTAAAGCTTTTATTTGGAGCCAAGAGCACTAGAAACAGAGTGGTAAAAAAAAAAAAAAAAAAAAACCACAATATAAGACAAAAGTCTAATGGCATCTCAAATGGCCAACTTTAAACATCTAACAAGCTTCTTCTCCCCCTCTGAAAGTGAGAGAACTCTATTTTTTAACTATTTTTATTTAGAAATGAAGCAACAAAGATGAGGAGGAGTAGACAGGCGAGAGATCTCAGCTCTGGCACTGAGAGCATTCTTGACACTCTTTGTAAGTGACATCCTCCCATCATCCCTGTTGATTCAAATGGTGATGCATGATGGTATGACACAGAAGAAAGCGGGGTTTAAGAAAGGACTGTACATCACACCTCAAGAACCCACCAACCCAGGCAGCTGGAGTACAATTATGAATGAATCAGCCCAACTAAGTCTCCTGAAGAGCACAATGACCCTCACTCCGTCGTGCACAGACACTTCCACACGCATCCGACTGCCCGAGATTAACACACAAACCTAAAGGAGCACGAAAGTGTCTCTGCTGCTCCACGATCCAGAGCCTGCCACCCTGCAGGGGACACTAGGAGCTGGATGCAGTGCAGCACAGACAGCAAGTGCTGTGCGTGCAAAGCCCGGCTGAGGAGCCTGGACACAGAGGGAACACCAGGGAATCTGAGCTGCTTCAGTGCCACCAGTGCATGCACAGCCATTTGCTCCCACCAAACCCTGGATGAAAGGCCAAAGAGGGAGCTATTTAAGTAAGCACCTAATTTGCATGCTGAATCTCACTCGTGTTCCTGGCCTCCGAAACACCTTCATTTTCCATGTTTTTCTTACGTATATCTAATGAAAATCACCACAGACCCATGAAAATGTTAAAGTGCACCTCCACCTGGCTCCACTCTGATACTCTTTGAACCGAAGCACAGACACCTCCCTCCCCGAGGCCAAACCAAATGCTCAAGTCACATTCTCAGTCCACGTGCATCCCTGTTTGTGAAAAGGACCAGAATTTATGGCAACCTTCCAGTTTTTGGGCTGGATCAATGCCTGACTCACCCCAAATACAGAAATCCTCCTCCTCCTCTAGTCCCGCATCCGGAGCTTTTGGACAATAGACATTAATTCAGCAAGACATCCACAGAAAAGGGGAAGGTGTTGCTTGTATTCCCCACAGTCACCCACCTCCCAGGATGGGTTTCGGTGGCACCCCCTGGCCCCAGGCTCCTCTTGAAGGGTGAGGCACCGGATACAGCTCCTGCAGACATTTCTGCCCTCCCCATTCCCACCTCTGGTAGCCCCAAAACCCCACCGTGGGTCACCACTGATGGCAGAGTGCACCAGGAGAGAGGGCACCGTGCAAAAAGGGGGGCCTGGGGAGGAGGCTGGGAAATGAAACGTGAAGAGATTAATGGACTCAACCCAAATCACACAGGGCACCTGCAGCAGAACTGAAGGCAACACCTGAATTCCCACAACCTGCTTCCTTCTGAGGGAGCAACCAGCACCCACTGCGGCAAGCATGGTTCGGTCACCCACAGGACAGTGATGGGAGCCACTCTGCCAGGTCATCAATCAACCTGTCAATGATTAGTTTACTGTGCAGCAAAATACATTCAGAGATATTTCAGCAAAAACAGAGCACCTTTTACCCAGGTCTTTCAAAATCTGGCATCAAACTTAGCAAAATGCAACCACTGTTGCTACTTAAAACATTATGTATATGTTCAAGAGGCATATAATGTTAGAGAGAGAGATTTTTAGGGGATACTTTAACGCTTCTTGATAATTTTTTTACTATCAGTTAGAAAAGTTAACATTCACCTTCAAAACAAATAAAGTTATGCTTCTGGTCCTTATTTGAATCGATAAAATAACTGGAAATCTGAGTGGTTCTGGGCAAAAGAGTCAACAGCTCTGTGAAAAACAGCCTAGGTCTGAAGTCCTGTTTCCTATCTCCCGCCTGATTCCCTAGTAAATTAATTCAAAGAATGGAGCTTAATTTCTGCTCTCTCTAAGTCATGCCTATTCCTGAAGGAATGCCTTTATTCCCGTTGCCCATTTGAAAAGTCAGAACATACTGCACTGCATAAAAATGATCTATACTTGCAGCTTAAGGAAACAGTTTTTGAAATAGATCTAAATTAGGTTTAACCATCTCTCACACATCCCAGCCTGAAGGAGCAGCCTAGCTACAACCTTCAGCATTTTGCAAACATTTGCTACTAATTATGGGTTCTTAGAACAATAATACACGGCTCCATGCTTTACGGAAAGAGGCCAAAAGCAGCCTCAAAAGTAAGCCTTAGCCTTTAATTTAAACCAGTGCCAGACAAATTCTCAAATATACATTGCAAAAGCTTCCCAAAACACTGCTCTGATTAGTGGCTCCAAAAACTTGTAAAAGCTCAGCTGTCAGGCATTAAAATGTAGGCTGAGAAAAAGCTCATGTAGAGCAGCTAAATAAAAATCCTTTGAAACAGCTTTTCCCTGTACCTTAAGCAATGGCAGCAGAACACAGCAGCCCACAGGAGAACTCCCAAGAGCCGTAGGCCTTGCTCTGTACTGGCTCAAGGGCTCCCATTCCTACTTCCAGCCAGTTAATCAGACCCTGTGACAGGCCAGGCTGCCCCATCTGCCCCCATCTCTGACCCCTCGGCCAGCCTTCCTTCATCCACTCACGTCGCTGGGCACCGCCTGAAAGCTCCCCTGTTACTGCCCGAGCTTCTTGTAGCCTTCAAGTGCTCTTATACTTCCCTTGAGCCTAAGCAGGAGACAGAAAGTGGGCACAGAAGAAGCGTTATCCTTTCCAGCTTCCTCTTGCTTTTACTCTCCGATCACCTTGCCTCAACAAGTGGCCAGGCAGTCATCCAAGCCCACCCGCTCCAGGTGACACCGCTCGGACAAGACGATGCTCAGAGGGTTCTTCCAACCTTAAGCCTTCTGTGATTCACATTAGCTGTGCTTAAGAGAGAAATCTATCATGGAAAGCTCAGCCATAACCCATGTGAAGACGTGTTGACAGGGACCCCTTTAGCAAGAGACTCTGGAAGATGCAACATCTGCTCAGGATGAACCTGGGTCTTAAGGCAAAATATCATTAGAGAGTGTTGTTCCCAGCTGAGAAAATAAGGAGCCGAGTTTTATTTTTTTGGTTATTTTTTATTATTGCTATTCTCACTCTATTCAACATGTAACACTCACTACGTAACAATTCCTAGGTAATTTTTAGTCAAACAAATTCGTGGCCACAGCCTCTGCGATGCATTTTCAATTTTCTTTATGAAGGGGTGAGGAAGGTGTTGCAAAACTGTTCTATTTGTCTTTAATGCAAGAACTGCATTGGCTTAGAGACTTCAAAAGCAGAATGACAGAAGAGAGTAAACACAACAGATTACTGGCATTGACTACGACATATTCCAATGATTTAAATGATGGCAGAATTTCTTTTACTCAGTAGAAACTGAGAATATGAGAAACACCAAGGAAGTAAAAACAGCTTTATTGTCTGCTGAGGCTGGAGTTTCCTTCCATGGGCTTAACGGTGGATTTCAGCATCACAGCCTTTCTGGTTCCCTGTGCGTTGGAAAGCAGAGGAGAAAAAGAAAACAGCAGGATGGTTTTAGCGTGTAACACATTGGGAAAGGAATGTCCCTTCAGTGAACCAGCCACTGTGTCCTACGAGACTGAAGCCTGTTGGTACCCTGCAAAACCTACAGACAGACGAAACTACCCCCGAGTTTCCCTGGGTCTGACGGCTGATTTACTGCCAAATATCCATCATGTCTCACAAAATTCCAATCTGTCCATGCTGCCTGAGAAATCACAGTCCTTCTAACATCCCATGGAAAGGAGGGATTAAGGCCTTTATCTCCCACAGCAAAGTACTGCATGGGACAGCACTCCCCTGGCTACTTTACAAACCTCACTGGAAATCCAGTGTCTGTGTGAAGGGCAGATGTGTGGAGGAGAAGAAACGAGGAGCCAGAGGCCTCCTAGAGACACAGGTTTTGATACTTCTATAAAGAAAAGCCGAGGGGCTTGTTCAATGTTTCATCAAAACACTGAAACTGCAGCTGCTTGATCACTGTCCTGCTGTGTCTTATGATTTTATTTGGAGAATTTGGGTAGCTACAGAAGTGACGCAAAAAAAAGCCTCTGCTGTATCTGATCTTCTACCCAGGCATAAAAAAACCCAAACAACAATCCTTGGATCTGAGTCTTCCGGAAGTTTGGGAAAAGCTAAACTCCAAGTTCTGGACAGTCCTCACCTAAATCTTGCATTAGATTGGATTCTCAGGGGTCTGGGTTATCATGAGAACACACAGATATTGAATTAAAAACTGCTGCGTTTGAAAAATTTGATAGTGATGGCAAAACAATGATTTTTTTTTCCTTGTGCTTCAGGGAAAAAAATACATTCTGACAAAAGCAGGCTTCTACCCAAAGGCATCTCAAGATTCCACTAAATTATGGGCTTTGGTTTTTGAAACAGAAGAGTGTTTTTTTAAATGGTAAAAATTTTTGCTTCCACAATATGTCACAAAACCAGAATATTTGTTATACAGCAAAAGGCTCTTGCTGAATTTTTTCGAAATGACTGGTATGTCTAACTCTCTGAAAGATGATGGTGATAAACCTCTTGGGTTATAACCCTCGTGACAGAGAGAAAACTGGCCTTTTAAATGAAAATTCTGATAAATTTCAGCTATAAGTGTACTGTGTACCATGATTTTATCATTAGACAAAGGCTGAGATGACACAGCTGCTACAACGTTGAACAATACAAGTAGAAATATGAAAAAGGACAAAGTTTGCCATCAGATCTGAAATTAATGATAAACATATCTTTTGCCAGTGTGTTTTTAAAACATACCTGGTGGTGCTAATATTTGAAGATACACTAGTAATTGTTTTAAATTTTGGCTTTTGGGGGGCTAAAACAACAGCAGAGCTTCTGTTACCCAGTCTGTTCTGCTGTCCATGCACGTGGCAACTTGTGATTTACAAAGAACTCTTTGTAAATCTCTGACATCCTCCATCCTCTGTGTTCGAGAAGATAGTGCTTCCAAACAGTCCTGGTCAATATTCAAGCTGTGAGGCTTCCTGTTATTTGTGGCTCTTTGCATGCCTCTCCCAGTGTTTCCAGGGGCTTTTCTTAATTAACCCAGTCCCAGCCTCAGTCCCAGCAGTAAGCACTAGCGTGTGTTTTCTCGGTGTGATTCATGCCTGGCTGGTTTTGCAGATGACATTAAGACTGGAAATATAGCCCATAATACTGAAGCCAACTGCAAAGCAGGCAGGTGCCGTTAAAGCATGAGTCAATAAAGAGGGATGGGACTCTACTGGCTGCAACATCCCCCTAAGAGGGGATAAAAATAAACAGCTCACAATAGATGAGAGAGAAAAGCAAGTAAATGCACTGGATTATTTAAAGGGAATAGTTTCCTATCTGATTTCCTTCTTACTATCCTAAGTTTTGAAGCTGTTCTTTCCCAGAGGTAATGGACTCCTGTTAGAGTAATGCAGAAGATAAAGAGGAGAGGTTCTTCTGTTTGAAACAATTAATTGCTCTTTTCTCTTGCAGCCAGAAAGACAGGGCTTAGGGTGCAAATCAGGCCTCACACGTGTTTTCTGGGTCAGGTACTGGCTTTCAGTCTCACTCATGCTGCAGAAAAGGTTACATTTCACCCCCGTGCACCAATGGAATGGTATTGTGCTGAGGAGGTGCGCTGTTAGAAGCATGAGAAGAGCATGAAACACCTGCATCTGCTGGGTCGGATCACCACCCACTACCATGCTCCTTCTGCCTTCTTTTGCGAAGACTTTGTACCCTAAGAATGGGCAGTGGGGTCAGCAGACGACTCATGCAGATGCTCTGCAACGAGGCACGTGGCGTGTCCCGAAGCCTCTAAACGCTCAAAGTTCTACTGTTTTAATTATAAAGCTGTTTTAATAACTTTTTTTAGAACTCCCTGGAAGCTCAGCCCTAAAGCAAGGCTCTCTCTCCACATTTTTATGTCCACACAGCAGCCACATTCCGGAGAATTGCAGGGCATTCATGTGTGCAGCAAAGTGGGGAAATAAAACATGTTAATCTTACAGATGTTCAATACCAGCAGCCAACTACTGAGGCAAGGAAGAAAAACTAAGCAAAACCCTTGGACCTCGGTAAGAATGAAGAGAGGAGCATATTTTCTCTGCTTCCTTTGGAATATAGATGATATTCCATATTTTAGACTGTTTTACATTGCTGGAAATACTTACCTGGCTTGACCAGTGGTTGAAGTCTGCAGGTAGATGAAGATCTTTAGACACTGTCAGCCTAATGCATCAAAGCTTATACTTTTTTATTTACTGGGAGAAAGTAACCTATAAATAAACGTATTTTGGCCAGAATTTTTCCCTCGGCAACATATATTTGTTCAGAGTGAGACCTTTAACAAAAATGTATTTCCACGCTATTTTTTTCCCCTGGGGTAAGAAGAGGAATATTTTTTCAGCATTCTTAAAATGGAACCAAATGACCTGGCTATGAAGTTTTCTGCAGCAAATGCTTTAGTCTTACTAGTTGGAGTATTTTGAAACTTATTTCACATAACAACAACAGGATAAAAGAAAATGTCTCAACATTATTAATTTACCTGAAGTTAGTTTAGTATCTTATCATGTGAGGTACCTTAATGTTTTGCTTAAATTTAAAATTAAAAAAAGGAAAGTTGATTTTTTTTTTTCCACCTACTGGAAAATTTAAGCTATCTGCACTTTGGGTGATTTATATGGAGTGATTTTGTCAAGGCATAGTGTTGCATTTCAAGAGAATTATTGAGACTGTCAAATACTGTGATATTTTACTTCTGTCTACATTAATTAATCTATGTTTAAATAAAAAATGAGAAAAATTTCAGTTTTCCAGAAACCTGCTGCATTCCAAGGGTAAGTTTAATGCCAACAGGATGAGGACTTGACCATAATGCACATCTCAAAAAACCCCCAGCAGCTGAAAGCTGTACCTAGCAAAGCACACACACTCATTCTTTGGAGGCCTCCTGTGATAACATTTCAGATAGGACACACACTTGCCTGCACCAGCAGAGCAACATGTTTTCACAGGACCAGTTATCATAAATGTTATGAAGTCTTTCCTTTTGGTAGCTCAGAAGGCTGCACAGTTTATCTCTGTCTTCAGTGAGTCCTGCACAGGCAAGTGACAGATCCCACGGCCCCCCTCAGCCCCCAGCACACCAGAACCCAACTCAAGGTCTCCACCATGGAGGTCTTTATCCATGGGGGATTTCCAGATTCCAGAAGCAGCCTAGGGCAGAAAACTCATGGCCACAAGAATTTTACAACTACCTAGACCCCTTAGTTGAAAGACAGAGTAAACGAGGCTTATAAATCCTTACTTATTTTGATTTTTGGCCCCCTCTCCTGCTTCCATCTTTTTGTGACAGCATTTATTATGTATTTCCCCCTATAGAGTTCCTTAACTCATTTCAAACATGCTTTTCTTCATACATCACAAATATTTGAATGATTTGCCATATCAGATTCCTTAACAAACAATCCATCACCAGTGCTCAGTGTTACTTTGATAGGTGAATTTCAAATGAATGGCAATATGAAAACTTACAGGTACAATTAATCTTGCGTAGATTTCCTTCCAGTTCCAGCTGCAGCTACAAGGCTGGATTTGTTCTCCTGTGAGGAACCACATCAAACCATAAACCTGAAGCACTCCCAGGAGGGTCACAGGGCAACAGAAGCAGTTTGTTGACATGAGCACGAGGCTTCCATTAGCTCCAGTCCCACGACTCCGAGATGCCATCCTCAAGAAGATATCTCTGACAACTTTTTCTGAGCTGTAGCAAGACACGAAGGAAAACTGAACACAGAAGTAAAAGGTTTCCAAACAGAAGTGAGGTGAACATGCTCGAGTGCTTTTTCAAAACGGCAGGACAGGCTAACACAAAAAATGACCTTTTCAGTGGGTCCCTTATGGATGCCAGATTTTTCTTCTCTGCATTTTCCTTATATGCTATAGTCAGACTTGAAGAATGAAGCAAGATGGATTACAGAAGAACTTTTTGGTGTTAACTCCTCATGCCTCTTTGTCTCCAGCGTGCAGCAAACCCAGAGCTAACAGAACACCAGGGGGAGATTAAATAGCCATCAGTCTGAGAAAATGTACCTAAAATACAAAGGGATGATGGGAATGTCAACACAGATTCAGAATTTGGTGCTTAGGCAACAGAGCGGGGGAGCAGCAGGGGTCGTGCCCCACGCAGGTCACTGTTCTCCAAGGAGTTCCAGGCAAACAGGCTGCTCTGTGGGGAATCTTGCTGGATCAGTAGGACTTCAGGCACACGCAAAGGCCTGACCCCACAGACCTTGTTGTAAGAGGGAGCTCTTGGAGACACAGTTTTGTTGCAGCCACCCTCCGTGCAAAAGCGTTGAATTCCAAGAGCCCCAACTCCCAGGCAGAGACGGCGCAACTGAAGGGACTCCAGAGGCAACAACAGTGACCCCGTACTTACATATAAAGTATGCAGTGGCAAAAATAAAAGTAAGTAAGCTCTAGGAGCGGATTGCCAGAGGTGTACATTGCCACATCTTCACAGAGGCAAGAGAGCTAAGAGAAGTCATGCGAGATAAATCTCTCTCCTGACAGAACAGCAAAGGACTTCAAAGCAGAACCGGCAACACACAGAGTGGGTACAAAAGGAGCTGAGAAATAAAAGAAAGGTTGAAAGTGGTACAAAAGATCGAAATTTTAAAAGGGGACAATGTGCTGAACAACAATGCAACCCTGGAAAAAACAGTCAAATTTAGGTCTTTGAATGATGTGGATGAAGAATTATCTTACAAAGCCCTGTACCACAAACTGGATGAAAAATAAGGTTCCTTCTTTGTATTTTCTCTGGATCCCTCAGGATCCCTCTGGGTTTGGTAAATAAAATCAATCTGTGACAGGTATGAAAAAAAGAAAGCAGAGACAATCTTCCTCATAGCCACAACAAAGAGCTGTCAGACAGGAGGACCTGCTACACATCATGGTCTCTATCTAGTGTGAGGAACTGTTAGTAGGATTGGGGGTTTTATTGTGCTGTGTGAGGTTTTTGTTGTTTTGGTTTTTTAAAAGGTGACTTTTACCAAAAAAAAAACCAACCCCACATATTTTAATGGCCAAAGGGAAGTAAGTAAATAAATTTAAATAAGGTTAAATACAGGAACCGGGCTTGATAGACTCCACAAAAATCAAACTGATTTGACCTTCCTTTGAAAAGGAAAAACTGTTTAATGGCTTTATAGACTTGAACAAATTAGAAATGTACTGACTTATGCCTCTCTTGAACCAGCACGTCCCTTCTCTCGCCCCTTGCTAAATAATGGCAAAATGTTCAAAACTGTGGTAAACTGATACACTTTTGAGCAGAGTGTTGTAATTCCTGCGAAATGCAACAATAAATTTGAATTCTCTTGAAACGAGTTCTAACAGAGCCACTAACACAAAGCACAGATCACAAAACGAGCGGGGGTAAAAACATCTGCAAATGTCTTTGTGTGCCGCAATGCCTTTCCAAGGAGTGTCCAGGCCAGACTGAGAGTGATAACATCCATTTAGAGCCGTGTCAAACTGCTGAACACACATCCCAGACCCAACCTGCCAGGAAGCCGAGGGAAGGCAGCTTCGAGCTTGGGTGCCGGACCATTGTTATGTTTCATCCTGGCTCACAAAAACATCAAGTACTCAAGTAACTACTTTACCATGCACTTAACCCCCACGTAAAATAATGAAGATAACTGTGCAACAGCTACAAACAGTGAATTTAACCAGCCACAGGCAGCTGAGAGCTGGAATGGTGGGAGACATCCAAGGGGAACTGATTGGTGCCAACACAACTCTTTACAGCTGGAAAGGCCCCTGATACAAATTTCAGGATTTCAGAAACAACGTGCCTAAAAGCCGTGGGATGGTTGAACCAGAAGCTGATGCAGTGCTTTGTGGAAAGGACATCTAATGGCATTTTCATGGTCAGCAGGTGAGTATATAAAACAACTTAGCTAAAAGCCATAAAGACTCTTAAACACTGGATAAGATTTTCATGAGAGTATCAAACTGAAATTTCACCTTGCATGTCTACTGCTTTTTCCAAGGGGAAAAAAAAACCCCCAAAAACTAAAACTAACTACCCTAATGATATTTTTTTCTCTTCAAGTATGATCCATCATCATGCACACACTCTTCCCCTCTCCCCATCCCATGTTTCCTCTGGGGCTTAAGCATCTGAAATGCTTTCATAAATCCATCTCTAGTCTGATATTTACTTGCAGAGTTCATTGTTTAGAAATAACCACCAAAATCCATTTTTTGATGACCAAGTAAATTTTTTTTTTTTTTTTTTTTGGCAGTACATCTAATTCATCCTTTTGCTTAGGAGAGTCAGAAAATTCCAAACGTCTTTCTTGGAGTCATAACTGTATTCCCCAAAATAAAATATATTCCAGAGCACCAAAGATGCTTTCCTGTGACACATAACAGTGTGAAGGGTTGGGGTACCAAATACTTGGAGATGAGAAGTCTGAGAGACCTTCATCTTCTCCTAGTTTGGCTACCTCATTCCTACTTTACTTTTCCATCTTTCTCACTTGTGAGAGGAGAAAACAGAGTCCCAACCTCAAGGTTGATGTGATTAGGAATATTAATAGGGTTCAGCCTAACTACAAAGGTAAAGCCTGGCTTTGTAAGGCATGCTGAGGATGTCAGGCATCAGTTTTATACTCAGGACAAATGTGTTCATATCTGCAACCACTAACTAGGACTATCCTGAGCCATTTGCCCCAGTGAACATTTTGCAAATTGATTTCATCACATAGTTGGTGCCTCGTGCCTTCAAAACAGACGTAAGCAGTAATCCATGACTGAAAAATATCTGGTGGTAGTGGTGGGGTTTGGAGGGGAAGCTCACTGGTTCGCATCAGGAGATGCATTATTAAATTATTAATTAAATTAGCATCCTTATCAATGCATGAGAAGCATTTCAGTACACTGGGCAGATCTATAAACCATGTTACTGCATTCGAAACCTAATCTTCACATCTGCTTTGTTCTCCACGTTAGCTGTGAGATAAAGCGTTGGAATAGTGATTACGGAGAGTTTCTGCCAAAAGCAGGTTCTGCTGCCTGTAGGTATCATAAAACCACATACCATGCCTGCTCCTTTCCCTCTGGTAAGCTCATCCTGCACTCGGTGATGCAGTTTCCAGATGTCACTACCCTCAGTTCGGTTGCTATTCCCTCCGCTCCCCCACCCTGGCCCTGTCTGAATGGCGCTTTTTTTAACATTGTCAGAGGATTTCTAGTGCTTCCAAAGGATGCACACACCCCACAGGCTCCCTGTAGCTGCTGCCACAGAGCAGTTGTTCCCAGAGGTGTTCAGTAGTATAGAAACACATGAATCTTCACCCTGTACAGCACTGGCCTGGTCATTTCACTCAGTAATGTCAATTCAGCTTAATTCACACCACTTTCCTCTGCAGCCATGGGTGGTGGGATGGGGAGGCATCTGTGGCAGCGCAGCACAGAAACCCATCGTGTTCCACTGAGGGAAAGGTCAGCTTTCGGTCTTGCAGGGGCTTCTGAGAGCAGCAGCAAAGTTAAAACAAAACCCTGTGTGGGAACAAGAAAGCTCAGTGAAAATGTACATCTGAGTAGAACTTGGGGTGACCATCCATAAGCGGGGTCAGACACACAACTGCAGCAACACACACGTCCGCGTGCAGCTCACAGGCTCATCACTTATCAAGCGGTGACATTCCATCTCTCCTCACACTTCTTTTAACTGGCAATTCCCACTCTCAGAGGGACACAGCCAAAAAGTTGCTTTGGGCCCTAAGACTGATTTAAAAAGCCAGGTTTCTATAACTTTCTGAACACTTGGGACATGCCCAAGTCAAAGAAGGCTGTTGCCTTATTTACCTCACCCTCGTGGAATTCTGAAGTCTACCGAGGTTATTTATAGACAAATATTCATTTTTCTATTATTCAGCATTTTTGCAATCCAAGCGTTCTCTGGTAGCAGCCCAACTTCCAAAATCCTAAGAGCCATACTCACATTTCTTGACAAACACAACCACGTAATTATGTGGTGGCAGTTATTCCAAAGTATTTTAAGTACCAGGAAACGTGGGAACAACATAAAATAAATAGCATATTACAGAATAATAATAATATGAATCACGCGGTACATTTTTTACGTTAGCCACGTGTAAATGATCCAGTTTAAAGTTCAGCTGAGGCTCCTGCAACCTCTTCATTTTAACTGATCTGGAGTGCCACCAACAATAATATGTCCTGACTGTGAGTCAAGGTGAGACAACTTACGTAAAGTCTTAGATGTTATTTCTGTCCGTGATTCTCCTTTCCTGCTTTTTGTCTCCTGCCCTTTTGGATCCTAAGGGTTTGTTCTGGCCAAGAAAAAGTTGTCTTTTCCCACAGCCAGCGCTGCTTGGGTGGAGACTGCAGTGTCCTTGCCAAGTGGCCTGAACCCTAGGGGTTTGCTCCAAGCGCACCGAAGTTTTCCAAGAAGACATCACCTCACCATGAAGCTGTTTCCAGAATCCTGCAGCAGCAGAAGATAAAGGATTCTCACACAACTTCTTCAGCTTCTAAACATGGTGTGAAACCAGCTGATTTCATTCTAGAAGCCAAACCATCTCAATTTAGAATATTCTCAGCAATTATACGTTCAGCCACTTGTTTTAAACTTAAGCTTGTTAGAAAACAAGGCAACTTAAAGTATCAGGATCTGTATTTGGAGTTGGTGGATGAACAAATACTTCAGGAAAACAGGAAATGGTCCTAAGAGGTGCTTAAAGAACCTTTGTCTTTGCACCATGGCTGGAAATACGATGCAGAACTGTAATCTTTAATGGTAAAAAAAGGTTAAAATCTTGCAAAATGCTCTTGCACGCTTTTGATTGCATGAAACCCCTGTTCTAAAACTCACCTGCTTCCTTTCTTGATGCACAGCAGAGAGCACTGCAGGACAGGGATTGATGTCCCCCTACTTCATCTTCACTGCTTCCCCACATGCGCTGTAGACCAAAACCAAACCCTGGCAGCCCTTAGAGGTATAATCTTTTCAGCATTTTGAAAATCAGAACACCTACAAAAGATAACCAAGGGACACTTGAATCATGAGCCAAGAAGGTGAAAGAAATCTTCAGCTAATTCACCTCACCGGCATGTCTGATACCAACCATAATATATCTTAAAGTGATGCTCAAGAAAAAAAGTCAGAGATGCTTGAAATCATAGACTGTTTTAAAAGTTGACCCTGCAGCTTTTAGTTAAATATTCAGCCTTAATGATGACCTTGTTCATGTCCTTGGTCTCCATTACTACGAGGACTTGGTTTTCTTTCACCTAATTACTTGCAAATAAGACACTAGAAGCTGAAGAAAAACATCAGGTATCAGAAGACTGAAAGAAAAAGACAGGAACTGTCTATTTTATTCTCTCTTCCTCTTGTTGTTGTGATAATGTTTTATCAGTAACCTTTTACCAGCAGAGAAACTAAAATGAAGAGTTTGTGGCAGGATCTCAGCTGTGGAAGAAAGGGAGGGAAATGTCAGTCAAAGCAGCAGCTTCTGCATGTTTCAAACTGCTCAGAGACACCCAGAAGGAGTGGAGGAGCTTCCTCTGACACCAAGGAACACAATCCATGCTGGAGGAATTATAACTGGTCCTACTGCTCCTGCCAGCGTGAGGGAAGCTGATGAATGGAGCTGGAGCTCAGCAGTACACAGGATTTATTTTCTAGCATCGTAGCATGTCAGATGAAAAAGACAGACAGGCTCTTGTACCTGTTACAGTGCCAAATGTCACAGGCAAGCTGAGTAAACAGGGTCTCAGACTAAGCATTTCTGGAGATAAAGACTTCTCCCCCTTAACTTGTATATAGTGTAAGAGTGGAGTTGATCCAGGGCTGCTCTGGCTGCCTTAGGACTGCAAAACCTCCCACATTTGCTATTCCGACACCCTTAATGAGTCTAACAGGCTGCTTCACAAAACTCCCAGCACAAAATCAGACTCCTCAGTAAAACACAAGCAAAACTCACCACGTACTCACAGAATCTGTGACATCTCTGCATTTTTCCTTCCTCCAGTATTAAGACAACTTTTTTTTTTTTTCTATTCTCTTTACTTTTCTCTGACTGAAACAGAGAGGCCCAGATGAACACTGAACGTCCTTTGAACTGGGAGGTGGGGGCAGAATTTAATTTTTAAGAAAGCATTAAAAATATTACGGAGATATTTTATTTGCTCCTCGAGGTTCCACAGGACATTCATACAACAAGATAAAGATAGAGGAAAGCAAGCTAAATTTGCTTAGATGCTTATTCTCATTAGTGAACATAGTGGGATAAATAGCATATGTCACAAATATCTGAACATCATAAAATGAGAAATATAAAGTATATAGGAAAAATACCTTAACTGTTGACTTTTGAATTTTACCTGATTTTCTGGGTCTATTTCCCACATGAACAGCTCTGAGTTACTTATACAAGGCAGTCATACATTATTAAAGTATCCCTTGTTATGCTTTTCACTGTTTTGTCAAACCTAAAGCATGAAAATCTTTATGGTCCAGGTGCGATCTGCATTTTTACTTTCCACAGCTGAGCATAGTGTCATGGGCACATATTTCCCCAGAACCAAGAGAAGGATCTAGTAACACCTGCAGCTCTTCATGGAGCAAATCAAAACACAGAAGAGCACAGATGGAGATGCCTCTCTGTCTATGCACGGCAATAAACAAATTCGAGCTTGTTTTGGTTTGCGCAGTGCTCTTGAAATAAAAAGCAGCTCTAAATTTGGATCTCAAGTTACAGACAAGCATTCAAAGATGCTCAGGCTGTGACGAAGTTTAATCTTTTGCAGGGAAGGTAAGATGGCAAATAGGGTTTCTTGAAAGAAAGGAAGTGATGAATGCTGAATTAAAGATCTGAGTTGGAGAGAGCAAGAAAGTAACCTTAAGCATCAGCATCAGGATGGAATGCCAGCCTGGATTATATACCCAGAGTACCTGAAATGCTGCACAGTATCAGAGACATGGGGAAAGAAGTAAACCAAAGGGCTGGAGGGATGAGCCCTACTGCAATCTGAGCATGGAGAAACTGGAAAATAGGCTCCCAGGAAGGCATGGGATCATTTTGAGCATTACAAAGAACCTAAGTACTCCAAACTAGTTACTGCAGGTAACCTTCTGATAAGAATGAATACCCCACTATGTTTTTGGAAGGATTTATCCCTTTGCCAAGTGAGATGCACGCAGATGCAGGAAGGGAATTCCTTTTGATGGTGTAGTTTGATGATCAAACTACAGCTGCGTAGACTTAGTTAACCAGACCCCACCTGAAGACCTGAAAGGAACCAGCTTGCGCAGGTTTTTATCTACAGGACAGGGCTCAGCCGTCTACCTTAAGGTGAGGTGAATCACCACGGGCGAGTGAGTTCTCACGGCTCTTTTGCCTGCCAGAGCAGGCGGTATGGGTGGGTGAGATGCGTAATGGAGATGTCTCAAAGCAGGGAGGGGGACTTGCACCATCATATCCCATTAATCCCAGCACCAGCGGCACCAGCAGCGTTAGAAGGCAGGGTGTGCAGGACCTTTTGTTTTCCTTTTCAGGGACAGGAGCCAGCTCCCACCCCAGTCAGTGTAGCTGTCAGCTGCAGAAACCCAGAATTATAGCTGGCTTAAAATAACCCCCCTCCTCTCAGGAGCTGGTGCAGCATCATTCCCCGCTCAAAAGCTGTTCAGCAGCTTTGGGAAAAGAGCAAAGCCTGTTTGCGTGAACTTTCAGAACACAGTTTATATAATGCTCTACCAGCCTTTTTGAGAGAAAGGACAGCAGTTGTGGAAGTTCTGGAAGTGTTTTGCAGCACGTGTCAGGTTGGGAACAAGCACAAGGGAAAGCTCCTCTTTGAAGAACGCTCTCCTTCCTTTCTGCCACGATAACCATGCCGGCGGAAATCAAATTAGAAATGTATATAACACAGCTCCCACAGGTGGGGATGTTCAGATCTGAGATGATGACTGCCAGTTGCAGAGCTAAAGTACACCTACAAAATCACAGAGTTCATGCAGCAGCATCCATCCGCTTGGCTTCTTCTGATCCAGGCTGCTGTCTGAGGATATCTTTAATTTATAATCCTCATTATAGATTGCAAGAAAAAAATTAATAAAAAAGAAACAAAAAGACAAAAGAGATAAGGCAATCTTCCCCCAAAGAAGCACACAAACAACTCAACCCATCACTTCAATTCTTTCTTCCCAACTTGGAACAAGTCTGAATTTCTTTGGGGTCTGAAAAAAAAAAAAAGGAAGAAAAAGAATTAATATGTTTCAATATAGTTGCCTTTTGCTCCTGTCTCCATTCTGTTCTCCATTGAAAGGCATGGAAGATGTGCCAAAATAACACAAAATTACTGTTCTTCCTCCCATGCTCCCAGCAAGACAGGAAACACTACGGCCTCATGAGAATAGTTTCTAAAAAACAACTGTGGCTGATCCCGCACTGAGCTCTATGGAAACAACAATGGAACTCATTGCTGGACTGCAGCCTGAATCTGGGGTTTAGCTCCATATTTTGGAGTTAGTTCTCATTTTGTCCAGAACAGCCTACACATCTCTGGTACAGCTCTGCTGATCTGTCAGGAGCTAAGCTGGGCTCTCCAACTTCTTTTTAAGCAAGATACCAAGCAGCCATGAAATGGTAATGACTTTCAGTATTTAGCCCAGTAACCCACAGGAGGAATGCAGGTAAAACTTTGTTGACTAATGCTGCATTATGTAAAGCCAGGATCAGATAAGTGCCGATATTTTTTCTATGCTTGCCATGATGAATAAAAGCACACAAAGCTTTATTTCAAAATATAAATGAGGTTGGCCTGAACAATTCCTGTAGCTCTTTTAAAAATTACACAGTGGAAAAAGAATTGTCAATCAATTTTATAGGGAACAATGAATGCTAAACCTCATTCAAGATTGTTTCTGTACTGGTCTTATTTTCCTAGCGTAGAGTGCATTATTTTGATCCACATATCAGATGGTATCTTTATGCCCCATTCTTTGAATGATTTCATCTCTCGTGCACAAAGCCACAAGAGAATCCTGAAAGACCTTTTCAATTTGTTGATCTGAAAGAGTGTTTGAATACTGGAGAAGCCCAGCTATTTTATATCCTTGACTTCATTATTTTTACAAAGTACAGCTACATGTGTTGCACTTCAGCCAATAAGGATGCCATTTAAAAGTATAAATATGCCACTCAGTATGCAGGGCTTTTTTCCCTGGCTGCAACAAGATGTTCTGCCAGCTCATTCACATTTGCATGGCATTGTAATATTTCCATTAGCATGGCTGATAAAAGTTTTGAAAGTCTGGACATGTTGGCAACCTTCAACGTTATTTTAAGACACTTCTTCCCTACCTCTTCTTGAAGAAAGGAAACGACAAAAGAGCCAAACTAAAGAACTAAACCAAATCATCACGACTTAGAAAAATGACGGTTTTAATTTAATTAAATTTTTATCTTTAAGTAGGAAAGCAATTCCATTTTTTAACGTTCTGCTGTTTTAAATGTTTGGAAGAAATTGGCATCAGAAGCAAAACAGACATTGAGCAAAAGTTGGGCATAAAGCCAGGAGTGGTCACACTTGTGAGTCAGCGTAGTCCAGAATTCTACTATGCACAAAGACATGAGTCAAACACTGAAAGCAGCCAAAGGCCAGAAGGATGAGATAAAGGTTAGCAAGGAGATAGCCTTGAGCAGTTCCTATTTTATAAATCCTAAGAGTATTTGGCACACCTTGTCCAGAGAAACCTAACCTTGGATGAGCAAACGGGGCCCACAAAAAGAAGCTGACTCCCTCAAACAGCAAGAAGCCAAAGCACCAGAAATTCATGCAACACAGGAAACAATAAATAAGGAAATAGATATTTCTGATGGGAAGTAAGCAGCTAATCAGGGTGCTAAAGCCTCTGCTGCTCTAAGAAATAGAGGTCTAAGAAATCACACAGGGTTACAGGTGTCAGAGAGAAGCACTGTTTTGTTTGCACCCTCAGAGACTCAGGTGAAATGCAAGCCTCCCTCATCTCACCTAAGACAGGCTCACAAATCCTGGAATGGGGAAGTTATATTTTCTTCTTTCCATAAATAAAGCAAACTAAAATATAAATCTTGAATAAACATGGCAAAAATAATAAATTTAGGTCAAGAATATCGGACAAGAACCCAGGCAAAGAACACCACAACCTCCTTTCTCCTCACTCAGAGCTCCAGACCCTGCTGCTGGGGGCAAGGGGAAAGAATACAACCCCTAACAACCTCACAGGTTTCCTGTTGCGAGGCAACATTAAACTACCCACTTTAATACACTGAATAACCCCAGACTGAGGCACTCAACTCCACCATTAATTAGCTCATCAACATCTTGCAATCAGTAGTGTGCAGCATAAACAATTCCGGCCCTGCTCCACTCGAAGCTAACTTAATTCTGACGAGTATTTTGTGCACCACTGATTGTAAGTGTGAGCTGTTTTCAAAACTGGTAACAGAAGTCTCACTATGTGACAGAGCTGGAGCGTTTCTTTTTCTGGAGGGTTTCATGGGGGTAATATTTGTGGATTCTAGAAACATCATACAGATGAGGAATTCAGCCTAGCCTCTCATAACAGTATTTCTTTTAACATGGTTAGAAATAAACATTCCTAAAGTCTTTACTCAAAGTCAGAGCACACAACGCTGCAGGGCATTCATTACCTGTAAATTCTTGTGCCCGTCTACTGCCCCACGTCACACAGAACCTCACACCAGAGCAACTCAACCTACCACACAACTAGGTCCTGTGTAAGGCAATATCTTAGAGCCTGAAGTCATGTTTCAGCTTAAGAATTTTAATGCTCTGCAAAGGTCCCTGGCCAGTGGAAGAAAGCTGCTTTTGCTTCTTTTGCACTTGGTCTACAGGACAGATCTTGTCGCCAGTGGAACTCTGCAGTTGCAACTGGGATCATCCTGGGGATGATGCTGCTGTTGCTGCATTAAATCCTTCCCTAAGGAGCAGGAATAAAGGTCTTGACTTCACAGAAACAGCACTGACAGAACAAGCAGACTCCAGCAGATGTCTGATTTGTGGCCATGCAAAAGCTCTGGTAGGAAGCAGTTGAGGCCCACGTTCATCCCCCACTGTAGGGCAGCACAATGCTCCTGCTAATCCGAGTCAATTTAACCTTTGGGTTTACACTTCCTCATGATCTTGCCACTAATTTGTTCACACTGTCCTTATGAATTGAAAAGAAGCCTTTGAGAGACCTTTTCAGACGTCTTCACATGTCCATACCATTAAATCAGAACAAGAATACTTCCAGCCTAACTAAATACAGTCTTTAACATCCCTAACAGCAGCGGGTGAGAAAGAGCTACGCCTAATGAGCCTCAGCCCACCAGAACGTTTGTTTCTCACTACTGCAGATTGATGCCAGGATTTATTATGTAAATTATTACACAACCATTGCTTGAGTCTCCAGTACTAATGACTTGCTGCGAAAATAGATCATAAGCAGAAAAAGAAAACCAAGAAAGAAACCACATTATTCATATCTGAGTGTTTTTACTTCTGCCATCCATTCTCCAGCCAGACTGTTTTTTTGAGATAAATCCTTTAATCCACCAGTGGCTGCCGATGAGTTTCTGCGTTTGTGTCTGCAAAGGGGCCTAATAATAGTGCAGACAGTGTGGTACACACCGAGAACCAGAAAGGGAAATAAAAGAACCTCTGACTCAAAAGATCATCTTACTTCGTACTCTCTGGATTCCATAAGGAAGCATGTTTACACAGCTCATTAAGGATCCCATCCAATATGTTTATACAGATGATAGTGACATCCATTCAGCAACCCACCTGGGACCCTGTGACACCCTGGCCTGGTGTTTCAATGACTTCTGTTCAGAAACCTCCCATTTAAAGGTACAAATTCCGCATCGTTTTGAAATTATTTGCCAGAAATAAAGGGTTAAAAATGTGTGCTCACAGCAGCACTCTTCCCACAGGTGTGTAACACCTGCCAGGGAAGCAAAGGCAGGCAACATGAACCATGGAAAGAATGCTTTGTAGTGCCTCAGCTCCTTGGTGTGGAGCCCACCCTTTCCAAAGCACCAGCCATAATTCCACGTAAGTCAGCATTTGCAACCAAAACCATCCCGTTCTATTGTTTTGATTTTTAGTATCTGCTCTAGGTCTCACCTGCTTTTTCCCTAGTTTAAAAAAAAAGATTCATTCTGACCTCTGTCAGAAAGAAACATATTTCAAGCTCACAAGCTACCTTTCAAAAACATCTACGCTGCAGTCTTAAAAGTGATGGACAGACAACTAGTTCCCAGTCCTCTGTTAACTAATTTTAGGCACTTAACTACTGTCACCCTGAGTACCCTGGGAAACAGCAAGGCACCTACTGACAGCAGCTGAGATCATGGTGGTACAAGCTGCTCATTTCTCTCTCCGACTACAGGGGAGACAGCACAATTATTTTCCAAACAGAAGTGCATTAATTATGTACCTAAAATTTATCCAAGCTTATGCAGACCTACGGAGCCCAACGTTTACAGAGAATCACCGCACCTGAAGTACTTCTGTGGAGAGGTCATTCTTTTAAAAAGTTTTTAAAGCCCCTGTTGCATTTTTAGGTGCCTCATTCCCAGTGAATTAACCGGGAGCTGGTGAATGACTACTCAATGAAGACCTTTCCCCAAAGCACATTTGAAAACCGTTTCCTCTGGTTTTCACCTGTTTTGGGAGTCCGGGCACAGCAACAGAGCAACTGAACACCCAAGGAGAACAGGTAGCAGGTTATGGGAGGAGGAACAGCTGGGGAAGAGAGAAAATTGAATTACCTTATTGGCATTTCCAGCACTTCAGAGGCTCCTGGAGAATCCTGCTGGCTTTGTGATTGATGTGACCCACGGAGGTCAAGAAGCCAGGAGCAGCAGCCCAAGGTAGACGCCACAGCCGACAGTGTTGCTGTCCAGTGGGAATGCACAGGGGCACGAGGCAGTGACAGCACGCAGAGCCTCTCTCCATGAGATGCACCACTTTAACCCTTTATAAAACCATGCTAAGCGAGGGCTTGTGTATTTATTTGCAAGATAAAAATATCCTTTTGGCAAAAAGAATCTGTTACAGTCCAAACAAAACTTTTGTTGAAGGCAAACAAACAGAGGCTCAGAGGAGAAAAGCAGCACACACACACAAAATTGGCCAGGCTTTTTTAAGCCTGCAAAAAGTCTGAAGAGAGCTGAGGATTTACCAGAGCAGATCTGATAGCATCCCATATGTAATTAGAAAAAGGAAAACAAATACACCCTAATGTATCTAGCAGATCTCCAGTGCTGTATGTTATGGGAAAAACTGCAATCTCCTTCCCTCTGCCGAGATGGGCCATTTAAACCAATTAAAATCTATCAGCTGGGTTTTAATATGTATTTTCACACTAATAAGAAGCATAATACAAAAGACTGAGAGGCGTAGGCAAGCAGAATTAGGAAGGAACATCCAGCTCCACACTTCCCACAGCCTCCATCATGAGAATAACAAAACGCAATACCAACTTAATCACACAATAACAACCCATCCTTTCTTTTTAATGACTTCGGAAAAAAGTCTTACCCCACTGGTGTGAATTTTAAATACAGCTCCACATGATCTGACCCTTAGCTCTACAATGCCCAGTTTTCCAAATGCCAGACTCTCCACTTCAGACACAGCTGACAGAATTGGATGTTTTGCTTTAATACCAGGATACGCTGCAAAGCAACGTGCCACGTAATGTGAAAGGCTGATTTGACAACCTTGGGTCACTGCTGCCAATATTTACTGGTGAAAGTGACAGATAGAGGTTTTCCATGGAGAAAAGCCAACTTCGTACGAAATAACTGGTCACAAAGTGTAACGTAATCCATTTAATTTTTCTAAGACACAGCAAAATACGTGGCATTGGGCATGCTTCTAAATGGGGTGAAAGGCGGAACGGCTATACCCTTCCAGTTTAAATTTTATTTAATTATGTTCTTCACTCTGTCTGAGCCAAATTTCTGCATTCAGCCGTGAAAAACGCTACATCAGTCTTCCTGATCCTGCAGCTGCAGGTGAATGTGGTTTATAGAAGTTGAGGTAATACTGGAAACTGGTGTCAGCACTCAGCTCTAGAAAAAACAGCACTTCAGTGCAAGGCTGTTTCTTCATTGCATTAAATAAAGGCTGAATTTTAAGAAAGCTGTGATCCATTTTCTTCATTATAACACATGTGCTAGCTGGGCCTAGCAAATAAAAAACTTTTAAACAATCTCTGGCCCAGAGCAGGTTTTGCTTCTACAGCAAGAATTAATAACAATATCTAATAATCTGCAAGTCTCTTAAATCCTCTGGACCTAATATTTCCCCTCCATGAAACAGATATAACATGTATTACCCTCACAAAAATCACCATGATGATGAAAAATATTATATACGAAGAAAAATATATAATGCATATTTAATATATATATAAATGAAATATATATATTATATATGAAGAAAAGACCCTTCTTTCAAGGAAAAAAAAATGCCCCTTAAAAAAGATGAAAAACCTGATGGATACATGAGCTTGATGTAAGCTCAGGCACATTTTCCTTCGTTAGAGAAGACACGAAACATATGCTCATGTGGGACACAGCACGGCCTTCTGGTTCCCCTTTGTAAATTCGCTCTCTGCTGGAAATTAGAGGCCTTTTAGCTCTTTGTCGAGGTTTGCGGTGGCCTCTAGTGGTGTCTGTGGGAATGGGACACTTCCCT
This sequence comes from Rhagologus leucostigma, assembly GCA_013397725.1. Taxonomy (NCBI): domain Eukaryota; kingdom Metazoa; phylum Chordata; class Aves; order Passeriformes; genus Rhagologus; species Rhagologus leucostigma. The sequence continues at coordinate 31,586 of VZTD01000066.1, read as the reverse complement.
CTCCGGCTGCCGGGATTTCTAAATGAGATCCATGAGCCGAAAACATCCGTGTTCTGAGTTCTCCCATCCTCTCAAACGGGAAAGGCGTGAAAGAGCTAATCAGTAAAGCTCGTCCACAGTTTACATTTTGGGATGACAAATACAGACTCTTTGAATGTGAAGAAATTACTTGATTAGCTCTCTATTTCTTTGCAACAAGCTCATTAAATCCTTACTGAGTATTTCTAAATCTTTTATCCTGGTGCCTCGAATTAGTCCTCTCTCCTGGAGTTTCCCTCAAAGTCTTCAGGGTCTATGGTCTTTAACACGTACCTGACTTCACCCTCAGTCTGGTGGTAAAGAAATCTGAGGATGGTCTTTCCTAACAGAGACACACAGGTGAACTTCCAAAACTCATGGGACACAGTCTGACCGTGCTGCAATAACGAGCAAGGATAAAGATAGTTTTAGGGTCTGATTTTCTCACAGAAGAAACGTTTTTGAACTTCGTTCCTTGAGCTGTCTTTTAAATATTCCTCAGGTTCATTTCAAAAGCAAAACACTACCCTCTGGTGAAAGAAGTATACACAACGTGAAGAAACATTTCTGTATATACTCTCAGGCCTTGATGACTTCTTTGCCGGATGTCATTTCTCATTTCTCTCTTATCTATCTTGAAATCATTCTCATGAAAAGACTTAATCATCCAAACCCAAGTCTCTGCTATACTACTGCAAAAATTTTTTAATGGTTGCCCTATTTCTTCCTCCTCCTCCCTTCAGGCCCGAAGGCCGGACTGCAGAAGTGTGAGAGGCTCTAAAACCAGCAAGTCACTGGCACAAACGTGCAGCAGCAACGGCAGCGTTCAGTTTAGCCACCACGTTGTTTAATGGCTCTGAGACAGTTTATTTCCAAGACACTTGCTAGCAGAGATCAGGATTACGGAATGCTTTCCAGAGATGTTTGAACTGGATGTGCTGAGGGAGGGCCCAATGAAAGGCGAATCTATCTAAAACACATAGAGTTTTTCCGGGTTTTTTTAACTTCTCATTTCTTCCAGGGCTTGTACAGAACTCACTCTCTTTAGCTTTTAATTTTGTCTGAAATACAAAACATTGAGCAGTCGATTTAATAGTGATATCCTCTCTTTCAGCTGCTCAGCTGGGTTCCCAAAAGAAGCCAGAAGCCTCCGTGGAGGAGCCCACTGAACAGCTTTGAAGTGAGGACTTATGTGGGCTGGGAAACTGAGTCACAGATAGAAGAGCACACAGACAGGATGTGACAAGGTGTTACGATCCAGTTTAGACCCAGAAGAGCAAAGAAAGCTATGTTTCTGTGCATAAACCAGAAAGAATTTAGAAGGTTCAAAATACTCCCAGAAATGAGATTAAAACCAAACGAGATTAAATGTTGATGCCAAAAAATTGATGTAATTTATTTGATAGTAGAGAAAGGGAAAGGAAGGGAAGGGAGGGAGGAAGGGAGGGAGGGAGGAAGGAAGGAAGGGAGGGAGGGAGGGAGAAAGGAAGGAAGGAAGGGAGGAAGGGAGAAAAAGAGGTGTGCGTGTGGGGTAGGGGAACAGGGAGAGGTGACAGGGCTTAGGTGGAGGCATATCACCCATCCAGGGGTCCCGACGACGTCTCGTTGCTCCCCTCCATCTGCTCTTCTGGTGGTGAGGGTCCCCCGTGGCCGCCGCCACACGCCCTGCCACGCCGCCACACGCCCCGCCACGCCGCCAGACGCCAAAGAGTAAAGAATCCCGTGGGTTAATCTATGCTTTGGGCAGGTGGGAACGCCCGCGTACCTCCCCTGCAGGGGCCAGCTTGGCACTGTCCCTTGCGACACTGAGGGTCTGTTGCATTATCTCTGGTGCTGTGGTGCAGGGTCTGGGGACCCCTTTGGGGGGGCCCTTTGATGGGCCATGACACCCCCTCTGCTGTGGATGAGCTCCCCCCGGGTGCAGGGCCCCTCAGTCGGGCTCCTCTGCACAGTGGAGGATGGGCGGTCACTGTGCCTCTCAGCAGAGGCTTTTCCAGCACACACCCAAGGCCTCTCTCCCCCAGCCTTTGGTGCGAGGGCCTGTGTGAGCCTGGCCAGCTGATAGCCCCGGGGCTGTGGTCTCCACCTGGGAGGTGTTAAACTTGTCCTTTGTGAATGTCCCCAGCCCTGAGCTGTTACTTTATCTGATCTTCATCAGCCAGCGGGCCCAGGGCCTCTCGGAGCCCCATGCAGGGTGCGGTGGTCTTCTCTGCAGCTTTTGTAAAAAAGTCCTTCGTGAAAACGTTTAAGTCATAAACTATAATATTTTAGTCTCTTACACAAGGTCAGAAATAATCTCCAATTTTCCCAGTTCCTAGGACCCCATCCTAATCCCTGAACATATTCCTCTTCTTGTGAGGGTTATTTCATAATGAACCATTAAATCCCACCACCGTTCTCATCTGTCTCTGGCCAAATGATATCACATGTTGCTTTCATTATTGGTTTGTGCTCTCCTTTGGCTCTCCTGCTCCACTCCAGCTCGCTTGGCTTGGCCCACGATCTCTTCAAAAGCACAGTGCAAGTATTATTTCTGTTTCATGCAAAGCTTGCCTAAATTTGTGGCAAGGAGAAAGCTGCAGAAGAACTGTATCCTGTGACTCCCAAATGAAACCAGCTGCCTATTATTTCCATGTCTGCAACTTTAGACCAAATTATGTGAGCTGGAAAGCTAATCTTTGGCCACCCTTTGACAAAGAGAGAGCTTTATAATTATTTTTATTTACATTTTGTGCTATTAGCATGGAAATTCAATCGCAAACGTGACCTTGTTGTCGTCTCCTCTCGCTCAGCCAATTTTGCTGCTAAGCTAATTACAACAGAGGCGTGGAAAATTTGCCTGATGTGTCGTTACATTGCAGCTGTCAAGTCTGCTAATAAGACACCAAAAATCAGTGGCACCACCTTCCACAGGTCATTGACAGCAACTGCAAAGCTCTTCTGCAGTCTTCACCCTTCTTCCTGACAGGCTGTAAAGGCTTCCACCAAACTCCATGCTGCTATAGATATACCATCCCTGTCTGGTAACCGTAATTAACTGATCTAAAATTAATTTGGGATAATTAGGTGTAATATCAGACTAGAGAAGGATAATGGCACCATGGGGTCTCTGAGGGTAGCTGGGAGTCACTAATGTTACAAGCGTATCTACAAGATAAAGATTGTGTGTTTTTCAAAAACCAGTTCTCACTCTGAAACAGACAGTCAGTGCAGGAATTGTCCCATGAAACACCATGGCCAGCAGTCTGTAAGGTGTAAAGTAGATGATCCTAATTATCTCTTTGGTTATTAAAGCATATTGTTTTCTCTTGAGCCAGTATGTTAATTAGCTCTCTTTCAGCTGCTAGAGAGAAGTGCCTTATTTCACCGCAAGCATTTCAAAAGTTCCTCCTCCAAGCTTCTTTATTCTTGTGGGGAGGCAGAGAGGAGAAGAAATGGATATTCTCCTCATTTTTTCCTGCCTTACTTCCTGCAAGTTGTTCTTACTCATTCTTCTGCCTGAGGCCTTGCAAGGACTACACCTGAGAGTGAAACGACACTGCTGAGTCTATTTCCCAAAGCCAGGCTCTGGCAGCGTGAGGGTGACTACATGAAAACAGCTATAACAGAGCACTACCTAGTGGCTTTAACCAAAATTTAAATTTCAGTGCATAGGAGCTGCCCGGCATCTCTCAAGGCCGTGAGTACCAAAACCAAGCTATGATTCACATCTCTTACCACCTGAACCCCCACGTGCAAATGGTCTGCGCCTACGGCACATCTGATCTGCATCGGACTTCTATTTTTTCTACTTTTTCACTTCTCACCTTTTCAAAAGCCAAAGTTCGAAGACCCACACAGTCAATGATCAAAATGGCTCTTGCAACCCACTGAGAAACAGGTAACAACTTTCCTGAATGAAGCAGCAGATTTGCAGCAGACAGAAGTAATAGCTGACATGAGAAACCTTCCTCCTTCAGAGGAACTGATGATAAGGCTTTGTTGGAACACCGTGCAGTAAAGTATTTACCACTGATGTTGTGGGAAATGTGAACATCCAGAAATAGAAGGTGGTGGAAGCAGGATGACGCCTGAGTGCCAGGTCTGAATCGCAATGGTCTATTCACAGCCAGCATCTCGAGGCTCAGAATAAATCCTGCAATATATTTTCTTCTGAAAAGAATTTACGGACAGGAAGAAAGCTGACCAGTGGTATGAACACTTTGTAAAACAAACACATGCACAAATCCTGGTACTCTTTGAAGGGTAATAGATTCAAATCTACTTCCATCCAATTATTTCTTCATTTTCAGAGGGCACAGTGGAATGAAACTATTCAGAGGAATGAAAGTATTGGAGCTTTATCTTAACCCTGCCAGATCTGCATAACAGAATGTGGTTTATAGCTTAAGGCAAAAACGTAGTTATTTGTAGAACCTTTGGCTTTCTGGCTGCATATCCCATGGGCTGTGAGCATCCCACATCCTCCTCTGGCTCTAAGTCTCTACTTCAGCAGATCTTCAGCAGAACATATAGGTAAAAGTGAAAAACTATTAGTTACCCAGCCATGCAACAAGCTCATTGTCTCCTTTGACAACACAGAAGTGCAGAAGATGTCCTTGGCATTCCCAAAATAATTGTTACTTTTTAATTTCCAGGAAAATAAATTCAGAAATAAAAACATCTAAGTTCAGAGCAAAAGCCACAAAACCCAGATGTGAAAGTCCTAGATCCTATGCCCACCAGTCTCACCAGGCCCACAGCTTTTGCCTTACAGAGACAGCTCAGAAGAAAGTTCCCAACTCTTCATGGTTCTACAGATTTCATTTTCCAGCTTTGCCGAGGTTTTAGGGTTTGAATGGCAGCACGTGACTCTCTAGGATATGCTACATTATGAAAGTCACTTTTGTAGTTCTAGATGAATATATGCATGTGTGTATATATATACATATTTACCTAAGTATCAAGATGATAAATATACTGATAAATAAGCTGATGAACGTGTAAACAAGTCCTGGAGAGTGTAAATTACAGCATGCTTCTTTTTCATTTTAACTCCTTGCCCTTACACGCCCACTGTTTCTAAAAGGCTTGCTTGTATTATTATTAGTACGGATGGCTGTTGAAGCAGCACTCACAGACTAAAGCCTTTTTCTTTTAGCTCCTGTGTGTAACAGACAGAAATGCTCTGTGATTAGTTTTACAAGTATCTCCTAGCTCTTGGCGTGACCCATAATCCGACTGAGTCACGTGGGCTCAGCCAAACCCCAGACAACCCTTCCCACTCTGACTGTGTGGCCCATGCAAGGGACAGCAGCAAAATCTTGGCAGGATTTTGGCAGTTTACAGCATCTAGAATATACAGGCTACTGCAGGGTTCACAGGTTCTTGTTAAGGCAGTTTCCCATATGCTTCTACTGTGATTTCTTCCGACTACAACCACTTTCAATCATTTAAGCTTGCTTACGCTTAAAATTAACTTTCTTCATACATTTTTTTTTTTTTAAGTCTTGGAAAAAAAAAACATAGCAAGTCCTTTAGTTAAACAATCAACGCTAAAATGGCTGAAGCAAAGGTATCTTTTTATGGAAATTTTGCAATAAATAAACACTTTGAAAACACCTCCCCACCACCACCCTCTTTCCAGCCAACTTTTCACCTGGGATTGTTTTCTACTGTGCAGTCACCTTCAACTTATCCCATCGGACATGTCAGGTCAGACCCGAAACAGCCAGGGAGGCTTTGCAAAGATGAAATAAAGGGAATAGAGGCGGGCACAGAACAGATAATTGCTGGTGCAATCCAAAAGGCAGTACTTCAGGCATAAAATGCAGCCTGAAAAGATTTTTGGTCCTTCTGCTTTCCCACTAAACTTTCAGAGCATAGCTAAACCCTCAGTGGCAATGCTAGGCTTGCACCCACTTTGGGATGTACAGCCTGAAGCTCCAGCTTGCACGGACAGGGTTTACAGCCAAGAATTACCACCACAGCAGATCCAATCCAGCCTTGTCTTGGTGGACACAGCCATTGCAGTGTTCCTAGCAGTGCTACAGTATTTCACAGAGAAGAAAAAGTTCCCAAACGAACTAGAGATTTCACTCGTATGTCTATCCCTAGACACCACTCTTGAACTCTCTTGAAAACATCTTGCACCTCAGAGCCTGCAATTATGTGTTTTCAGTCTTGCATTTTTATTATTCCCATTTTATCCTTCCAATAAAGTTAATAAATAGTAAAGTTTAACAGTACAATAAAATTTTCCTTCACAGCTTCAGTTAGTGTCTCTTAAGCCAATCTCAATATACAAATTTACTACAACCAATGCAACATGAATGGAAGCTTTTATTCTTTCAATGTCCCCATTTGAACAGCAGAAATTTTAAACCCAGTAAGATTCTTTATAAAGTTTGTGAGTTTTTCTGTTTTGGAACAAATGCAGAAGTTTGCTCCGTTGTTTTCAGAGTCACCATGACTAGGCTCAGCATTTCCAGCTTGGTTCTGCTGGTGTTACTGCACATGGGATTTGTGATTTTTCATCGCTGTGATCTGTGAAAACTCTTGTGCCAAGAGCCTTTTGGCCCAGACTCCCAGATTATAGAACTCAGCACACCACTGGCTTATCACAGAGAAGATTTTTCTTCAACAAATTTTCACACAAAAACCTTGCAAACACAGTAAGTATTAAGTATTTGACTACTTTCCGGCTGAGAGCGGAGAAATAACTCCCGCAGGCTACTTTTTACAAGAACACTCAAACAAACTGAACAATTCCAATTGATACCAGCAGTGTTTTCAAGAAGTTTTGAGGGTGACTTTGTGACACGCTTACTTGGCCATTACTATTTTGACTCCCATAAAGAGACTTTACTCAGAATCACAGAAAGGTTTGGGCTGGAAGTGACCTTAAAAATCATCTTGTTCCAAGCCCCCAACTGTGAGCAGGGACACCTTCCCCTAGACCAGGTTGCTCAGAGCTCCATCCAGCCTGGCCTTGAACACTGCCAGGGATGGGCATCCACAGTTTCTCTTAGGCTGGAGTTACTCTAAATAACAGTAGCTTCTAACACCTGCTTTTGTACAAAACTGGAAAATGAGTTTGAATCACCAGGTTACTCTAATTAGTTTAGAGATCAAATATATTGACAAGAACAGGGAGTGAAACAAGTCCAGTGCTGTTATGTACACCAGGGTTGAAATTTCATGCAGTGGCAACAAATGATGAAGGCCATGAATCCTTGCTTCAGTGTGATATTTTCGTCCTGTTGGGTTGCAGGAACTGATCCAGTTACTAAGATAAGTTTACTCCTTCAACAGACCTAATTTCTAAGCCTTCACTCACCTTTGACACAGCAGATTAAGTGCCAGCGAGTGCCAAGCCATTTGGTGCTGTGCTTTGCTGCTCCTCACAGCAGAAGCACTGATTTCAACTTGTACAACAAGCAGACTGATGATTACGGGAGGAAGCTTTTTATTATATGGAATTACAGGCTGATGATCCAGACTGACTCTCTCCACCAGCGGCCAGGCCCTCTTTCTCTACATGAAAAGAAATCGAGTCCAGCTTGTACTGAGTTGCATTGCAAGCACTCAGAGGCAGCATTTGACCAAGAGAATCCTTAGTCTGCTACCTCTGACCTTGCCCCTGGTATCCCAGCCACAGTAACATTCCAGAAGAGACAAAATTTCAGTTTGCTGGTTTCATCTATCAGGGACATGGAAGCAATTTGCTGCAAATCATTTGACATCCTCAAGCTTCAGTGAGGCTGAGTGTGTGCAAGGTTTTGAACATTTTATTGCCCTGCATCCAACTCCATGTTGGTAGTGATTAAAAAGACTCATGTAACTTGAAAATTAAGGTATTTATGAATTATATGCTACCTCATTAAAATTACAAATAAGATGGACAAAGTAAGTCTCTTTCACAGCTCTTGTCTCTAAGTGAAATAAGCTGGAAAAAGGATGAGGCTCTGGTTGAAACTTCAAGACACCTGAAGGCTTCCACTGACTTAATAAGGCCAAGTATTTTCTCATTTCCAATTTCTTCTTTTATCATTTTTTTCTACTTCCTTTTGAGCACACAAAACTAATAAATGTGTTTTTATCACAGCAAAATAAAGTAGCGCTGCTGAAATCTGCAAGAGCAAGCGGGCATGGAAATGCCTTTTTTTTTTTTTTTTAATAAAAGCTTTAATAAAGATGTATGTATAAAGCCTTGCAGCTCTTCAATAAGAGCCGGAGCCTGCATGATGCTATAGACCTCAACTTCCCCTGAAGTCAGCAAACTATTTTACAGGAAACAATCTTGTGCTGGTCCCAAGGCAATGAACAATATTATCTAATATATCTTTTCTATCCTGAACCTCTGTGATTAGGTTCTTAATGATGCCAGTTGGAGAATATTATGAACACAGGAGAGCAGATATGCAGATCCCAGCTATTTTTTCTCCTGGTGCAAGAGGCAGGGACACACTCCCAGTCTTTCAGAGTGAGCGCTGAGAGAAGAGAAAGCTCCCAGGGTCCCCATCCGCTCTCCTGCCCAGCCAGAGCCCTCGTGCTGCAGGAAAATGCTCCAACTGCTGGCTCTGTCAGAGGAATGTGGCAGACAAGGCCTTGGTAGCCAACAGGTCTGGCTGCTACCAATGGTGTTAGGACCCAGAAGTCATGGGTTCATTAAATCATTTAAGCTGGAAAAGACCTCCGAGATCATTGAGTCTGACTGACCCCAGCACTGCCAAGCCCACCACTAAACCACGTCCCCAAGTGCCACACGTACACTCCTTTTCAATCCCTCCAGGACTGGGGACTCCACCACTTCCCTGGGCAGCCTGTTCCAGTGCTTGACAACCCTTTCCATGAAGAAACGTTTCCTAATATCCAACCTAAACCTGCACTGGTGCTACTCCAGGCCATTTCCTCTTGTCCTACTTCTTTTTACTTGGGAGAAGAGGCCGACTCTTACTTGCAGTAAGCAGTGAACACGTTTTAGGAGGAGTAGCTCAAAAATAATTTTGGAGCCAGGGATTCAAATTTTTTCAAAGTAAATGAATCAATACTGGTAGCAAGGGTTTTCTGTTTCAAAAGGAGAGATTTGATTAATTGGAAGTACGAGTTAATAAAATGAACTAGGCCAGTCAACCAGACAGAGAGACCTGGGGATCTGAATGCCTGCTTGCAATTTCTGCAAGCTCATAAAAGGCACATAAACTCATCAATTCACAGCAAGTTCATAAAAGGCTTTATGACACATGGTGCCTCAGAGAGCAAGAAGGCGAGCTGCTGTGCAATCCCAGCAGACTTTCCCTCCTCCTGTTCCCAAACCATCCTTCATGGTCCAGCCTCTCAAAGGGCGCTCTCAGACCTCACTGGTGTCCAGCCACCAGCCCAAGCAGCTCGGGCACAGGTATCCTCAGCACAAGCAGCAATTCTGGCTTCAGGCCAGAGGAAAAGCCGGAATAAAATTTTGTTTCTCTTGTTTATGCCTTCGACACGCTCTGCTCAAAATGGAACACCAGAAAATTCAACTTACATTAGGGTTTTTTAGAAACATCTTATTTGTGTTTGTATTCAAAACCGTGCTCAGAGCTGATTTACACTGTAATAAAGAAGTAATATTGCTTTGGCAAGTATTACAGCTACTTAGATATTCCAGTGAGAGCACTGCTTTAATGAAAGCAGAAACAGTAAGAAAAACAGACAAACCAACAATTTTCTCTGCCTGTTGAACTGTGACAACTGTTTTACCTCCTATCGACCTTCATTAACAGGGGAAATGGTTTTATCCAACAAGTATTTGCAATAAAAACTGTAGGGAGTTCCAAGTTTGTGGAGTTCAGCACTCTGAATTTAATTGCAGAGGCTTTTAGATGCCTTTAGGTAAAAAANGGTTTTTTAGGCATAAAGGAAAAAAAAAAAAAAAAAAAAAAAAAAAAAAATTAAAAGTCAAGTGCTACTAGACACATCCAATTAAGGAATAACCAGATCAGTTATTTACCAGAAGGACTGATTCTGTTTAAGGCTAAGTCACACTTAACACCAGTATAAGTAGTACAACACACAGATTTACAGATGCAGGAGGCCAGAGGTATGGAACAGAAACAGCAACTGAAAGGAGACAGCGTGAAATCACTCTGACAAGACATAGAGTTCTACTGTCTTTTACTGCCATTTTTTTCAAGTTGTAGGAACACTCAGAGGAGCAGGGTATATGAGACAATGATGAAAATGGATTTTAGTAGCAAGCCAGGCCAGGCAAGTGCTGCTGTGTCACAAACAGCCACACTTGGTTCAGGCGTAACCAGAAACCTGCAACTTGGTACCTGAACAGGACCTAAAAACAAGGTATTGCTGTTATTGCCTGATTAAAACACTGGAAATGTTACAGAAGATTTAATTTCTGAGACTCAGACACACGACATGTAACAACACATCTCCTCCACTTTCTCCCTTTGTGTCTCAGTCTTACATTTCCACCAGATAACCAAAATAGCCAAAGCTGCAGAGTTCTTCAAACTTGGATTTAATCCTCTCTTTTGACGTCTAACATAGAAACTGAGCAAAATGTGTGCACTTCAGAATACTGGGCAACAGGATAGAAGACACAAAACCCAAAAAGAATCTCTTGATTCTCCAACTCTTTAGCGTCACTTCGAAGTCCAAGAGGTAAAAAGTACTAGCAAGAAAATGAAAACCACTGAAATACAAAAGCTGGCAACAGAAGCTCTCATGCATTATATAAATGGCATAATAAGCAGCCGCAGTAATTACAGGCCCTGAAATGTACAGAAAAAAATTATTTGCAGGTATGAAACTATAACTTATTTATCCTCTTAACACCCAGATTGAATGCAAAGAAATCAGATCTTTACAGTTGCTGCTGATTATTCTAAGTGTTAATGTCCAGTGTTCCCTTAATGCTAACCTACGTGTTCATAAGCTTATTGTTACAGATCACACAGAACAAAACTCAAGTATATTTAACTATAGGCCTGAGGAATAGGGGGGAAAAAAATATCATTAGACAGAAAAGAAGCTGCCTATGCCTTTTATCTACCCTGAACTATGCAACAATTAAAAGCCTTGTCTAGTGTCAAATTTTATGAGCAGAAAAAGCTTGTCTACCTTCTGATTTGGGCAGTTCACCTCGGACATCCACGAAATCCAGTGCATGCATGGGAAGGTGTTTGTGTTGGGGGTGTGTGGACACTGAAAAGCTTTAGCAGAGGAAATTTTCAGCTTTCTGCTGCATTCTGTGAGAACTTTATGTTTCTTACAGAAACTATGCAAAATACTGTTAAGGGTTTTTGTAAACTATTTCTCTATTTCTACACCTGCTGTTTTTCCAAAGGATTGTTATGATATCGTGAGAAAAATATTTTGAAATGGGTGTTGTGTGGACTGACCAATCACCCTGATGGGTGGTTGGCCAGAGGTCCAATAACCTTCTGCCATGCTGGCAACTCAACTTATAAAAATCGATTTATAATTAATTAAATAAGCCATTTTCTCCGGATTTTGGTCGTGTCGTTTCTCACCGTCCCGGGTACAACAGCAACAGGGGTGGATTATTATTTTTTTTTTTTAAACACAGTGGGTCAGCACAGAGTATAGGAAAGTTACAGCTGTTTTAGAGGGGAAAAAACAAAGAATAAAAAATACCCAAACAAACCACTTCACTGAGCTATCAGTATCCTGATGGTATCAGCTGAACTCACTGTGTCTGATCAACCCCAGTCCCCATGGGCCACATGCTTAAATAGGGAGTGTAAGAAAGGCCAGGTGAGGCTGACTGGAGCCATTAAGGCTAATTTGCATCCACAGGGTCCTGGCCTAAATATTTCTGATTACCATTTCTCCCCACATTTGGCTTATCTTAGGATAATTGCAAAGAAACAAGTAGTGTATTGCCTTGTCTTTCTGAAACGCAAAATCTGCCCCGGACTCAGCAGTGAAATCCCTGTGTTGTCCTGACCCCGGAGTTTACTTTAGTGTCACAGTTTGAAAGGAACACATTTTCACTTCTGCTGCAGGGAAAAACACCCATAATACAAGTCACTTTTACAGCCCTGGTGACTCGCAGCAAAGGGACTGCAAATGACGCACAAGCTGAGGTAATGTGGGTGTTCAGAGCCACAGCAACCAAATGAAAGGAAAACGATGCCCACTGGAGACCCAGGCAAGTGATTAATGTTTAGAAACATTCAGCATTTCGAGTAAATTTGAGCCAAAAAGCAGCTAATTTCTCAGGTGTTGGCAGAAGCAAAGAGACAGAAGGAGAACGTGAATGTGCCAGAAAAGAGAAGTCTGCTTCAGCAGAAGGACAAGACAGGACTTGGACTCCCCCGGACTCAAGTTCTCCAAGCACGGACGTGTCACAGTGAGGCTCATAACATGCCCATCTCTCTGCTGTTATGTTTTTCAAATTTATGTACGGCAGAGTCCCTGCCCTTAACAGCTTAAAATGGGGCAGAAGATCACAATAGCAACAGGAAAAAAGAGGGGAACAAAACCCAACAAACAAACAAAATACCCCAAACCAGTGTATGCAGTTCTGGCACTGCTGCTTTTAATTATACCAGGGGAAAAGTGTTACACAAATTTTCACTGTGGGTAGAAACAGAAGACTGACTCCATGATCAAAGCATCAGTTTGATGCCATGCGATATATACTTCCTTTTAACTGTGCTTGTCTATAAAGCTAAAAGAAGCAGCAAGTCCAGGTGTAAGAGATTAAAATATTATAGTTTATGACTTAAACGTTTTCATGAAGGACTTTTTTACAAAAGCTGCAGAGAAGACCACCACACCCTGCATGGGGCTCCGAGAGGCCCTGGGCCCGCTGGCTGATGAAGATCAGATAAAGTAACAACTCAGGGCTGGGGACATTCACAAAGGACAAGCTTAACACCTCCGAGGTGGAGACCATAGCCCCAGGGCTATCAGCTGGCCAGGCTCACACAGACTCTCACACCAAAGGGTGGGGGAGAGAGGCCTTGGGTGTGTATTAGAAAAACCTCTGGTGAGAGGCGAAGTGACCGCCCATCCTCCACTGTGCAGAGGAGCCCAGCTGAGGGGCCCTTCACCTGGGGGGAGCTTATCCACAGCAGAGGGGGTGTCATGGCCCA
>VZTD01000066.1:4475-18414 GCA_013397725.1 Rhagologus leucostigma | reverse complement strand
CCCTGTCACCTCTCCCTGTCCCCCTACCCCACACGCACCCTTCGTCTTTCCTCCTTCGTCTTTCCTCCTTCGTCTTTCCTCCTTCGTCTTTCCTTCTTTCCTTCTTCTTCTTTCCTCCTTCTTCCCTTCTCTTTACCTCTCTACTATCAAATAAATTACATCAATTTTTTTGGCATCAACATTTAATCTCGTTTGGTTTTAATCTCATTTCTGGGAATATTTTGAACCTTCTAAATTCTTTCTGGTTTATGCACAGAAACTTAGCTTTCTTTGCTCTTCTGGGTATAAACTGGATCGTAACACCAGGGCAGCAAAGGTGAAGCAAATGGGACTGCAGAGGAGGTGAATGCAAGCAGCAGGAGAAGGAAGGTGAGAGGAGCTGCACAGTAACCCGGGGGGAGTGTAACTAAGGGTTGCCACGGTAAGAAAGCCGTGCAGCTGATGGGAACTGACTGCAAGTGCAGGCAAGAGACAGCCTAATTCTAAAGGTATCTCATCCAGCCAGCTGAAAAGCTCTTCAGTTCAGATGCCCCATTGTGAAATCCTCTACACAGAAATGTCCTTTGGCTGGAAAGTCCTTTCCAGTTGTATCTGAGGAAGCTTTCAGAAAAGGTTCTCCCAGCACTGAAGCCAAGCATCTTATGGGACATAAAACAACAAGAAAGAGCCACACACAACTGTGGGACCAGGCACTGCCTACAGGCAGTACCCTACATGGTCATCAGATTGCAGTCTGGTATTTAGATGAAATTATCAAGACCACGAGACAAAGAAATGTTCTGTACCTAGTCATTAGCAAACTAGACTAATATTTCATTCAGCCCTCGGTACAGTTTCCTCAGAGCAATTACAGGCTGCACCTCCCACAGAATGCTGTTACTTAATGGAAAGCACAGATAACAAATCATCCTGTTTACTTTGCTTGTAATCTTCACAACAGTATATAATTAAGAACATTAAGTAAAAGAAAAAATCAGCAGGAAAACACGATGCTATAATACAGAGTGGAAGTAGCCTGTTTTAAGTGGCAAGAAAAAGGTTTGTGTTCCTAGACCAACATCCCTATTCCCAAAGATCATATAAAGTAAACCCTTCCCTGAAATTAAATTTGAGTATTTTTGAGGGGGACTCTCCTATGTAAAAGGAAAATGCTGTGAGTGGAAACTATAGGCAGAGCTGTAGTATCATGGATCTAGAGGTCAAGAAAGATTCTTACTGACTTCAGCTAGACAAGAATAATTTTCTTCCTCATCTTCCTTATCCACTTACCACACTGATAGTCATCACCTCTGCAAACAGCTGATAGTTGTGTGGGGTGGTACAACACAGGTTGCCATCATCAGAAATGACTGCACAGATTTTTGTCTGCTCTCTGTGGATCTGATTGCGGCCTGTAAAGATTTGGATGAGAGAAAAAAAAATAATCACATGGCAGCACACATTATGAGTTCTTACAGGAGTGCTGGAGAAACTTGTGATTTTCAATAGAGAGATGTCAGCATTAGAGAAACTATTCTGAAGCTGACCATTGCAAGGAAGACTAAATAAATATTACAAGCCTACTTTATGCCTTTGGCTCAAAGAAATATGAATTAGCCAAGAGAGAAGATCTGTGATTTGTAGTGATGTGGCAAGGATTTAAAAACACTAAATCCACCAGAATTACGGGAAAAGAAGAGAAGAAATAGCAATTTCAAAAGTTTCCATAAATTAAAAATCAAAAGTCTTCCTGTGTGTGCATATGTCCACGTGACTATGAGTAGGAGTCAACTAACAAGGCTATGAAAGTCAGTGAAATGGCAAATGTAATAATGTATTCTAATAATGTATTCTACAGCCGAGGTACAACAGCAGAGTAACAAGGACAGCTGCAACAGTGTGGTCAGTACTTCAGAATCGCATTAAAAGGGACTCCACGTCCAGAATGACACACCAGTCTCTGACTAACATACCTGACCCTGCGGATGTCTTCCAGCACGTACAACAAAACACTTGGAAGCAGACAAGTATTTCATCTCAGCACAGTTTCCTATCAATCTTAGTCAAATCAGCAATCTGTTTTGTTTGCAAATCAGCAGCAGGGAAAAAAGCGAATTCCACACATAAACCCAACAAGAGTGAAATAAAAGAGATGCTATAACAAAGCTTTAATGAACCTGCATCCAGCATTCGGGGACACTAATTATTTATGGAAGAGATAGAGGAGCTTCTCCTCAAGAAGTCAGCAAAATAGCATTTGTAACGCTCTGATAAAACACGAAGAGCCGTGTAATCTTCTTTCAGCCTGCTGGAGTGTAAAAGAGCAACATTTTTGAAAGTCATTAGAATTTCAGAGATTGATAGTAAGGAGACTTGTAAATGATTTTTTTTTTTTCCAATTGATGTAAGATGTTAACAGCAAGATGGAAGTTCTATGAAGTTTCTGTCTCCACTACCAAGAGAGGATCATACAAGGAAAAACATCAGAGAGTTTTGTAATGCCAGCCTACCAGCAGCAGCTCGGTAAAGTTCTTCTCAGCCCTACCAGAACACAGCTGAGATCTCCCATTCAGGTGGATCTTGTGACTGTCAGGGCGATCAGCAAGACACTGAGCAAATCTAAATATTCAGATCATTTGCAGTAGATATGTTCTGCTTATTCCCTATGTTTTGGTATTTTGGTTTTTGGTATTTTTCCTTTGAGCTGCACAGGAAGTGACCAAGCAAATGGCTTCTTTTTCACACAGTAGTATTTAACTCTGGAATTCCTAGAGTGAAGTTCCTAGAGTGATTGCTCTTTTAATAACAGAAATCTATTTTTAAGATGTAGTGAATGTTCAGAACACAACAGCCATGAACTTCTGTTACTCAGAGGGGACATGAAGTGCCTGCACAGGTAATGGGAGTTGCCTTCAACAGCTCAAGTTTTCTTACTGGTTTTTAAGAAAACTTCTCAGCGGGTACCAGTAGTACTTCTGCTGGGGGGAAAATAGTCAGTCTGTGTCAGACACTGAGAAATAAACATGCCAAATGTCCTTAGTTAAAGGCACTACAAAGAGTTTATGTTCATGAAGAGATAAAATATGTTGCATTCTAGAAAGCTAATTCTGTGTAAAAGTTCAGTGAAAACTAAAGCCTGTGTTGTTTTTATGTGAAGCTATTTAGTGAGGATAACATCTATAAAGGACGTGAGAATTTATCGTGGCTCTGACTGAAGTGAAAACTACCATCTGCTCTGCATTAGGATCTTACCACCCAGTATTTTCTGAAGTTACTTTTCTTCGTTAGGAAACCCAGCGCCAAAGGATTTTTCTCTCTCCCTGCTCTAATCCAGTTTACTTCCTCTCTGTCAAATCTGTCACACAGGGAGTGGTTGGTACATTTCAGTGCATATTTTAGTTCAGCTGCTCATGGCAACTGAACTGACACCTACCCACTTTTGGGCTACTCCCTTTTTTGAAAGACCTGCTGAAAAAAAACCCAAAAAATTTACTTCGTTCAAAAGCTGTCCTCACATCAACTTTAAATTAGTCGCTCTTCCTCCCTCCCTGGCATCAGTTGCTCAACTGGTTTTGTTTCCCTTTGGATTTTTTACAAAAAGAAAGGCTCCTTTGGTAAAACAAGCCATGCTTCCCCAGGTCTTCCCCAGTTTAATTCCACTTGGACTCCACCTTTCTGAACATAGTTGACTGTGTATGTAGTGTTTCAGATAAGGGCTTGCAGCACTTTGTAAAGGTATTATAATCCCTCAAACTTTAACGAAAATACCACACCCAACACATCACAGCTTTTATTTTAAGCCAAAATGTATCAGTGAGCATAGACCATACAGCAAAACTCTAATGAGAGGCTTCCAAATTAGCAGAGACTTGAGACAGTGAAGCTTAAAATTCTTCTTTAGAAGCACTTGTACATTTAGGGAAAAGAAACTGAAGCCTAATCTAATTTTTTTTTTTTCTTTTTAAAGTGTTCATTCCCTTCAAGGTTTTCCTAAGGAAAAGTCAGATTGCACCAGGGGGTTGGCACATGATGGACATCAGCACAGGCACTGTGATATAGCTCAGGAACGACAGGTTTTTGTGCCTCAGGAAGTGCAAGGCAGGGAGAGAATCCTAAAGGACCAGACTGCCACAGGATTGGGCAGGTTTGAACCATCTTGGATGCTACAGTCAAAAAGTGAGGGAAACTTCTGAGCATGTTCCGATGCATACTCAATGCAGTGGAAACATTTGCCCTGATTTTCACAGGGTTTCAGTCAGGCCCGGGGAAAACTAAACCTCAGCCTCAGATAAGCCTTATAACAAATGCAATGCAGGTGTTCAGGAGCTGTTGTGTTTCAGCTTCAGATACCTGTGAATCTGTTTTCCAGTAAGTATTTCAGAGAACATCTGGATTGAGAAGTTGAACAAAAATGAAAGTTTTGAAAAATATTATTGTAGCTCTGATGAGAAAGCCCTCTAAGTCCTTTTTTTATTTTGTGAAGATTTGAGTATCCTGATATTATTAAAGTTCTCAGGCTTGTTGTGTGTAAGGAACACCTTACAAGGATTTCAGCTTCTCTTTATAAGGAGTTATTAGTTCACTTAAAAAGATAGCCAGAAAAGCATTCTGTATTTAGAAAAGACAAAATCTTCCTTTCTCTCCCTCCCTGTCTGTCTCCAGAAATAAATCAGGAATTTGGTTCTCCTCTACACTCAGTTTTTTTCTGCAGAAATAATCATAACATTTCAATTTAAGGTGATGCCTTCCTGAGTGAGAATTTGACAAAAGCTCTCATCTGTCTTTGCAAAGAAATGCAAAAAGATAATGCCTGAATGACTGGCATCAAAACAGCAAAAAATGTTATCAAAAAATGTTTAATTTTATCCCATGTGTGTTGAATTCCTAAACCACACTGGGGAATACACTTACCTCTGCTTAGTCAGGTCATTCTGGTAATCTTATCCCAGATTTAACTGGAAGCTCACACTGGGGATAACTCGATGTACCTAATCTGAAGCTGATGGAAGGATTTCAGGTTCTTAGGGGTTTTGATACAATTTTTTTCACGAACAGTAAAAGCTATTTACAAAAAGAAAAAAAAAAAGAGAGAAAAAAAGAAAAAAGAGAGGAGAGGAAGAAAAAAAGAAATTGGTTTAACAATCCACGCTGCTGTAAGCCTGTGGCTACAGCTGCCATTAACAACTCAGGGCCTCAGTGGCAGCAGCACCTGCCTTACCATAAAGTTGTTCTTCCCCATCTATAAAAACATCTTTTCCCTTCACAAACACGAGTACACATGAAACATTGCCTGTATTTTCAACTGGTAATTTCATTGCAGCAACAGCACTTGAAGTACGAGAAACCTTCCAGGTTTTATAAATAATTTCTTGCAATAAGAGATTCGTTGCTTAATTAAGTCCTTTGGAGGCAGCATGCTTGGAATAGATTGTAAATTAAGACTTTTATTTTCCTCTGCCTTTCTTCAGCAATCCCTCACAGATCTAGTTTTTATTTTAAAATTCTTATTTATCCCTGTAACACTTTTGATGGATGTCAAAATTGCCAATTTCGTATGAACCTCTATCAGTTTCTTTAGTAAAGTGAGCTTTTAATAGAAAAATGAAAGAACCAAAGACATCAGCAAAAAGTGCTAAAATTAATGGGTTTTTTGTTCTCTTAGCAAAGTTCTCTGTCAATTCTCATGCCCTAGGATACATGGAAAATAAAATTAACACTGCAGCCAGATTTCTAAAAGTGTCAGCTGATGATAAAGGACATAATGATAATATTTGGAAACGATGAATTGTCCTACATACAGAGAATATTACCCGAGGGTGAAGATAATCCCTTTAGCTTCAGTCTTACAACTCCGAGCTTAATAAAATATTAGTTACTGCACTGTTGAAATAATTGCACATTAAACTTCTCCACTCAGGCCAGGCTGGCCTTAAAATACTGCCCTGGAGCTGTATCCAGCTCAGGCCTCAGCATCCCACCACCTCACACACCCGGCTGGCAGGTCCATGCCAGGCATCTGAGTGGCACCCCTCCCTTGCCACCAGCCATCCCTGCCACCCACATCTGGGGCACGAAGCAAAGGAACCCCTGTCTGCTCAGGGAGGGGATTCTCCCACATCCCAGCACGTAAATGAATCTAAAGGCACTGTTTCATCATTCGTCAGGTGTTGCTTCGTCTAAGCTGTACAAAGGCTCTCTCCTGCACTCCCTTGTATCTATGATTAATTAACAAGGAAGCCTGCAAAATAATTCCCTGATCCTGAGGCCTCCATCTCCTACTGTCCATGGATTGCAACAAGCTCAATCGTCAGTGTTTCCTCTGCCACGCTGCTTGCACTGCATGCCCCTGTGAGGAAATGAACATTACCCCAGCTTTCCCACCCGAGGAAGGGCCACCCCGCTGCACAAAGAGCGGGCAGCTGCTCACTCACCTCTCTCTAAATTATTAAAATATAAATATCACTGGTTTGTAACAGAGCTGCAGATGGGCACATAATAGGCCCCAAGGCCTTAATCTTTCATTTGTGAAGAGTAGTGCTTCTCTTCCCCACCAAATTATATAATGATGCAGTGTTCTTCCTTGCAGGTCTAAATCTTGCAATTCTTGGAATCAAAGAACATAACAAGATTACCATTATGCTGTTAATACAGCTACTGCAACACTATCCTAATAATATCTTCAAATCAAACAACTTATTTACAATTAATCACTTTCATCTTAGAAAACTGCATGCTGAGACTTAAATCAGAGTTATTAAAAATCTCCAGATACAAATTACACTCTCTAAGCAACTGGTTTTGAAACTCCTGCCCAAAAGACTTGCACTGGGTAGGTACCAGAGGCAAGATGAACTTTTCCTACTGTTTTTCGGCAGGATCAGGATGAGCCTCAAGGAGGTTTTTGTGTTCTCCAGTATGAGAGAATCACTGATGTGATTTGCTTAGAAAGAACCCCACAGAAGCCTCTCTCTGACCAAATACAGAGATCTAAATTTAAGTGCCCACTCATTCCTGCGCAAAGGGTCATCATGCAAATCCCACCAATCTGAAAGGCTGCTGCACCTCCAACAGTGTTGTAACCCAGCCCTTCCACAGCTGGTATGAAAACAGCTATGAATTAAAAAAAAACAAACCACACAAAACCAAACCAAACACAAATGAACGAAAATAAACAAACTGCAAAAAAAGAAAAAAAAAAAAATCCTTGTTATGAAACATGCAAAGTTAGACAAGTTAGACAAGTTTTACCACCACACACTTAAAACTTCCTCGCCCCCTCCTTGACATTGGCATTTTAAGTGTGAGGGGTTTTTTTCCCTAGTAATACTGCTCTAATTGAGTGGTAGTTAAGCATTTGTTTTGATTCGGAGAGCAGAATGGCTTTCTCTGAAAGCAGAAAAGCTTTATCCCAGAAACACCTACGCTCTAAAAGCAGTCTTTCCCCTAAACATTGTCGTCACACTTTCACACATGGAAGACCTCTGCTAAATCCGTGAAAATAAATGAAGTGAAATCATAATAACGTCTCAGATATTTTTTTCTGTTATTCTAGATACTGCTGAAATCGTGTGAAAATAAAACGTGTAACCAAAGCCATATCGTTTGTCATTTACCTCCACTGTTTTCATGATGTGAAAGAAACCACTTAAAGCTGGAAGCAAGAATGCAAGAGAAACAGTTAGCCAGAAGAAACACCCAGATTAAAATCAAAGAGAAAGCAGAAAAACAGAAATGAAACAGAAAATGAAGAGGAAAGCATATTATTAGGGAAAGAGAGAAGATGACAAGGGACCAAATTGCATTAGGCTAGAGAGAATGGCTGAGCACTAGGTTCAGATATCGAAGAATAAAAGACTTCTGCAAATTAAATGGCAACAGCCCTAATTATTGCAGTAATAAATGCTTTTATCTTCATTTTTGTTACAATGAAGTTTCTACTGAGGATCTTGGTGCTGGTGAAGTGTTTCTGCAAGTTACCAGAGAAGCAAAATATAAGAGGAGAAATGAAATAACTCTGCTTCTTCTAAGCAAAGTGGAGATTTTGCACCCTCTGCAGGTCCAGGAAGATAAAAAGAATTTAGAAATATACCCATCCTGTGATAAAATACATTTTGTATTTTATTTATTGGTGCTGCCTTTCTGTGGCAATGTCTGTTTTCCCCCCTTCAGAAATTCCTGAGTGATCTCCTTCCCAAACCAAGCCGTATATGATATTTACTTTTCCCTTTACGTTTTGACTCTAGCTCAGAGGACTGGGATCAGGGCACTTGCAGTGATCACGAGCCTTCTTCAGACAATGTTCTTTTCTTCCCTACTTGGATATATGAGAAGGAAGGGGTTTGAAATGACCAAAGCCCTCAGCACACGTTGCCTCACCTAAACACGATGCCTTTGTACTCCACCATATATTAAGTTAAATAGTCTTTTTTCTTCATGTACTAGTTCAGATTCTTTGTGCTTCTCTGCATGAGACACTTTTGACCAGGCATAGACTGAAAAAACAGCAGCAATCATACAATTCCTTGTAGAAACAAGAGGATTTCAGGTAAAGCACTGCTTTTCCCAATGTCACTTAGGGAGAAAAAAAAAAACAAACGAGGGGTCAATTTTTAAAGTTAATATATATCAATTTAATCATGCAATGAAAATCCACTGAGTAAAAATCATCTAACCTAATACACTAACACAAAATATCAATATAAATAGATATAAGAAATTAAATCAATGGACTTTGAACTTTATTTCCTCAAAAGAAAGTAATCCTCTAAAATATGAAAAGAGCAAAATCTTGACAGTGCCTGAGGGAAAAAAAAAAGAAAAATAAATAACAGTGTATTTAAGATGAAAGTGAGTTTGATGGATTTGGTAAAGCCAGTTGTGTATTACTGTGCACCCTTATCTGATACAGCTGCTCTAGTACATGTCCCACCGCAGCAAATATAAACACAGCCAGCAATTGATGATTAAAATTTGTGATGAAAAGACATATTGGACTAGCCTCAAGTGTATTCCAGGGGAAGACTGTATACTGCTTTTCCTGATGACTTCAACGTGTATTTGAAACAGACAGCTGCTTTCAATTGCTTTTGAAACCTCCACTGACGTCAATAAGAAAACAATGTCAGCAAAAGATCTACGATAAAATAAGATGAGCTTTAAGAGCAACTGCGCTTTTGGTTATTTATTTTTAAAGTACTTTGTTGCTTCCAGTGGGACTCAGATGAAAAACACATTTACATTTAAGAGTATGACTTCCCTATTTTTCCTGCTTCTCTTCTTTCTTTCCGGTTCTCTTATTTCTCATGTCTAATCTCACACCCTGCACCTCCTACACAGAAGCCATTCCTAAACTTTCCCCTGGTTTCCCCACCAGTTACAATTCCACTTTCCTTTCACTTTACTGAAGATCAGCACATCAGGCTTTATAGATTATTAGCATAAGGAAGAATTCAGAAAATTTAGGAAAGAATATGCACTAGGTTTAAACATTGCAATTTAATTTTCACAACTAAAAGACCTAGGAGTATAATACTTTCTTGTTAAAAGTCCACAGCTGACACCCGAGTAGTGCTAATATTCTATGGGGGTCACACAAATACATTAGGAAGGCTTGAACCTATCTCCAGCTAAAGAAATAGCTTGAAGATCAAGAACAAATTATGCCAAAATTGAGGGACAAATGGCAGTGCGCCCTGCCCACAATCCAGAGAAAGGTGGGGCCTGAGATCTTCCTTCTTTTATGACAGCAGACGGTTTTTCAAGCCTTCTTATAACTCTAACAGTGATAAGAAGGAAAAAAAATCACTTTTTTTTTCTCTTTTTACTTAAGACGTGGTTAAGTTGGCTGTTTTTCCTAAAGCTGTTTAAAAGTTGCATTCTTTGTAACAGGATTCTTAGTAAAGTCCAGCTTTTTTAATAATTTGATTTTCTGAATAAAAGAGAATAAAATTGTCATTATACCTGCCCTGAACTGGCTTCAGCACATGGTGGTCTTCGCTTGCCAAAGGAGGTTGTAAAATTCCATTCGGAGGCTGATCTGCGGGGAGTTACAGAACCCATACACACCAAACACAACGAAAACTCTGCCGTAAGATACGAGTCTGTAGATAAATGAGAAAAAAATTTGAACATAGAGTGCAACAGTGTAATAAAAACAAACAGCTCGGTTTACATAAATGTGGTTACTTGCCATTTCTACGTGCGTGAGTCAGCACAGGCAGCTGGGACAGCCACAAACGCAGAACTAAGACACAAAGAGAACATTTATTTCCATCACCTCACTCGGGGGATGCCCTGAGCAGCACCTAGGCAGAGGCACAAGACCAAGAGACAAAGGCACTGTCAAACTCTGTCCATGCTAGAGGATCACTGGCCTGCTGTTCACACAGGTTCATCCAGAGTTATTCCCAGCTGCAGGGTCACTGGAGCATATTTACAATCGCCAGTCTTCTGCTTTTAACTCACCCCTCCCAACATTTAGTATACCTCCTTCTTGACACAAGTGCGCCTATTTTAATAAGGCCTTTTATAAATAAAAGACTGTCCATTCTCCTGTAGCAGCAATGACAACAGTGAGCCATCATCCACCCCACTTAAAAATCAACTATTCCCAGTTACTGAATGTAAATATCTTCTCGGGTAGTTTGTTGGACACCACCCTTTATATCTGTTTGTTCAAACTCAGAAACCATCGCGTGAGGCTGGGCTGACAGGTACCTGACAACCTCTATCAACACTTCAGAGTGAAAGGAGCTGGGCTGCTGCCCGACCAGGACATTTCCTCATCCATCACAACTTTCCTACACTCTTCTCCATGAGCAGCCACCCCCGCTCCCTTTGTATGGCTAATCTCAGGTGATCTAAGCTGTCAAGGTTCTTATCTGGATCAAAGGTGTTGTCTCAGCTCTTTTCAGAAAACTGCAATGGAAGAACTCCAAAATTCAGAAAAGGAAAGGAAGAGAGGAAAGGCCCTAAAAGAAAGGAATAAGCAGCAATCGGACTGCACAACTGCTGAACTGGAGAAAACCAAGTTAAACAGGATTTACCTCGAGGCTCTTCTGAACACAGTTAAATATGTGCTTATGGATGTGGCAAATGAGTGTGTTAGGCTGCTTAAAGAATCACTGTCAAAGGTATTAGTGAAAGCAGGTTTTAACATAAATTTGTAAGGATGTAATTTAACAGAGTTCAGGGGGTAAGATTTACTCCATCACTTACTATACAGGTGAAGCATACAAAGGAAAATCGGATTAGAACCAGTTCAGAGTAATTTACATGGAGACCAGGGATGCAAAATAGTAAAGGTGCAAAGGGTAAGGGTGCAAAAGGGCTTAGCAGCACTTAATCATCGACTAATTTAATATTTATAAAGTGATTCAATAGGATTTATTACAATTACTAGAGTGACCTAATTACAGATTCAAGATAGCACCATTCCTACTGTACTTGAGAGAGTATTTGAATCAATTCGCATGCATGCACACACAGACACAGAGTTATCTGTATCTATCTGTACCTGTTAAAAATTCCTCAGGTGCAGTGAAATACTCACACTGGATGCCTTTGCATCTCTCCGTGGGTGGAGGAATGGAGTTATCAGCCCAGGCCCTGTCATCAACTTTTGACAACAGCCCTCCAGGAATCACAGACTTGAGGGCTCATGAGCTCTGAGAGGCATCCCACTCTCAGGGAGGTGCTGGCACAGCCCACTGTGGTCCAGGAGAGCTCAAAAGGCTCCACTTAGGACCTAACAGGAATCCCTAAGGTTGTAGAGCAGCCCCAAAGAGAGGGGAGGAAATGCACCATCATACTGGAGGGACGGGACATAGCTTGGGATGCAGTGTAGCTCTGGTGATTCTTTCCGATGAATTTCTAACCCTGGTCTTAGAGTTTTGGTGAAAACTTTCACTTCGGTGTTACCAAAATTGGTGTCTTGCATCCACTGCAAAGGCAGCTGCTGCAGGGAAATTATTTTAGTGAGCACTGAAAATCCACAGCTTGCTGATAAATTTGGGTACTGTCCGTTGCACTCACAGAGGGGGGAATCAATCAAAGCATTTTAGAAATGTCTTTGTCACATAAAAACTTTCTTCACTGCCGATGTACCAGTTCCTACTGACACTGCCAGATCCATGAACATGACATAGTGCACATAAGACTGGTAGAAGTAGTTCTGTCTCAGAGTAGACCTTTCCTGCTCTAAGTTTTGGGGGTTGTTTACTTTTGTTTTTAGAGAAAGGCTGAGAGCATGCAACAATTCAGAACCACACTGAAGACTGTGACAGGGTATAGTATAAAAGCGAAAAATTTGGGTGCACTGGCTGCCACAGGCATCCTACAAGAAGGCCTCCTGCAAAATGGTCACCTCTTGCACAGTGCCAGCCACACTTTGAACAGCACTGCCACGTTCTCCCTGCCCACACCCACAGGCTGCAGTTTGGGGTGCACAGGGCTGGGTGCCCCAGGAGGGCTGCCAGGCTGCCCAGGGTGTGACAGCGACTCAGCCAAAGCACAGGTGAGCATTTAGGGATTAAATCCTCCCTCCTGTTAGGAGAGACTGAGGGAGCTGAGGATCTTTAGTCTGGAGAAGAGAAGGTTCGAGGGGGGTTTATAAACACCTGAAGGGAAGGTGCAAAGAGGACAGAGCCAGGCTCTTGTCAGTGGTGCCCAGCGCCAGGAGGAGAGTCACTGGGCACGAAGAGAGACAGAGGAAGGTCCCTCTACCATTACAAAACACTTTTCTACTGCAAAGGGGACTGAGCATTGGCACGGTTTGCCCACAGATGTTGTGGTGTCTCCCGTCTGGACACAGCTCTGAGCAACCTGCTCTCAGTGGCCCTGCTTGAGCAGGGAAGATGGACAAGATGAATTCTAGAGGTCCCTTCCCATCTCACCAGTCTGTGATTCTGTGCTATGTCTCAATTTTCACCCACTGCATATTCTGCAAAGGTGCCCAGCACGCCTTTAGACTCACAGGAAAAAACCCAAGTTTTACTAAAATATAAATAGCAATACCTACCTTCTTAACAGTTCAGAGAATCACATTTGTTGTTTGATCATTGTTGCAATCAACACATTGCAGTGTTTTGTCAGCTGTGCAGCAGAAGACACTCGTGACAGGCTCACTAGCATTAGCTCAGGAAAATAATGCACATTGTTTCCTCAAGGAACGCCATCAGCAAGGTTGACTCGTGTTGGGCCTTTCCATCTAAAAACGTTCATCTCTGAAGGTTGGACCTGATCGTCTTGGAGATCTTTTCCAACCTTAATGGTTCTATGATTCTGTCTAGACAAAACATTCTCAATAGCACTGGAGCGTCCACATAAGAGATTTGCATTTTCACACTTCAGCAAAAGCTGATCAAGAAGGAGCACCTTTACTCTCTAGAAGAGTCGCTCCAAAGGACAGACAGCTCCAAATCAGACACCACTAAACTTCCAGTCAGGTGGTAGAGACCCATAAAAAGGTTATGGGCAAGTCACCACCCATATCTGCACACTCTGATGCATGAAACAACACGACAGGGTGCCCAAGGGAGTTGCCAGGCTCTGTGGGGAGTGAAATCACCATGACTCAGTAAAAAAGTTGAGGTGGATGGGCCCCAGTCACCACCCATAGTGCATCCAGCAAATAACAGTAGTTAAAAAAAAACTAAAGCCTTTTAAACCCTCGTTAAGTCAGGTTTTATATGGCTTTAAATGATGAGTTACCTTCCTCCACGCAGATAAAGAAATCAGAACAAAGATGTTTGAACAGAAAAGGCTGTACACATAACAGAACTCCTTCCAGCAGTTCTCCTCTGCCAGCCCATGCTGTGGCTGAGTTGCCAAAATCTCTCCCTGCTCCTCCCTGGCCTGCAGGAAATTCACTCCAAAATCATTAATGTCTTCGAATAAAGATTTACAGGGAGGAAATTCACTCCAAAATCATTAATGTCTTCGAATAAAGATTTACAGGGAG
>VZTD01000065.1:130149-217082 GCA_013397725.1 Rhagologus leucostigma | reverse complement strand
CTCGTCAGAACTGGTTGTCAGCAGCACCAAGAACTGCTGGACGATTCCCTGAAGGGGAAAGAAAATCAAAAGAGACAGCTAAGAAAACATTCCTGGAGTGTTTTGCACAGGAACATCAGGTGGTGCACAGACCTGGTAAAGAGGCAGAGAGAATCTGGGGAAAGGCAAGCACAAGGGTTCATATCCAACAGTCAACAAATCAGTTATACTGGATTCGCTCTTTCTGCAAAAACCCAGAGCTTCATTTTTATTTTCCAAATATCTGTCATGCATGCCAGAGTCGCCAGTGCAAACAGCTTGGTCTTTTAAAGTGTGCTCCCTACTTCCTGTGCCCTGTTGGCACACTCCATCTGTCTGAAGGCTCCCAGGCTGCAGAGCAGCTGCCTCTGTGTGCCACTGCCTCAGGAAAGCATTCAGGATCCAACCTGTGCCAACAGGAGACCTCACCTTGAGTCCATGTTGCAGGTCCAGTGCCACCCAGGCCAGCATTAGAGCACTGCTGGCTTCAAACCTATTGTACAGCAGGACGTACACCCCAGAACAGCAAAGCATGTGCCCAGGAGGGCAGTCAGTGCTGCAGACCCAACTGGACTGTGCATTTGGAGTGATTTGATAGGGAATTTGTGGAAGGCACACTTTTGCATCCCATCTTCCCATTCGGTTCTAGCCACACCACTGCAGGAGCCCCGCAGTATGTAAGAAAGGAGAGGACTTTGGGAGGATGGGATGACTCACTTGAAGAGCTCATTCCTAATCTCCACTAAATATTAACATGAACATGCCCATAACTAGAGCACTCCATTACTTCCAAAGATGACCAAGGCTGGCCAGGGAAATCCTGTATGGAAAATCCATAGTAGGGGTCAGCACGAATACAGTCCAAGCAGGCAAAACCTACATTGCCAACTTGTAGCAATCTTGTAGAGCACATAAACCACAATTTATTTACAACCTACACTTAAAAACTTAGGCTCATTGTTCTGGGGAATGGTAGCTTCAGCATCAGATACAACAAATTAAGACAAAGCCAGAATAAATTACTTAGAGAAGATAGCCTGCACATGTTCCCCCAAACATCTTATCCACTGCCCACCTCAGCTTAAAATTAAGTGTTAGGCCCTTAAGAAGAAACTTTCTGCAGTCTTTAATAGCAATAATTTGCAAAGACAAGATAAAAATGGAACACAGAAGGAATTCTATCTTTTCCCCCTCAGACTACACAAAAGATAGCTATTACTTTCACTCCTGGAGGAAGAAGATGACTTACATGAAATGACTCTTCTTCTTTGTCAAGGAACATAAATGATCACAAAACCTTTGACTACTAAGGAACAGTGACTACAGGCTCACAAGTAGAGAAGGAAAAAACAGACCTAGATCCACAAACTGCACACACATGAACAGAGAAGTCACACCTACTCAATATTTGAAATTCATTTCTACACAAAGCTCAGTGTATTTTAGAAAAACATAATTTAAGCGGCACCTGGTAAAAGTGAGTGAGTATTCGCAGCTGTGAGCACATTTTAGGTATTGAGTCTTGAAATTCCTTCATCCTCTTGTTCTCTTCTTCCTCTTCTGATGCGGTTACACCCCACTTGCCCTGCATAGAAACCAAACAAGTTCAGAGGTGAAGCATCACATGATTCAAGTTGCTAACTGGGCCACCCTCTGCCCTTAGAAACATCAGATCTCTAAAAACCAACTATTGCCATAGAAAGACAAACACAGAGCCTCCAATATGAAAACTATCAGACCCCCCTTAGTGGTTGTACAGCACATGAAAGAAATAACACATCAGCAAAGCAGGCAAGTCTCACACCAACACTGCACATCACAGTCTTGCAGCAGGGAGGCAGACATGGAGCTATGGCATTTTTTGCAAAAGGGTTCCATTTACTTCATCCAAAAGAGCCCTAAATTTCTCATCCTCCAAAGTCCGCTAGAGAAATCAACTCAGATTTTGGGCAAGACAAATCAAAAACACCACTCAGCAGTTTTGCTTGAAGTCACTAGCAACTGCTGATGACTTTTACATCTGTCCCAGCTGCATTTTTCATGTTTGCTGTACATCTACATGGTATCTAAAATCCTCCATATATCAAAAGCCTCAATTCATTTTCACATTCTAGTAATATCCTTATTGCACCTCAAGTTCACGCTGTTTTTTTCTCTCTTCAAATTGCAATCTCAGCTGCAGCTCCTCCAGAGCAGCTCTGTACATTGCATCTTGGGCATTCTGGAGCTCAATGATCTGGTCAAAAACCGCTCGAAGCTGGTTGAGAAGTACCTGTGAGACAGTCAGACAAATAATTAAACAGTTGCACAGCACAAGAGTTTTAAGTTACCACCCTTTTCCACAACAGGAGTAAATAAAAAAAATCTTTTTTTACACAGCTGGAGAGACTGTTTTGCAAAGCCCTAAGTCAGCTGTTGCACGATCACACAGCTTCTTAGGACAAAAAAATAACTGGCCCACACTACAAGTTTTATTATCAACATGTGTCACTATGTCTGGGCAGTAGGTACAGAACCTACCATTATAAAATCTCATATCAGAGGAATAAAAATTACTTTTCCCTTTGCTCCTACAATGTTAAAGAAGGTGGTTCCTAACATATATGCCAAGCTCATAAAGTTACAATTTCATGCAAAGGAGAAGACTTACCCTGGAATCACTATCCAGCAAGCACCGAGCTATGATTGTGTCCAGAAAAACTTCATGAGCTGCAATGATGTGATCCAAGTCCTGTGCTTGTTGGACCTTGTTCCAGAGTTCATCCCATGAACATTCAAGCACCTGGAGCAATGATACAGGATTGGGCCATTTTGATTTGCTAGATGACAGTCTCTTTGAGATTTAACACATACAACACATACAGAATATTAAAAGTGCTTCATTTTCGAAGTAACCAATTGGGTGGGTAGAGTATACCTCAAATGTAATGTAATACTGCATTTGATGAATGAAATGGACCATTTCTGATGCCAGAACGTGACACTGATGCAGAACCCCAGAAAGCTCTGTAAAAAATCCAAAAATACGGCATGTTAAAGACTGGAAGGACAAGCACAGCCAACAAATCAGACTGGTAATTTTTTTTCACCAAACTGAATTCTTCATAACACAGCCACTAATCTTAGATGGTAGCAGCAGTGACCTTCTGAGGCCAGGTGTCCTCTCCCACCCACCAAAAGTTCTTAATTATAAAACAATACACTTGTATGTATTACTATGACATAAAGAAGTGTAACTCTCAATAGTTGTTTTTTACTGAAAGAAATGTAGATGGATTTTAAAAAATTTCAGGAGTGAGCCAGTACAGATGCTCACAAATATGACTATATTCTGTAGCTGAGAAATAGGATCAAAACGTCTCAGTCCACAAAATATACACCAGAGCCACTACATTTCAGAGCTTTCCTATTTCTTCTCAAATATCTTTCTCTTCTTAGCCTCTTCTGTTCTTAGCTAAACAAAAGCAAAGGGAATAAGTGAAGGCGAAACCAGTAAATTCAGAACTGTGCATGTATGAGACTTAAGAGACAGCACAAGAAAGAGGGAGACATGGGGTACAAACAGGAAGGCATCAAGGAAGATGAATACAAAGGGATGGAAGAGTTACAGTCTCACAACTGGGCTAGCATAAAGATACTTACATCAGTGCAACTTTTCAAGAAAGGGACCAAGGATTAAGTAAAACAACAAACAGGAAACTTCCATTTACAATAATGTTATTTTACCTTCATCATCACCATTACCTACCATTAAACAGCCAGTCAAGAGGAGCAACAAAATACAAAATTAATCTGTACATCATTCATCAGACATTCTTTTCCCTCTTAACACACAGTTTAAAATAAGATGCAGTCATCTAAATCCATTTTACAAGCACGTCATCCATCTGGACACCTCTCACCTGGCATACTTTTCAGAAGCTTTGCATTGCACATGTGTCCTTTCCATATATCAGTAAGAATATACTCCATTCTCTTTGCTCTCCAAAGGAAATTAAATACTCTTAGATAGTGGCTCATGCACTCACGTGTAAATACCTACAGAACAAAGAAAGTATCAGTACAAATTACTAAACATACCATATGTCCTGAAGTACCCAGAACCTCTTCACAGTCCATCTTACCTGATCCATATAGTTTATTGGTAAATATTGTAAAAAAAAAAAAGCTTCCTGGAACTCTGAGAGCTTTTGGAAAGATCCTGCCTTGAGGGCTGAACAGTTACCTAGCATTCAAGTAGGCAGAGGGCACCACTGGAAGTGTAAGAAGGGGTGAACATAAAGCCTAAGCCTCTTTTAAAGTTGCATATGAAAATTCCTTTTGCTGGTCAGACTCACAGTTCGTCCTGCTTAAAAAAGTAAGTTCTTTACAAGTTCTTTATAGAGGCTAAATACATTCTCATAAACAGTGCAACTACCTATCAAATGCCATTTAGACAGCATAAGTAAGTTCTTCACAAATACGTTCTTCAGTTCCTTGCAAATTTTCCCACATTAACATCTACAGACTAATAATTACCAAAGAATAGGAGCACTCAACTTATTCAGTACTTGCTAAAAACTGCTGGAACAAATGAATGACTGATTTTCAGTAATGATTGTTTTAAATGTAGCTTTTCAGCACTCACACTTAACTGGTAAGAATTGAGATTGTTGGTTAACTGTTGATACAGTGGATACATCCTAGATGCAAAAAACAATCTCTCTGATCTCACACTCCAAAACAAAAGAAGGTTACTTCAATTTGAAAAAAACACTTAGCCACTTAGCAATTTAATTCAGCACCCAAGACACATTCAGAACCAGTAGTGTATGACATTACCGTTGCTATTGGCCCATCAACGTGATAGTCCAGGCTGAAGACATCCCATCCAGTGTCCCCAGGAGATACCTGTATTAAAAAGATACGCTACTGTCAGTGTATAATCAGAGAATAATAATGCTGAAGACCAACTCTTGCTTACTGTTTCATTCTGAAAGGCCTATGAGCAAACAAGCATCCACATCAACAAGAGATACAGGAGTTTCTTGTTGAAAGTAGTAGATTAAGCAAAAATTAATCAAACCCTGTGATACAAGGGTGAGACTCATCTCACACAAATATTGATGTTTGTAGCGTCAGTGTTTCTCCACTGAACCCAGGAAAGGAAAGTAAAGGTAAGGAAAAAATCTTTGGCATCTGAAATAGACTTCTTTCAGATGCTAGAGCTCATCACTAAAGTCTCGCCTCTGGGAATGAAGTTTTCAAATTAACTCAAGTTTCATACCACAGGTCTCTTCCATGACATGTGCTTTCATTGCTTCTCTTTTTTTAACTAAAGGCAAGAGGAAGACACACACCCCAACCTGCCCTTTCCTGCCCCACTTATTGTAAGAGCAAAAGCAGTAAGAGCTGTTTGGAGAATCTCAAATCAGGGCCACCAGCATAAATTTCTGTTAGGCCCCAAATCCTCAACCTTGTATTGTCAACGGCTGCAAACCCACATCTTGAAATACAAATAGACAATAGACAGGGAAAGGGAAAATAAGAAGACTTATTAAATGACCTCTGTATTATTCAAAGTAAACTTCAATGGCAAGGAAGGGGAGAAGTGTACTCATACACACATTCGAAATAGATGTCTGCATGTATACACACACACAAAGGTATGTTTCAGGTCAGAGTCACCATGATGCAACAGACCTCCAGAAGTCGAACATCCAGTCGCTTGAGAATCTCAGGATTATCAAACTGGGCATTCGTTGCCCTCACCGCTGTTTCTAGGATTCCAGTTAGATTATGCTGATATAAGGTTGTAGCTGGTCGTGCAAGCTCTGGCCTGGTGGTTATGAAACAAGTCATAGCACATTACTGAAATACTCTGCAGCAGCAATTCAGTAGTAACTGCAGCACATAGCAAAACCCTTTTCTAACAGACGTTCAAAATTTCTCATATTACTCTTTCAGTCTTAATCATGAAGAAGATCAGTGAGCAAAATATTTGCACAGAGTATGAGCAGAATAAGTCTACTCATATGCAGCTATACTTTTGAACATTAGCATGAGGAGTAACTTAATCCTCATTTAATGCCAGTAATTTGAAGTTACCAGGATTGCTAGTTTAGCTAGTCTGTAATTTGAGTTGCATTCATATCTAAAATGAGGCAGATTACATCATTAGCACATCAAACCAATAATTTCACTTCAGTTTTGAGAAGCTTACTGACAGCCATCTTGCAGGCTCAGAAATGCTGGCAGAAATAAAGAAACCCACCCCCTCTACATAACTTAAACTTTTCAAAGAGTTGCAACATGAAACTTTTGTACTACCCCTCTCTCCCTCAGCATCAGTACTGGAAAGCCTCTCACTCCTTCTGCCTCAAATGTAATACTGACTCCACAAACCAACCTCATTCTGCTTCACAATAAAAAGCGTGGTCACGTACAAACCGCCAGCAGACAATGTTGATTTTGATTTACAAACAAGTTAATGAAAGCTCTATTACAAAGCCTGACTTCTAGACCAAAGAAAAGCTTTGCAAACAACACTTCTGACTGACTAAGTTTCATCAGTAGCACCACCATGTAAAAGTGAGCTTGCAAATACACATTAAGAACTGGAATCAGTAGTTGTGGGTGCACCAGAGTGCTTAAAACAGAAGCCAGTGAGGAATCAATTAGATTTTTAAAATTGCATTGAGGGGTTTTGACAATGTTTCAGACCAAACACCTCCAAAATACAGAGGCCTAACAATCCCAGCAGCACTAACCAGTGGCAAAGAGTAGCAGCACTTTTCTGCTTAAACTTGCTGACAGGAGCAAGAGAAGTGCCAACATCCGTGAGGCTGTCACAGGGCTGGCATAAAGATATCTACACTAGTGCAACTTTTCAAGACTTTGTGAAATGGTACCGTATGTATGTCTTATCATTAAGGAAGAACAAATTTTAAGCCTCAGAGTCAAAGAAATTAAACCCAAAATAGAATTTAAAAGTTATTACTCAAAGGTTTAATTGAACAAGGTACTTAGAAGGTCCTCTTCAAAAAGCAAAAAAGTTTCTGTGCTGATCATGCACAGAATCATGAGAAATTCAACATAATTACCCTTCCTATTGTCTTACTTGAGCAAGTCCATTAAATGCCTGATAAAGTCTCCTTGACCAAGTAACAAGTAGCGCCTCATGGCCTGCATGTGTTCCAGCAAATTGTACTTCTTATTGAGAACATCCAGCAGGTATTTGCTGGTTTCAAAATAAGCTGCATCAATTTTCTCTTGAAATGCGTTTTCCAGATCTGTGAACAAATCAGCAGCTAAAAGAAAATAAAAATTAAATTAAATTAGTAGTTTTCCAAAACTGAGGCAAACAAGCTTTGGAGTTGAAACACAGAAACAGAAAAACTGCCATTTCTTCTGATCCACCCTGCTATACATCTGCCATAGCCAAAGCAAAAGCAAGTCTAAAGTGGCCTACACTTCAGCAATATTACTTTCAATCTATGCCCGGTTTGTACTTTCCAGTAGAAGCTCATATTATGTCACTTTTACACAAAAAGTTGGGGATTTTTAAGCTTGCTGAAATATTGCAGTTTACAAATTAAATAATGTATGTAGATCTAAATGCTCAGAGATAGGAAAAATCTTTGATGGGGGGAATCTAAATCAGAAGGCACTTCTAAGGGTGTGGGGAAAAATAAGAATGCTAAAAAACTCATAAAAGAGTTTCTATATATAAGAGAATGAGAGAAAAAGGAATATGCTTAAGTTACCTGGCAGACAGCCAACAACCTGATATTTTCTCTCCACCTTTAATGCATGGCAATTTGGGGACAGAAAGCAGGAAGCAGTAGAAAGTAGTAGGAAGCTTATTTCACTGTTTTCTACAACTACAAGCTAATCCAGAAAGTGACTCAGGTAAAGCTGTTACGAGATAGCAAGAACTGTGGCCTCTTCAGGCAACATGGAGCAATACTCCAAATACTGGACTGCAAACTACCATAGAATTCAGACTTTCTTCAGCATTAAAGGATATACTTCCACTTAAATTACTCAATAAAATGCTTACAAATTGAAGAAATAAGCAGTGGCTCTAATGAAGAGCTCACTCTTTAAAAAAGGGAAAATTCAATGTCTGGTTCACTGACATTCCCAAAGTTTTCCAAACTATCATTCAGTAACCAGTGAAACTCTCCATAAGACACAAAAAGTGCAGGAGACGTCAAAGAGATGACACTTTTACAATACATTGCTGTGTTTAAAATCCCTACACTAGGGAAATACTACTTAGTCAAGTAACACACATCAACCTTAGGGATGTGAGAATTAATACAGCCTGAACTAAGTGCAAGTGTCTTTCCTCAAGATGCTGCAAGCCTTACAGGTAAAACGAGAGAGGGAACAAGCCAATCCAGAGAGAGTTACCAGCCAGTATCTTCAGCCACTGGACACAGAGGTTGGGCCTAGCACTGGCTCAAGGCACAGGCAAAGCCAGCAGGCAACTCTCTGGCTTGTCTATGGCCAGCCCACCGTGTCAGGCATACTGGTCCTGTCTCCACTCACACAGGGGGTGAGCGTGTCTAAGGCAGTACCTCTGAGATACACAGACCAGTCTCATCTTCTTACTATCTCAAGCAGAAAAAGCAGCCTTTCCCCCCTCCTTAGCACTGATCCTCTTGCCTTTAAGGAAGTGACCTGACCACAGCCCTTCACCTCAGACTGGAAAGTTCAATTTTACATGTGTAGCTGTAATGCACCACCTCTGCATAGACACACACCCCCCCAACACAGACA
The DNA here is from genome assembly GCA_013397725.1 of Rhagologus leucostigma. Classification (NCBI taxonomy): domain Eukaryota; kingdom Metazoa; phylum Chordata; class Aves; order Passeriformes; genus Rhagologus; species Rhagologus leucostigma. Next base: position 208,298 of record VZTD01000065.1, on the reverse strand, counting down.
AAACGAAGCATTCCTGTTTGACATGCAAAACTGCTAAAGAGGTTGTTTACATCAAGAAACAAGAGGCCTAGGCACAAGTTTTGAAAACTGTGCAAAATTATCTCAGAACACTGAAAAGCCAGAAATGGATAAAGAAAGGGTCAGACTAAAAGCACTGACAGGCAGGTCCATGAGCTGCTACTGAATGTAGTGTCATTGCTGGTCCAGAAGTCGCCAAACTATGGACAGCTACATGCTGGAGCTGAGGTCACTTTATCTGCCTTTTTTACTGTTACTCTCTCCCAAATGCTGTAATTCCCTGCCAGGCAAGATGACCAACTTCTACACAGTTATGTCAGACTTCTTGTTTTAATACATGTTCAGACAGTTTTCTACACCATGATTACCTCAGTATCAAAAGGAAACTGGGGAAACATGATAGTTAAGGTTCCAAAGCAAATGAAAGAAATAAATAAAACACAGCCAAACCCATGAAATGTTGAGATTTAAAATGAGAAAAAGCATCCAGAACTCAGGCTGACATCCTAGCTTTCCATGATCTGAACAATAAATAATTATGTAAAGGGACTTTCAGGATATTGTCATATGGCACAAACAAGCACAAAAGGAAGCATTTCCAACATCCCTGACACAGAATGTTCTTTCAGGATCAAATAGGTAAAATGCCCTAAACACAAATGCAGTTTCATGCAGAATTAAAGCAATGCAATACCATGAGGTATTTAGGCTGCCAACCATAAGCTCAGCATGCCTTCAGCACACTGCAGATAGAGTAAGATATTTCTAAAACTATGCTTCTGTCTCAAAAAGTTATTCTCAGCACTTAAGATAATGTAGGTGCTTTAAAGCTCTCATCCCCTACATAATAGGAAACCTGTATTTGCACAGATCTTCCATTCAGTCAAGGAGAGAGAGAAACAAGTGCAAATTTAAAGAAATATTGGAAAAGCACAGCCATAAATGCTGTATAAAGTGGTGAGAGTAGTGCAGCCAAAGAATGTTTTTTCCTTTTTTCCAGGAGCAGCTGGCAAGATGATTGTTCAAACGCATCTACAGCCTTATTCACTTAACCCTGACCCTTCTCTGCACTTCAGGCTTATCTTTGACTAAGCAAGCACTGAACATGGTACAAGAATCCCATTATTAGATGACATATTCTTCCAGATGTGAATGGGATTTTATTACTAGAACATTTCTCATGAAGGTACTCATACCAGAAGTCCACACTGTGAAGATTTACTGTTAAAACTAATCTAAGGTTATCTGGAGGGGGAAAAAAAAAACAAACCCAAACCCAACAATCCCACATACACAAGCCTTAAAGTTATCAAATAAGTCATATTATGTTATAAAGTGTAAAGAAGGATGTTCTTTGAAAACAAGAATTTGACAAAAAAATATTTAGATGATTAGCATCAGAAAACTTATCCCAGTGAGCTGTATCTTAACAGTTAGACTATCTTTGGTATATTAAACAAGTTATCAAAAGAAGTTACAGTAGCAAAATACCACTTTCACCAGAAGGCAGCAATCTGTCCTTTCTCTGAGATGTAGCAGCATCCTACACATTCTTTGCTTAGTATTTAGACATAAAGTCTCCTTTGTTTAGATGCTTACTATTTGCTATCTTTGGTCATAACAATGTTAATTTCATTGCAACAAATATGCCACCAAAAAATAACTACAAATGGTATCTAAGTTCTCATTCATTAAAACTAAGATCTGTTCTAAATAAAACAAAATAACCTGAAGGAGATCTGATAGTTCAGTTTTGGTTCCATGTTCAACAGCTGGCAACCCCAATCTTAAGTAATCTTCAAAAAAAATTTTACTAACCTTCCACATACTTAATTTTTTTTGACATATTGGTATAGTGCATTAACAGAAAGGCTAGAAAGCCTTCTGTCCTGTTTTTATTGCTCATTCTCTTATTTACAACTAATTGAGTATTTTTATTTTTCAACCACAAAATTAACTCAGTATTATTATGGAATTGTATGATGGAGTATATTTGATGAGAAGTCAAACATACTAAATTCTTGTTGCAGCACTCAAGAATATCCCTGCTCCCACCCCAGCTGAGGCAGCTGAAGGCAGACTGTTTTTTGAATGGTTTCATTCAGAATTCAGTACATTAACAATCATCCAGCAAACCTATCAAATTAAGAAAATTATACACGTGCATCAACATACATCTTTTGTAAAAAACATGCGTCCATTAAATTATCTATATTTTAGGGCAGATGGGACTTTTGTACTCCTTTCCACCCCACCATCCATAAAGTCAGTTTACAGTCTAAAACATGTATTCTATGGGAGGTCAGTTCAAAGGGGAGACATTGAATAATATTAATACTGTACCATCTTTTGAAGACTCTGCAGATTTTGCAACAGCAATCATCTTTGTGGATGGAGTTTGATCATGACAAACTTGATGTAAGAAGTTTATGGATTTTCCTATTAGAAGAACCTGAACAAACCAGGATTTTTTAAAAAGTGATTTGCATATAAGAAAAAAAAAATAAAACACCAAACAAAGAAGCCACCCACAACCACCAGGACAAGAAGATATTTTGTCATCTTTCTGTGCTCTTAAGTTTCCCAATCCCAACCACAGCAATCCAGAACAATAATGCTAACATGAAAAGGTTTTAAAGTTCTTTTCCCCTTACTTGAGATCTCCTTAAACAAAGTTTAACAGCTAGAGAATGGAAAGGAAAAACAGTCCTATAGTCTTCCTTAGCAAACAATTCTAAAATTCCTGAGAGGATTATTCTTCGTTAAATTTGGCCTCTATTTTCTCAATAGAAATCTAAACAGCAGCATAGGGCAAACAAATCATCAGAAGATGAACTTTCAGATTCATACCTTTTTTGATTGCTCCATTGTAATAAAGGAAGGGATCATAGATTTCCTCAAAGTGTATTTGTCATGCCACAACCGATCAGTTTTAACTGTAGGATCTGAAGCTACAAAAAACTGAAGATGGAAATAAATATTAAAAGCAAAAGATTAATGTAAACTCTTACCTATAGTTTAACCTATTATTCCTACTATTTTAACAGATGGAGAGGAAAAACTAAACCCACAAAAAAACCATAATCCCCAAAAAATTTTGCAGTTGATACAGTGATCAAATGCTATAGTCTCAACTCCATACAAGAGAATCCTCGCATTTATAAAAAACTAAAACTACTTTATTAGTTTTGTTGAAGTGAATTTTGGATGGATTCTGTCCTCATCCTGTCAACCAATATACCCACTTTCTGGACACGAACTTTTTTCACTGCCTCCAAATACCATTTTACCCAAGAATGGCCAATTGTCTTTGCTCAAAACTGTGTCTATCATACAAAAGGTGTAGCTTTCAGTACAACACATTCAACAATAGTTTTCAATATTAAGAACACTCTTACAGTGCACATGGAGAGGTTAGAGCTAACAAACTACGTAACATCCAAAAAAGACAAAACCTCATATCTGGGGAGTAGCTGGGAAAAAAAGAATCTATTTCACACTTCTAAAAAAAGATTCATAGACATTTTACACAATGCTGACCTTAAAGATTAGCTGTCACTGTCACTCACTTAAATTCTGACCAAAAGAAGGACATTCCAAGAAAACATACAGCATATTTCACTCTCAAGTAAAATTACTCACATTTGTCTCAGAAGTGCTCAACTAATTTTAAAAAATAATTCTTTGGCTTCTTGGAAAAAAATTTTAAAAAATCTAATCACTTTAAAAAGACTGTACTGATTGGAGACAGGAAACTGTTGAGAAAATTTTAAAAAGCATAAAAATATTTCCAAGAAGAAAAAGGACAATTACCGGAACTTGATGCTACAGAAGTCACAACAAATAACTCTGCAGAGTTTCTATTCTGGAACCATAAAGCTCTTCTACCTAGTTTGACAGACTGAACTTATTTATCAAGGATAACAGCATGCAGTAAGAGAAAGATGTTCTGAGCTCCATTCCAAATACAAGGCTTACATTCTAAATGGTTACAGAGAACTCTGCACACATTACTGTTGTTACAGTAAGCAAGAAAAGATATAGAGAAACTGTTTTGTCTTCAGAAACAAGAACCTATTGTCAGTGCACCGTTGTGACTCTACTAACAAGACCCAGGATATGATCTGTTGAAGACAACATACTGCAACGCTGCAACCTGCAGATATCAAATCCATGAAGAATTCATGAAGAGAGTGATATTTCAGGTTGTTATTGCATGTATTGCATACTCATGTTATACATTTTCATCACACTCTACTTTTCAAATTCTCCTCTAAGCTTCCCACAGATTATCATACCCCAAGGCAAAGAGATGAAGTATTTACTGGAGCACATACATTACCTCATGGTATGTATCCTCCAGCTCTCCATCATAAATCCAGCGATAAAGGAAGTTCAGTACAGGATGGGATACTAGGCCAAGAATGTGCTGAACCAGAGATCTCATGTAGGGATCTCCTGTTTTAGTATAGGCATGAACTGCTGAGGCCAGTTCACCACCTTTTCTCCCTGTAAGATCATAGGAGAGAGGAACAGAAACATTTGAAGGAAAACCATATACATCCCATTTAAATTTAGCAGCCACTGATTTTAGCTACCCATGTGTCACACTGAGCTTGCTAAACAGCAATTCTAAGATGTAGCAAAAGTAGATTTTTTTATTGCTAACAGGGAATTCTTAGGTTTAAAGGCATGAATTATTAATCTCACTAAAGCATTAAAAGCAGAGTTCTCTGTCTACTTTATGGTAGCTTAGAGGAATGCAAATTTCAAGGCATCAGATCACACACAGAGGTTGATGTCATACTTCCAAAGAAGCATTAATGGAGCCTTAGAATGTTTTCCTCCTCTCCTGTACTTGACACTCAGATATTCTACGTGCATACATGCACACAAACACAGCTTTCCTGTTTCTTGGCTATAGTTGTCCCATAGCTCCATTAGGTAATATCTCCTGTCTTCTTGCAACTGAAAACTAAGAGGCTGTCAAAAAAAAAGTTTAAAAATAGATTGAATATTTGATTTTGCTGCTATGCTCCACAGCTTACAGCTTCCTTGCAGCAGAGGCCACAGAACTCAAAATTTTCATGAATATCTTAAAAGTAAAGCCCAATTTTTAAAAAATTTGCTACCAATTCCAATGATCAAGGTAAAACAAGAATTGCAGGCTTTTTTTGGCTAATATGCTCTTTCTAAAGGGCTACAGTCTCATGAATCTGAAGCACCCTGAGGAAAATGCATCAGTTACTGGTCAGTTTAGTCAGTTACTAGCCAAAGTTCTGGTAAATTCCAGCATGACTCTCCGCAGCATCTTCTTGTGGATTGCCAACAAAATCACATGATATTTGCAGATTTGCAAAGTTTTGTTGTTTCCCATGAATCTGCAGACAAATTGCAAGTGATTCCTCTATGCCATCATATATAGAGAAATAGCATAATACTCATATATAGTGAAGAAACTAAGCCAGCCACTTCATATTACTAGGGGTTTTTCAGTGTACCATTCTCTGAAAGATGATTGAGTAACTGAAAATAGCATGAAAAGTGCATGCTTAAAATTGAATTTTTTGAGCACGTTCTAGTTTTAAAAAAGTAGGAAGTCTGAATGTATCAACACGGCACTATAATTTGTCATGCTTTGTTTTTAAACAGGGAGAATCCTCTGAATTACCTACTTAAAATTTTCTAAAAAAGAAGTCCAAACATGCACTGATATTATTGATACCAACCTCTAGCATGCACAGCTACTCAAAGTTATATAACTTCCCCAGAAATATTAAATTAATGTTAAACAGACCTTGACAGTGATCAACAAGTGCTGCAAGGGTCTTTAACCTTATTTTGGGATCGTATGTCCAGACTAGAAGACGGCGAAGTGTTAAACTGCTCTCAAGTCCCAAATTCACGCCCTGATCATCTTCCAGTTGCAACTGATCAAGATAGAAACAGGAAGACATGTCAAAGAATAAAACTGAAGCAGGACTGAAGCAGACTGTGAAGGTTTCATAGTTTGTTCTAAAGTCAGATTTTTACTAATACACTTGAAATACTCTGTGTTATATATTCTCTCATTAAATCACTGGGCCAAAACCTGAGAGTCAATTTTTAGTGGAAACAGAATTGAGCACAGGTGAAAGAATAGAGACAAATAGAAGTCCAAAAAGGTAGACAAAGCACAAAGACCAAGAAAGTTAAAGACAGCAAGGTAATAGTCACAAAAAGAGAGAAGAGCAAAGGAAAAGAGAGAAGAGTAAAGAAAAACATCTAAAGGAAAGGTAACATCTAAAGGCAGGCTGTAGGAGGCAAATTTTTTATTACTGCACATGCAGCTTATTTTAGTTCAACATGTGACAAATCCCATTTAATGTCTTCCTCCAGACGCCATCAGAACTTAAGTTAGCCTTATAGTGTGATTAAGGAATTGCTACATTGAAAAAGCTACAATAAGAAAACTATCATAATGTGACTACCATGAATCTTCCAACACCATGGAAAATAAAAACCAAATATTTGCATCCAAGGTGCAAATGCAAATCTCTTACAAGTACAGATGGAATAAGCAGGACAAGAACACAAGAATACAGAAGCAAGTTCTGAGAGCAGTACAAGCAGACAGACTCTTACAAAAGATGCTGTTTCTGGTATGTGACAACTAACCCACTCAGTGCTTTCCCATCTAGCACATTTTCTTAGCCAAATGCAACATACTACTTAAATTTAAGACTAGTGTCATCCACATTAAGTTCAGCCTTAACGCCAGTTAAATTCATTTGCTTCCGAATGCTCCTGAGTCCATGTTTGGGATTTTTCTTTGGTGTTTTTGGAAATCGGCAATGATAAGAGACACACGAGCAAAAGCCACCCTTTGGCTTTAGGGAAGACATGGTACATCTTCATCATGGAACTGCATTTTTAAATGGGCTGACAATGTGAAAACAACCTGCAAGAAAAAGACCAGAGACACTTATGGAATAGTACACACTGTTCAGGATTACTGTTTCAAAGGCAGAAACATGCTCAGGGGAAGCTCTGAAGACGTAATAAAAAGTTATAAAGAGAGTATAGAACTCTTTAAAAAGATTCTTGTTGTTCTATGCCTGTATTGCTCTCTGGAACTGCAGTTAACAACTCCTAAGCTGGCAGCCTGTACGATCTCCCAAATCTAAGAATGTTGCATACACTTAATTTCAAGTCAATTTTCTACATGTTTTCAGGAAGCTGAAAGGTAGAGTTTTTTCTCCATTCTGCAGTGTGACCTTCAAGCCTTTCCACCCTGCAAGTCACAAAAGAATCTCTCCTCTACTGCTGGATCTCCTTCCTTTATTTCACACCTTTGGGAAGAAATGCTGCCAGAAGCTTTTGAAAATCCAAACATAACATGACTCTGAGAACCTCTTCACTTAGGTGCTGAGGGACCTAGATTCCCCAGAAACTCCAGTCTGCTGCTGCAGCAGCAAAGCATTACAGATACTGCATTGATGGTTCCCTACGAAAACGCAATTAATCAACATGCTCAATGCACTCACGAGCTCTAACCCAGAAAATGAATCTGGCAAGGAACATGAAGAGCAACAACAAGAACAGCAGTAATACTGGGAAAAATGTGTGTCCAACTACTGAATGATGCTAGGAAAGAGGTGACAGGAAAAACAGAAGATGCTGAGGTACTTAATGCCCTTTCTGCCTTAGTATTTTGGTAAAATTTGCTGTTGGGATACCAGATGTCGAGATAAGAAAAGGAGTCTGGAACACAGAAGACTGGGTAGAAAAGGATCAGGCTAGGGTCACCGAACAAATGGGATATGCTTAAGTCTACGGGACCTAATGGGATGCACCAACAAGTGTCGAGGGAGGGAGCCGGCCAATGTCACAGCAAGGCCACTCTCCACTATGTTTGCAACATCACAATTAGAGGCGGTTTCTGACGACCCTGAGAAAGCAAATGTCACTACTCTCTTCAAGGAGGACGAGCCATACAACTACACACCAGTGAGACTCACTTCATTCCTTGGGATAGCAATTAATCCTGGAAAATCACTTGCAAGCTTATAGAGGAGAAAGAGCTTTCTCAGGAAAAAAAGCTCAAGGAAAAGAGAAGCAAGTAGGAACATTGGTGGTGATGAAGTCTGTCTTCCCAAGCAAGTGTTAAGTGTCCTGAGACCCTGCTTTCCAGAAGCGGCTGGACATCTGCCTGCTGATGCAAAGTACTGAATGAATTCCCTACTTTGCTTTGCTTTCACGCACAGCTTTTGCTTTCCCTTCTAAACTGTCGCTAACTTGATTGACTTGTCTTTTTGTCTTCCTTCTATTTTCTTCCCACTCCTCAAGAGACAGGGGGGAGCAAGAGGCTGAGTGGGTGCCTGACTGCTGCCCAGGGTCAACCCACCACAAAGGCAGATACAGTTCGAAAATAAGTAACCCCAGAACTTTATTTTCGTTTTCTCCTTACAGGCTTTCCCTTCCACCACACTCATCTCTTCTTTTGAAAGGTTTGGTGAAGCAGGAAAGGTAGACAAAACTGCATTTCAAAGTAGTCAAAGATTTTCATGGTCAACATGTTTTAGAAGTTAGAAAAAATTAAAGCTTCAGAAAACCAAGAGAGAAAACATTTTGGACAGAGTAAGAAGTAATTACAAAAGGAATAACTGGATAATAGCCAGGAAAAACAAGCAAAAAGTATATATAACAGGCATTCCAAAAGTCAAGAATATTCAAGAACTGCAAGTGAGTTAAAAGGAACAAATGCTTTGAAAACATTTACAAAAGCCTATGACAAACTATAAAGACCTTATTGAAGTTAGAATTTTAAAAAGCAGTTTAATTTAGCTTTAGGTCAATTCTCAGAATAAATTTTTCACCATTTCAAGTAATGAACCCCTTAAAAACCCCTTAAAAAAGGCAAGAAGAAGAAAAATGTACATTTTAATTTAATTTTAGAGACAGTATCTAGATGCACATACCTACAAACATTTGTGGACGAACTACAAGATTATCAGCACTGAGTTGGTCTGTATGTTACAGAAAAGTAGTAAAACACTGAAACATCTGCAGAACAGATGTCTTTACTCTCAGAAAACAAAGGGACAAGAAAGACGTACAAACTGCCCCACACAGAAAAAAAAGTTGCAACTGTTATTACTAGCTGCTGAATCATGCACTGCTTGAAATACAGATTGTTTTTTTTCTCCCCTCAAGGATGTGTCACATTGTTTGGGATTTGAATGATAAAGATATTACGCAAGATGAATCTGACAAAAAGGATGCAAAACAGGGACAGAGACTTAGAAATACACATTGTATTCCTTGCTTATGTAACATCAAATACCAGTAAATTCTTAATAGAAGAATATTCAAGGGCATATACATTCAAAGAGTAAGAAATGTAACAAGTTACAGAGAATTGTGTTCACTGTCAACAGATACTGCTGTACATCCTTCACATTCTAACAGAATAGGTAGGTTTACCTTTTTAGAAGATATTTAGATAATGTAGAACAAAACAGTAAAGTTGAATACATACCACTTAACTTACCTGAGAATGTAAAACAGACAGAAGTCGGTAGTATTCTTTAAGTTCCTGATGTAAGGCTGCACAAAAACTCTGTAAAAGAACGGGAAGGAAAAAAAAAAGAAAAAAAAAAGGAAAAGTAATGAGGAGAAATCTTTCTGATTTGATTCTATCACCACACTTCCAACACAGTCAGAAAATTCCCGATGGGAATCATTCTACAAGTTTCAGCATAAAAGCCAATTCTTAGAGAAATGGCCTAAGTATCAGTGCTTCCCTAAGAGCTGCATACACCTTTTCCAAGAATAACTTATATTATCAAGTGACCTTGTTTCTTGCTGTCTTAACTGTATCAACAGATTAAACTATGACAAGTGTAACTCTTGAAATAGATATATTATTTCAGTAATGGCATTAATAATTAGCACAGGGATGTACAAATTATAACATGACCCAGCTGAAGATTTTTTTTTAATAATCATGTAAGATACAGTATGCAGTGAAGTAATAAAGTTTAAATTTCAGGAAGGCCTCTAACAACAGAACCCAGAAGTTAGGCAACTATTATTATATTTACAGTATAGACCATACGACATGAACAAGAAAACACAATGCTCAAAAAAAATACTCCCAGTAAGTGCTGCCAGATCAAGTATTCTAAATTTTTGACCTTTTATCGATTCAGAGTTATACATGATTCTTCACTTGACATGGAAGAAATGAACACTACAAAGTATATCTTAAGAAATCTGTAAAATGTTCAGAAGTTAATTCAGGCCTGAACTGAACTAAAGCAAAAACTCTTCTTTGTAAAACAATTCTAGGCACAGCTACTCTAGGTTGTTTAAAAAAACCAAGATAAATTTTAAAAACAATTCCTGAAATAATATTTGTTTAGTGATAAATATTTTTCACAGTTTAGGGGTTGGGGGGGGGTGGTCCTTGCTTTATTTTTGTAATGATCTTAACCTAACATACAGACTAAAAAAATGCCTGCAACACATTTTTCAAAACAGAACTAAAAACATGGCTCATTAATTTGGGACTAGGTTAAAAAGACTTTAAAACCCCCCAAAAAGTGCTTAAAGTTTTTTATTTGTTTGGTTTCTTGGAAGAATACTCCCATGCACAAGCACAAATTCTTCAAAACTTTCCAACCAATGCTCAGCTAATGAATTCGATATCTATTTTAATGGATTTTTTTAAATGGGAAATTTCCCAGCACTCTCCCTTCAAGACCTTTTAGAATAGCAGTCAAAAGAATTTAGAAAAAATAAGGAAAACTTCACAGAAAGAACCCAAGAACTTGAAGTAAAATGTTTATTCACTAGAGTATGTAAAAGGCAGAAATCATTTCTAGAAGCACAAGGAGAAAATAAATCTTCTTTCCTGCTAAGCAGCTAAGAAGCCTAGGAAAAAAAAAGTAATTAATCTTGCCATTGTATCCTTTTTAAGGAAAGGAGGTTCCTTTCTTCAACTCGACGTTATAAATTACAAAGAAATTTGACATTCATTTTATTCCAGAGGATACTGAAGGGCTAAAAGAAATCCCTTTATGTGTAACTCCACTTTTCATTTCTTCTCACTTGCTTCTTCAGTAAATTCTTGAACCTATTAAAGTGGCACTTGCCAAGGCAGAGAGCAGAGCAGAGTCTCCAAGAAAACAACCAAAGGCACTGTTCTGCGCAGAAACGAAGAACAGTAATCACTGACTTTAATGATTTAGCAGCCAAAAGGATTTAGGATCCAACTGGTCACAAATTTTTCAGAAAAGCTTTACAAACCAAAATTTACATCCAGTACCAATTCCTGTGTCACAAACCACAGACTTTTGCTTCCCAAACTGTTACAGAAAAACTGGACATTATCCTAGAATTCTGATTTGGTCTGCAGCAAAAGAGAACTGAAGAAGGAAACAGAATGCTTGTTCAAGAGAAAAAAATTAAAATGCCCACTAGCTCAACTGGATCTAAATGGGCAAAATACCAAAGTACAAGGCAAATGATAATTAACTGCCAATTATTCTTCTTACTTTCTGAGGACAAAGTAGAACTTAGATATTAATCAGCAAAGTCAGGAAAATATAAAGTGTAATATATTGTTACATCTCTACTTCTAATGTCAATACCTGACATTCTGTGTGGCAAAAACAGTCACCAGAATCATAATAAAAGAGGTGACGGACATCTTATTCTACACCTGGTTTAAACAGGGGTTTACAAAAGCATTCCTTTAGAACATTAAGCAAAAGATGCTTTATAACACAACATACGTTCTTGTGCTAAATTCCCTAATGCACAGTGTGCAGCACCTGAAATTCTCAGCTATAAAAGCTATGAAGAGCCTGAAGGCATATCCTCTGTGCCCAGATACTGACAACAAGAGTGGAATATAAGTTTTTATTTGTATGCTTACATTCCAGAAATATACACAAGTGCTTGCCTCAAGCAAGATCAGCAGCATTAGAGCTATGCAGATTCAGGTAACTTAACTGCACAGCTTTCTGCACGCCATCTGAAACCTGCATACGGAAGCCAAGATACTGCACATTTAAATTCACTGATGAATTAAAATTCTCCCCTTACTGTACACTTGAAGATTAAAGCCAGAGACAGTAAAAATAAGCACAGGCAGGAAGCTGCTAGATAAAGAATAAAATTCCACCCAGATATAAGGGGGAGAGTCCAAAGAAAATGCATACACAGTAGCACTACCATATAAAACATGGAAATCAGCATTGGATCAGTAGAAAAATATTTATACGTAACTAGAAGGGTTACTTAGAATAAGAGACGGAATGGAACAGAATAAAACATTAGAAAAGTAGGAAGCACTACAGTGTCTCTACTGACCTCTTAAGAAAAATTAGACTGAAGGGAGAAGCACTTCAATTTCTTGGCAGATTAGGTAGGAGGTTATGGCTAGAGGCAAGGATAACATTTCTGTCGACTCAGAAGGGATAATATCCAGTTTTACAGAGGGAGCAAGTGAGAGGAAACAGGAATGTCTTAGCAGTAAATGTGGTTTTGGGTATTACAGCAGCAGTGAAGTTACTGTAGACTATAAATCATGATGATGAAACCTATAAAACAAAAATTAATATTCTTTTGATGCTGTATTCAAAAGAAAGGGCAGAAGATAATGGACTATTTGCATTTTATGTAAGCTAGTGCAGTATTAACACATGAACATCAACAACAGCTAATAAGAATGTCTCCTGCACATGTCACTGACAACTGAATTGGTGATTCATTACCTCAGGGATGACACCATCCCATTTAAGAAATGTTTTGGTTTATGAACATGCATGAATATTTTTTAAATATTATTTTTTAAAAAAAGGAGATTAAGAAAAGGAATTTATGAGAGTTTCCAGCTACAAATTACAGGGGCAAATCCTTAAGACCAGCAAGAGCAAATGCCTTTTTTCCTTGCCTTCTGACTATGACCCATATCAAATGCAGCATCCAAGAAAGAAGTAAATCAAATGATGAATGATCCAAGCTCCAAACTTTATGCATCATTCTAGCACTGCATTTATTCAGTAGTTTTTCAGCAAAACAAGACCAGATATTGTAGCTAGAATTTTTTTTTAGCTGACTCACCTGTCCCACAAGTCCAAATGCACGATCCAAACTCCTCTGGTCTGTATATTTTCTTATTTTATTATGTAGCCACCCCAACTCTGCAAGTCTACTTGTAGTATCTCGGAGAGATTTGGACAAGCTCACCTATAACGTGAACAGAAACAATAGTTTGCAATTAAGTCAAATCTGCCATGCCAATACTGGTTTCCTCACAAAGGTCCCTCTGTCTCACAAAAAAGCCAGTTTGAGAAACAATCACTTTACATTCTACAGCACAGATAGTGCAAAAAAAGCAGATAACCATGTAATTAGCATTAAATTTGTACACACGTGTTGAAAAGGCAGCAGCAGCTAACTACTGGCAACTTTGAGACCTTCACTTTTGGAAATCTTAATGTAACAGTATTCATACACTCTTTTTACACGAGGCAATTATGGCAGCAACAAAATGGTCTTCAGCAGAAAGGAAGAAATCTGCAATTTCATGTTGTAGAATCAGACTTCATCTTACCCTGACAATTAGCAAGACTGAAAATATGAGAGTTGTATAGCAGAAGTGTTAATGACTGAAACTAATGAAAAAGCTTTGACAAAATAATTAGTTATTGCTACATGTGAAAGAAACTGTTAATAGAAAATAAATGACCCAGTGCCTGACTAGGCATCAGGAACACAAACATGCAAAACCCAACTTCTAAGTTTAAGTTCAGCTTTTGTAAGTTATTTAATCATATGTCCTTCTGAACTCTTCTAGTCTGTTTCTGGTTTTCTTCTAGTATCTCACTCACCTTGCAAGCCTGCCTTAGTCCCAGCACCCTATTTAGCTACCACTACTATTTTCATCTGAATGAAATGCACATTTCTTCCTCTAAATTACCAACAGATAAGACATTATTCTTACTTTAGATTTTCTTCTACCAAATTTCACCATATTACTCAAGAACACTATCAGCAGGTATTCAAAATTTCATTGAAAAAAAAATCCCAAACAATCTGATAAAATAGACCAAGAGGCAGAGACTAACTTTTACCCACAGCAACTGGGCCTATCCCAGCCCTACAGACAATTTTACCTTTGACAGCCAGCTGGAACAGTCGAAACCAAAGCAAGGAAGTGTTCTAAGAAGTTAAGCTGCCAAAGAACTTGAAATCAATCTCATTCATTAAACCTTTTAGTTAACAGTACAGGCATTCTCCAAGATAACAATTAGTGTCAGAGCATGTTAGCCACACCAGTGTGGGCTTGAACCAGGCTGCAGCATTTGGTTGTAAGACCAGAGTTCAGTCCCTAGCCCTCTTGTTTACCCACAGAGGTACAGCTTTAACTTCTTGAACAGCTTCTGTAGGGTAAATTCCAGCCCAAACAAGCATAATTGGACACAGAAACACTGCACACAGCTAAAACCCAAAGAGATGACATAAGAACTATTTAGAATTCTGCAAGTACAGAGAACTTGGCAAGCACTGAGCACAACACACATCCGCTGGAACTAAATGAGGAACAAGCAAAACTGGCTTGGTGTTATTACATTTGTATGTCTTAGATCAAATCAGAGGCTGCTATCTTACACAGTGCTGAATGTCACCGCCAGACCTAATATTAACACTAAGATTAGGAAACATTTCAGCAAGAAGAGCACCTTAGAAAGCGTGTTTCTTTCTGGAAAAAAACCCCAACAGCCCAGACTGCGTACAATGAGATTTTCTTTGTCAGCTGAAGAGGAACTACATGCTTTGACTACTATTTTGCCTAATGTGCACTCGAAACAGCTAGAGGAGGTATGATCTTGGTCCTCCTTGTTTATGAGAAGAAGCTCCAGCTGCAGCTCTAGTGAGTCAGATAATCTCATCTTCACTGGGTCCGGTAGCTCAATCCAAGTGCCAATAAGGAAGAATGGAAGATGACTGACTTCACAAAAACAACTGAAGACTAAGTTCTCAGGCAAAGATTATTCAGCAAGCTTGTGGTCAGTAATTAAACTCCCTGAATTACAAGTTCCAAGTAAAACAGCTTCTGATCTCAAACCAGTCTACTGGATATGAAAGCTACACAGAAAAACAATGAAACCCATTGCCAATTTTGTAATCTCTGACTAAGTTTTCTTCACATTCCTCTAGAAAAATATATTTAACTCAGTGAAGGTGTTGAGGAATTACAAACTTTGCATCATCTACAGGTAGATGTTTATTAAGAATCTGTTAATAAGATTTAACTTCTTTAACAAGAGTTAAGTTTTTCATTTTTCCCTCCATTAAGCAGCCATAAATGCAATTGTAAAGTAATGGTGAAAAAATATACATTTCACTTTTTCCTACTATTATGAAGGAAAAAACGAAATTAGTTCAGGTATCAACATTAAGACCTGTCTACCATGCTCTTGGCACATGAAATGGACCACAAGTAATTTCCCCACCACTTAAGGACTATGCAATATTGTCACAGAAAGTTTTTAATACAAGTGAAAATTGAAAGCTTTGTCTTTCCATCTGAACAAGAACATGAAAACCAATTAGCAGAAACTGAACACTGAAGCTGTACTATCTAAATACTGAATGTGAAGATGTTAAAGCAACTAGAGCAACCTTTTGTTCTTTGCTCAGCTGACCCAATCTCACTCCAGAGTTTTTCTGAATTGCAAATAGGCTTAATACCTCACCACCTTAAAGCAAAGTCTCTCAGGCATCTCTCCTTTTCTTTTGTCCCCTATTTGATGTCTTCATTCAAATTCACATCAGGCCTTTCTTCAGTTCTACCACCAGTTCTTTCTTTCTTAGGTAATCTGCATCTGATCACTTATAATTGTAATCAGGCCCATGACATCAAGTGGCTAGCATCCCTTCCACATCTCAAGTTGTTAAATTTAATTCAATAATAATGCAGTCAAATGTCTGCATCTGCTTTAAATTAATTCTTATACACTGGAGAGGGGAAATGTTGACAGAAGTCCTCAAAGCCATAACTTATGAATGCTTCTACTGGCTTAAGAGTTGGGAGGCTATTCACATCTTGTGAAATGCTACAGTTTCTTTCTGGCATCTAATCTACCCAATCGATTTTCAACTACTACTGTTTAAACTACTCTGTTGTATTAACAAAAGAACCCCCAAAACCAAAACAAATAAAACCAACCAAACAAAACCAGCACAAAACAACAACAAAAGGCCAGTAGAGGGAATAAAGACTTGTAATAATATTTTAACTATTTTACATGTTTCTCATGGCTATTTTTCCCTGTATATAATTCTCTGCTCACACATGAAATACAAGTCACTATACAGTACCTTTCCCTCCACTTTATAGCAATTTTCAGAATTGCACATTTTGATGTTTTTGCCATCTATTCCTTGGAAGACATATAAAACATCTCTTACAAGATTCGCTTCCGTTATTTCAACAGAACCTGGAAAAGAAAACACCGAAAACAAAACAAGTATTTAGATTCGTTGAGAAAATTAGTTTTGATTACAACTTTGACGAGCTATTTAGAATATCCAAAAAACCCCAAAACTATAAAAACTATAAAGCCTATGCTTGTAACCTGTAAAGAAGTGTTTTAGGTCCTCTTAATCCGACAGGAAAGCCCAAGATTGCCTTTACCTGCCTCTAATGCTACCTGTAGTTCTCTCAGAGCAGTCAGCTTGTACAGCACAGGGCATGTCCTATTTTAACTAACACATCAGCCATCTCTTAAACTTGTCATCTCTTCTGATCCAACACCAGTGCAAGTTCTGAGGCAAGCACCACAGCAACTTTATCTTTCTTTGAACAAACAGCTGAAGTTGTTAAATAGACTTACAGAATAACCTCTTCTACATTCACCTAAGAAAAGAACAGTTAATCCAGAAGGAAGAGCTGCTTGTTTCATAATGGCTTTCAATTTCAACATATGCCACTGCTCAGTGAGAAGACTGATCAAATCAGACTGCGTAACAACAATGGAGCTGGAAAACATTTAAGTGTAAACACTTTCTGAAGATAACTATATCTTTGATTTAGTAAAGCTTTTGTTATTGTAGCATACAGTTTGCTTCAGGTTTTTATCTCTAGTTAGATGTTAAATTGTGTTAGAGATGTAAGATATTTATGCATTTAAAAGGAAATATAAGATCAAAAAAGGCACTGTGCAGGCCATTGAAACCATCCCCACCTTTTCTGGGCAAAGCATCACCACGTGCTTTTGCAACTTCATTTAAGATTTCAAGAGTTAAACAATTTTAAAAACAACTATCCAGAAATTGAGATGCTACAACATGCTTCTCCCAATTTAGACAGCACTCTTACTCTTGTCAGTTTGCCTCCCCAACAATCCACCTTCTCAGAATAAAAACAAGAAAAATTAAATTCTACTCTTATTTCAGCAAAAGTAGTCTTCACTTCATGATGCCATTTAAAACTCAGTCTCCCCTCATAACATTAAGATGTGCACAAGAGTAGGTGGTCCCTCTTAGGAAATTGTAGTGAAATGGTAAAAGACGCAAATGTGCAGTTCTTTAATTGATAAATAGCACAACAAGTATTGACATCAGCCATACAATGTGCCTTTTTATACTCTGTCTGCAGATGTAACGGTAAGAAAACTTCAAATAAAAGCAAGTAACTTTAGGAGAAAAAAAATTACAAGAATTTAAAATTCACAGAAATGTATCTTCTTGATATTTCTATAGACCTCTATATTCTGAATGCAGTCCTACTTCTTTTTCTACACCAGCAAGTGACTACATTTAAGACAACTGTCAGTCCTCATATCCATCCCACACAGGAACCAAAGTCACAGCTGCTGGCTGACTCAACGGAAGAAGTATTGCTTTTTATATCAATCAGTACAGTAAATTAAGAGGCAGTGCTAGATTTTATATGTCTTTCTACTTCTTCTTCCTATGCTTTTTTCTACTCCTTTTTCTATTTTTTCTTTTTTTTCCTATTTTGGTATATATTAAATCTACCACATACATAAAACACATATTCACATTATATACACACACACATCATCTTGCACATCAATGGTCTAGTTAATTAGGTTCTAAATGCCAAATGCTGCCCTCAGATACACCAGTACAATTTTTATCTATAAGCCACTGCTTTGTACACTGCTACTCAAAGGTGCAGAGGCTGGCAGACAGGCTATATTTTAGTTCCTTAATACCCACACTTATTTGTATAGAAGTTAAAAAAAAGCCAAAACAAAAAAGCCACAAACAAAAGCCTGCATCTCTTATCTTTCTTTGCCAGAGAATAATGGGATGACTACATCTGCCATCAGCTCACTTACTCAGAAAAGTCTGCCACTTTTCAAGTAAAAAAGTTGTCACAGAGATCACCTGTTAAACAATTCCTTCTTAGTTACAGTTGTGTAAATTCAGAATAGATCCTCTAGGCATCAGCTTCCCATTCACAGCCACTTAATCATGGAAGCAAATTAGCAGTATTAGGAATTTAGGAAGAAATTCTTTACTGTGAAGGCTGATGAGGCACTGGAACAGGTTGACCAGAAAAGTCATGGATGCTCCATTCCTGGAAGTGTTCAAGGATAGGCTGGATGGCTCCCTGAGCAACCTGGTCTAGTGGAAGGTGTCCCTCTCCATGGCTGGGGAGTTGGAACAAAATGATCTTTAAGGTACCTTCCAACTCACACCATTCTGTGATTTTATGAGTCTATTTTTTTTTATTTTACTGACAATATTTTATGTCACTTGCTCTAAATACAACCACTGTAAACAGTATGTTAATTTTAAAGAAGAAATAGGTTTAAGAGCTCTGTATTCCAGTTCACATTTCCAAGTTCTGAAAGACACAGAACCACAAACAGATGAGTATTTCAACAAGTTCTATTTACTGAGCTCTCTTTCTGACTCTAAAAAAAGTAGCATCTTCTGATCAGCAAAAGAATGATCACTGCTCACATGTCACAAACACTTAACTCTGACAAACACTGGAATGAAGTCAGTCTTTTAAGAGGACCAGATCACAATCAAACTAACCAGTGAATAAAAGAAATTAACAACCAGCCAAAGAGACTGTGGCCAAATACACTAGTCTTGCATATTTGCTTCTATCCTTCTACTAAGCACATTCTAGAAAAACACTCTTCAAAAAACCAACACGCTATGATCCCAAAATAATTGAAAAGATAATGGAGGATATAGATAACAACTGTAAAAAAAATTATCTTTAACAAACACATCTTTGCTCACCACTTGTATCCCCTTCTCGCCTAGACCTTGGCACACCACGAGAGACAGCATTTGAAAAGCCTTTTGAGGTAGTGCTTTGTAAAGAAGGCTGGCTTGCAGTTAAAGTCCATGCAAGACGTGATCCTAGCTGCTGACGGAGGCAATCTCCAACGCCTGGAGCTTGATAGGATTGTCTAAAACGATAAAAGGAAGAAACATCTTTAAAAACTTTGATTCTATACCCATTACACGGTGTGGAGTGATGCGAATTTTGGGAAATGTCCTGAGTTTTTTGCAGATGTTTTGCTGGAGATGGGCAGAGGGGGTGGTTTAATAAAGGAACCTTAAAAAGGGGTACAGAACATACAAGCAATTTATTTCTTCCTATAAGCCTACACTTTCAAAAAAACCCCCAACCTGTTGAAAAGGGAAGTATAAGTTTGACATACATGATTTCATATCAAAGATTAACTTTGATGAAATGTAATTACGCTGAAATAGGTTAAAAGTGAAGGTACTATAACGATAATAATTACAGTCATAGTAGAAAAACCTAAATATTTAAGTTTTGTTATTACCTGAAGCTGTAGTTACATGTCAAAGAACTACAGGAAAATAGAGAAAGAGGAAAAAGTTCACATTCCAGCTAGTCTACTCTTTCAGATAGTTTGTATCAAGTGCCTGAAGACATAGTCAAGGAGAAACTATCCAGACAAGTTCCAATTTCCCTTCCTTTCAAACTTGTCAATTCTTCTCACAAAGGAAGTCTTAAACGTGAAAAAATGCCACATTGGCCAAGCTCCAATCGTCCAGGACCTCCCTGGTTAGCCACGACTGATAAAATGATGGAGAGCATCTTGGTGAGCTCTTTCACCAACTCCCTCATCACTCTAGGACAAGTCCCATCCAGTCCCTTACACCTGTGAGCATCTAAGTGGGTCAGCAGGACAGTAACTTCTTCCTCTCAGATTACAGTGGATCCTTTCTGCTCCCTGTCGACATCTACCAGCTCAGGAGGCCACCCGTCCCGGGAGCAACCGGTCTCAGTGTTGAAGACTGAGCTCTGCTATGTTCAGCATTAGTAAGGCCTCAGAGTACAACACTGAATTTTGGCTGTTCAAAAGATCGTACTCCAGAAAAAAGAAAAACAGATATAAAGAAAAGTTCAGGAGGAACAAAGCTCACATAAAGATTTAATTTGGATTGTTCAGCTCACAGACTACAGGACTAAAGAGCACAGTGAAATTGCTATAAAATGGAACAGTATGAACAGGTCAGACCAAGAATGTGCCAGAACGAGGGTAGGTTCTCCTGATATTTTTAGGCAAGCAGATATATGAAATATCCTCACTGACAGATCTTTCTATATTGTATCAGGATTATATAATGGTTGAGGCTAGAAGGGACCTCTGGAGATCACCTCCTACAACCCTTCTGATCAGAGCAGGATCAACTAGGGAAGGTTACCTGGTGCATTGTTCAAGTTATGCTTTTAATATTTTCAAGCATGGAGACTTCACAACCTCTCTGGGCAACCCATTTCAGTGTTTCACAGTATGTCCCTGCCCTCAAACATACATCCCATCTTAATGCAAGAAGGTTTTTCTTCCCTTTTGATTCACACCTGTGATTCACAAACTCACAAATTTTGCCAGTTACCTTTTGTTCCTTCCCTGACCCAAAACAGCCTGGCTCAGTTTTCTCTATGCCCCTCATCATACCATTAACATAGGTAAGATCCCAAGACTTTTCTTCTCCAGGCTGAACAACTCCAGGTCTCACTCAGCTTCCCCTCATATGTCAGATGCTCCAACCCCTTAAATGGTATTGGGATTCCTTCTCCAGACTCCTTCCAGTCTGCCTGTATCTTTTCTTTGTACTGTAAATGGACCCAGCATTTCAGATGTGTCCTCACCAGTACTGAGCAGTGAGAAGTTTTATTTGCCTCACCCTCCTGGTGATGTCCTTCATAACACAACTCGGGAGGTTCTTAGCCTCCATCACACATCGCACACTCACGTTCAACTTGGTGTCTACCAGGAATCCCAGGACATTTTCTGCAAAGCTGCTTTGCAATCAGCACTCAGTATGTACTGGTGCATGGAGTTATTCCTCCCCAGGCACAGGACTTCGAACTTCAGCAGGCTCCCGTGAGCCTGTTTCTGGAGCCCACTGAGCTCCCTGTGAGAAACAAGTTAATGGCCTCCTTTAACAACCATTCCTCCCAGCTTTGTATCATCTGCAAAGCTGCCAAAGAGTCACTCTGTGCCATCAGGTGGGATGAAGGATGCAGCTTCTGGTTACACCATTAGGGACTGGGCTCCAACTGGACTTTGTGCCACTGATCATAACCTTTTTGAGTCTAGCAGGTTCAGTTCACCTCACTGTCACCTCATCTAGTCCATATCTTATTAGGTCTGTCAATAAGGCTTTCACAGGTAGACAGCATCAAAAGTCTTAGCGAGGTTGAAATAAACAACAATTACTGCTTTCCCCTTGTTCACCAAGTCAGTCATCTCATCAGAGAAGCCCGTCAGATTGGTCAAGCATGACTTTTTTTTCCTTAAGTCTGTGCTGACTACTCCTATCCCTTCTTGACCATCACATGTCTGGACATGCTTTCCAGAGCAACAAAGACTTGCCCAAGGGTCTTCATCCTGCGCTGACTTTACCAGGACAAAGGCAAAGTAAGCACCAAGTACCTCAGCTTTTTCCACATCTGTCGCCACATTCCATGCCCCTTGAACAGGGGCCCATATTTTCTCTAGCCTTCCTTTACTGCTTATGTAGTTGCAGAAATATCTGCTGTTTCCCTTCATGCCCCTTGACAGATTAAGCTCTAGGTCAGTTTAGGATTTCATTGCAGTCACTCTGACCCTGGATGCTCCTTTGCACCTGGCCCTGCTTCCATCTTTTGTACACATTTTTGTATCTAAGTTTTGTCAGAAACAACTTGCTCATCCATGCAGGCCTCCTGCCACTTTTAATCCCTCCTTGCCCATTTCTTTCTTAAACTTGCAGGAGGTGATCCTTGAATATCAACCAGCTCTCTAGTCCGGCAGTTGAACTAGATGATCATTGTAGGTCCCTTCAAACAGAATTATCCTATGCTGTTCTCTCCTTAATCCCTCTTTCCTCCAGGGCAGCCTCTCAAGGGATCTTTCCAAGAAGATCCCAGAGGAGCCCCAAGTCTCCTACCCTGAAGTCCAGGGATGGAATATTGCTTTTTACCAGGCTTCCACTTCCAGAATTGTGAACTATATCACCTTATCACTACTGCAGTACTTGTATTGTAAAGCCTATTTATAACTATAAAATCCAGTTCTGTCAGCACTAATTACTTCCATAATATTAATTTAATAACTCATGTTAAATACACTCTACTAAAAAAATGTATCTTCAACTCAAAAAAAAAGCTTTGGTCCTTTCTGAAAACACATCTTATGATTTTGTGTTTGTTTCACAACTCTTGGGAGTGGGAAGGAAAATTATGAGACAAGAAGATAGTGATTAAAAATGGACACATTTGGGCAGCCATTCATGGCTTCATATGGTCATATGCCAGCAGCTGATATTCTGAACTGTTCAGCTCAGGAACTCCGTTTCTCTGCATCTAAAGTGGAATTTCCAATGGCATACAAAAGCAGAGAGTGGAGGAAAAAAAAAAAAGAAAAAAGGCAAGCCTTCTCCAAACCTATCTGTAAGGTGAAGTTTACCCTGGAATGAGTGATTGTGGAGTTGGTGTTGGCCCATTTAGGGCATATAGGCTGATGCTGCTGATCCCACTGCTCCCCATGCTGCAGGAACTCTGGGCAGACTGAGCACTGCGGTCTTGGTAATTCAGTGGAAGGGTCTGAGGTCTGGCATAGTAATAAGGGGTTGAGTGAGCATCCCGTGGCAATGCTTGAGCAAAAAGCGTGGCATAACTTGACACCTGAAAAGAAAAGGATTTGAAAAGGAAGGAATAATAAAAAAAAAAAGATGTGGGAATTACTTTAAGTCACATCTTCAGTTAACAGGAGTGTAATATCAAGAACACAAAAAATATCTGAAGACCATGTTTAAGCAAAGAAAAATTTGCTGATGCAATTATCATGGCAAAAAAGTGCCTTACAGTGAGCAACAGTACTTTCAGCAATACAATTTCTTTTTGCCTGCAAATTGTCATTAGCAATAGCTGCAAAAAGCACTTCGGTGCTAGCAGAGTTGCAACCGCATTGTGCTTTCCCTACTCCATTTAAAACTCATTATCACACGAGCAGAGATCACACCCCCAAGCAGAAGGCAAACAAAAACCACCCATCTAATACAGTCACAATTTCAGCTACACGTGTTGGACAGCTCATATTTTTACATTTATGTAGTGTAAGAAAACTACACCAAATATTAGATACTTAAGTCAAGTGTTTTCTTCCTTTCAGTCTTACACACAGATACCATGAAAACAACCTGAGGTATTGGTTAAGTATGGATAATGATTCTTGAAGACATCTAAAATAAGTGACACACATTTACTATTTCTCAAAAGCAACAAAAGTCTCCTCACCTACCTTGTTAGACTGTTTACGTGGATCTTCACTAAGGCTAAGCAGGAGGTAGAGTATTGACCACTTGTTTTTCAAAATGCCCTTCAAAAAAAGATTAAGACAAACATAAATAAGTTTAACTCTTGATAATAACAGAATTCTTTTTAATTATCCAAATTCCTAATATATATGCATATAAATAAACTTTCCAGATAAATGAGACTAACTCAGAGCCATGTTCTTGAATAAAGTGGGAATGTGCAGTGCAGCCTCTGTATTGCTAATTTTATGAATTTTTTCCACTGTGTTCAAATCATGAATTCTCACCTGCTCTGAGATCAGCAAGCAGGCTCAATTTAAAATTCATAGCTACTAAGAATGAGGTTTATACAGAGCTGAACTGTTACCAGCATTCCCACACACTCTCACCACTTAAAACATGTCAGATGCAGCCACTTAAATTTAACCCAAACGTGAAGAAGGAAAACTCTTGGTGAAGTTTTAAGCAAGGAACAATCTTTTCTCCATTTTCCCCTCCACTCTCCTTTACAGGGAGGTCTCAAAAGTGAGGGTTTCAACTTCTATTACTTTAAATGCCATTTAACAGAGCTACCAAAATTTTCACAGCCTAAGATAGAGACACTGTTAATATGAAACTTGAGGAATACACAATACAGTCTTTACCAAACAGTCAAACATACAGACTGTTAGAATAAGACTGTCAGCAGTTTTACATCTCAGCAGAAAGCTTACCAACTTCAGCTAAAGCCCAAGCTACAAACAGAATACTTTAAAGTAAAGGCAAGTACTAAAATGATTTATTTTAAATATGCATGTTCCTAGATATGGTACTCCATAGTCCTGTGACACTAACACTCGCACCTGAATTTACCAGGGGCATAGAACCATATGATGGACATAAAGTTGAGTCCAAGAAGCTTATACAAATTCACTCACAATACTGATCAGGCTATGATCTGCAATACTAAGCAATATGGAATATAGAGCAAACTTCAGTCATATCAAGGTTCAACACAGACTCCACCCCTTACGAAGCAACATAATTCAGTGCTATCAGTCTTGCAAAAAGCACTTTCAAGGTCACTTTGAAATTTTCTTTTTAAAATATTTTCATTTTCACCATTTTCTGATTTTCCTACCTCCTGCAAATTAAGCATTTAGTGTGTATGCGTTACATGGTCTAAGAATTTTTGACATGGAGCATTCCCTTCTTCATGACAGAGTCCACTAACCAAACCTACCAAAGCTCTACTTCGTTATATGAGTAAAAGGAGACATTCTATATTATTATGTAGAGCACAAGTAGATTAT
Source organism: Rhagologus leucostigma (assembly GCA_013397725.1). NCBI lineage: Eukaryota > Metazoa > Chordata > Aves > Passeriformes > Rhagologus > Rhagologus leucostigma. The sequence goes on along the minus strand of VZTD01000065.1, from coordinate 183,156 downwards.
TTTCTGCTTTGATCTCAAGAACAAGCAAAAAGTAGAGGTATTGCATCTGTTGCAGGTAACTAATACAGCAACTAATTAACAAGTAGTAAAGAAGGAGCAGCAACATTACTGCTTCTTCTACTGGTCAGGATAGAACAAATCCAAATGCTCCAAGAAGTTTGGTTTACTCAACTGGCAGGCTGCCATAAAAATAAGCACTGACCTCCTTTTCTGTTTGGAGTAATAGATGAAACAAAGTTAAAACAGATTCACACATGCTTTTTTTTTTCTCCTAACTGCTTTCAAGAGAATTGTTGGAAGAAGAAAGAGCCTCATTGATCCAGAAAACGTGTATCCCTTTATGCCCTTCCTTATACTTGCAGAAAAAAGAAATGATTGTACAGCATTAGTAATAAACCTAACAGCAAATTGAATAATAATTGGTAGTGTGAATTTTAAAGAAGCCAGGATACCATTTCACATACACAAGATGCTAGTAGAGGGGGAAAAAAGGGTTAAAAGAGCCTTCAGTGTTTGAGGAGGCAGTAAAATACCAAGAGATAACTTGCATTAGATTCAGAAGAATAACCAAACATATAACACAGGCAGGGCATTTTGTTCCAAAGATTAGTCATCATGCTCTGCAGCACTTTGCTTGCCAAATGGCAGTGTAGTACATAAGCTACAGAAACATGTTACAGAAAGTCTGTATTAAGAATCATCTGCAAATCAATGCTCTGCTGTACAAACCAGTGCAAATAATACACAAACACACAAGATACTGAAACCAGGAAGACTTACTCAGTAACTTGAGCTCCAAACACTAACAAAGTAATGGGTAAGTCAATTATGGAAGAGGGCAGGAGGAGAATCAAGTTCTGAGTAGTCATACTCTCCACAGAGTAACTTTCCTGTAATCTTAGCATTATCATGTTAAACTCAGGTTTTCTACACACTAACATCTTTTGTCAGAATGTTGACATGCAGTATTCTTTGATTAACACTGGTGTTAGAGCCATTCAAGTCAGCAAACCCTTAACCTTCAACATTAAAGACCCAGAGCACAAACCTCAGATGCGTGAGAATACTAGATTAGTAAAATCAATATACTGCAAAGCATTTCTGTAAAATAAATTATGAGAAAATTCATCAGTTTTACATATAAAATGAACACTTTATTTTTAAAGAGTTCCTTTCTTCATATGAAGTACCCCTTCATATAACTGGAATCAAATACTAAAAATATAGCTAGGGTTGAAAGGCATCTCTAAAGGTTGTCTGGTCCAATCCCCGTTTAAAGCACAGTCATCTACAGCAGCTTGCCCATGACTGTGTCCAGTCAGGGTTTGACTGTACCCAAGGAAGCAGACTCCACAACTTTCCTAGGCAAGCTGTTCCAGTATTCAACCATCCTCCCAGAAAACATATTGTTCATGACGTGAGCACTCTCCAAAACAACTCTAACATCAGAAGGATGCTTATGAGTGCTTTCAGTTTCCTTACTCTTCACACATTTATTAAACTACCTGTGAACCGAGTTTTCTGTAGAGTTCTGAAAACAAAGCAGCATCTGCTTCCCTTCTTTGTCGCACAACTATTAAAAAAAAAAAGAAACGTAGATTAAAAATTTGAAAGAAGCATAACAGTCACATCTTAACATATACTTGTGGTAAATTATAAAATGCAGCCAAGAAACCTTAATGATGCTGGACTGTTCCATTGTATTTACTTCAACACTTTGCCTGTTTTTATCTTATCTGCATTCCAGCCATGAGAATTCTTGCAGTGGAAGTGATTCAGTGTAAGTACCTGCTTGTCTTAGCTCAGTTAAAACACGCATTTTCTAATTAAGTGTCCTTTTAAAGTCTAGTCTGCCATTCAGTAGGTTTAGGAACCTAAGGGACTGAAGACACAACTGAAAGCATATATGCATTAAAAAATGTTACAAAAACTACATGTAATTGCTCCAAAACTGGAGTGCAATTATTTCTATTTTAGGCAATAAAATGAAGGAAAAGAAGTAGTAATGACATTTGCTGCAAGCCAGGCAGAACTCCAGGGTCACACGACTTTTATATTACAAAAAAATAATAGTCTCAAATCAATGCCAGTTATAGAAGTTTCTTCTCAGAGGAGACACATCTTCCAACTACGATTTCTTAAAAAGCCATGTTACATCAGAAAGAGCCATGTTGAAAGAAAACCAAGGTGATAAAAACATCTGAAGAAACTTCAGTAATAAGAAAAACAGCCATTAAATGTTGGAAATGTTAATTAGCATCAAATGTCACTGGTAAGTACACTTTGCCAACTAAGTCACTTCTTGTGTGGTATCTCCAAAATAAATGCAAAGTTAGAAGGATATATATCTAGCCACTTGTTACATGACCACTAACATAAGCCTAAAAGCTGAAGTTGGGGAGAAGGAGGATGAGGGAGACAGCCCTCTTCAGAAAACTGGCAACAGGCCCAAAGAATATATGCTGTGCTGTCTACAAGCAGGCAAAGCATGGCAGAAAGTATATATTGTAGATTCCAGTACTTTGGACTTGTAGCTAGAGGAATTCTAATAGGCTTATTTGTCTATCAGCATGTCACGGAAGCTCTACATTAGCAAAAAATACACACGGACCTTAAACCGGTTACAGCCGCTGACGTCAGCCATCCTAATTCAATCTCTGAATATTCAAAGCTCAAATATGAAGCTTTAATTTCATGAGCACAATTCCAGTAATTGTTTCTGGACATGCTACTGTGCAGCAGAACCTGCTGAAAGCAGTATTTGGCTTTTCAAGAAGAATTCATCACATCCCCTTTGGATACACACAGTGCAACACTTGACTCAGAGCAGCACAGAGCACAATGGAATGGAACTGCAACATCCCTTACAAAGTCATGGTCTGTGATTTTGGTTTTAAGAAGGTGATTGCAGAAAACTTGTAGAGAAACTGAAGGCAAGTAATATCAGGTAAGTCACAAACCATTCCACCAATTCCCAGGATGCTCATTCAGCAAGTTTCACACAGGTGCTCATGAAGTTAATTGTGCTAAGGCGTAATATTCCTGAAGTGCACATCTCAAAAATATCAGTGTTTTAGTCTTCTAAAAAGAACTATGAATTCATAAATTCTGAGTACTATTAAGGTGAAAGGAGTGCAGTATTAATTTTAATTTGTCTTCATAGTGGCTAAGATACAAAGCAGCAAGGAAAGTCTAAGCTAAGTATTCAGAAAAATCTGAGCTGTGAATACAAACAGTCATTCAGGAATATTCACTAGGAAATTATTAGAATTTACATCATGAGATTTTCAGGAAGTAAGCATTAATAATAGATTAGATAACTATCTGTGAGGCAAAGTTGTCCCCTTTTCAGAGAAATAACCTGATTAACTTAGTAAGAACTTTGTATTTCTAAGAAAGGAACAAGGTGCACCTACGTTCTTTCTTGATTTTCTCCGCTACAAGAAACTCATCACGCTCAACAGTGGGAGCAAAATTGCTTCCAATAACTCTCACTGCATATTGAAACTGTTGGGCTGCATCAGCTGAAAAAAAAAGAAAACTCAAGTTAAGGAGAATGCTAAAGTTCTATAAAAACTAATTTTAAAAAAGTGAGACATGAGATTACATTGCTATGTCTGCAAGCAGCATAAACGTGCCTGTCTTAGATCTAATAATGTTGTGCTGTAATTCTTAGACACACTTCTAACCAGAGGGCAGTACAGTCCAGCTTATCCAGTTTAGCATAGTATTAATGCACTACTTCAAACACACTCACCTGTAAACACTCCACAAATAACTGCACCAAAACTTGTGAATAAGCCTTTCCTATTCTGTGCCGAAAAAGACACTTGGGTCTACCCAGTTTTTAGAGAGCATTCGCACACTTATCTGGCTCTGCCCATCCCCACAGACAGAAATGCTGTGGGACTTGGCACACAGTCACACAGTTCAGCTCACACACCACAGAGATACAGTCACGTTCACCACTGACCTGTGGATCTTCACTCATATCCATGACAGTGGTTTTACCAGTTTGCATCGTGCTTTTAGGTTTGGTTTTGTTTAAAACAGTTTGCGTGGTTTCACCCTTTGGTTCAAAGCCAGCTCAGAGATAATCAGCATCACAGCCCAAGGCACAATGTGGGCAGTAACACAGAGGTCACAAGTCAGTGACCTCCTTCCACTTCATCTTCCTCATGCAATAATTCTATTTTTAATCTTGTTGTTGAAAAGCACTGTTTTAGTGCAAGTATCCTGCTTTCTGGGAAAACTACCAGTCTGGTAACACTAAGACAGGGCCAGGTCACTATTAATGCCTCTACAGTATAGTCATATTCCCATTTATTGACCTGAAAATCAAACGATAAGCCTACAGACATGTCAAGTGCCCTTTTAAAAGGTCAGACACACTTTTATTCCTTATCTCGAAACAACTGTAATAATACAAGGAAAAAGGTATGTAAGAAAATATCCAAAAATACTCCTTTTTACTTCAGGAAAAAAAACATCTAAGCAATTCTGCACATTGTCTGTTCTGTATATAACAATCATGTGTGCAAATGCATCAGCTCCTCATGTGTTTTATTTAGTCAGTTGAGCAGTCAGCTTTCAGAGAAATTTGCCGAGTAATGCAGCAAAGGTTGGGCCAAGGAAAAACCATGGATGCTGGTCAGGACAAATACATACAAAAGGAGCAGAAAAATGGAATAAAGTGAAGGACCACTAGAAGGAGAAGTATTTTAAGCACTTATCATCTCCAAATTAACTAGTATTTACAATTGAAAAAAAATCACCAGAGAGATACTAAGAGTCAATTATTAAAGGCATTAAAATCTCCAAAAATTTATGGAAAGAAGCTTGAAATTTGAAAATCACAATGCACTAGATTGTCTTTGAACGCCCTACATTCTTTTTGAATGTCCATTTTATACCATCTTGTACTATAAATGTCACCCACTGGTCCTACTCTACCAGAATATAACTGCAGAACAGTGAGCATTAACCAATTCACACAAAGAAATACCTCACACAATCAGGAAAACAGTCTGCTCAGACAAAATCATTAACATTTAACAGTATTTGACAATACTGACCTACAGAAGGAGCAAGAGTATTGTTCTATTGTCAGAAAGAAAATGTCAATATCCGGACTACTGTAAGGTCACAAACCTCTATGACTTAAATGCCTCCTCTACTGTTAGACTAAGCAACCTTCCAATTGCAATAATGTCTTGAAAATACAAATATAGAAATTTAATAGTCCAGATACCGATGAACCAGGTGTGAAGAGTTAAGTATGAGGAAGCATTTCTGTGTAATTTTTAAATTTAATGCATGTCATAGCAGAACTCAAGATTTCAAAAAGTATTCTGCATGGTCAATTAAGTTATCCCAAACAACATATGTTCTGCTAATTCCTCAACTGTGTACTTGGCAGCAGATAGGAAAGGGGCGAGTTTTTCCTGTAACGGGGCAGTTTAAAGGAAAATCTATTACCTTCTGTAACAACCTTCTATTTCAATGCCAACCATAGCAAGACTAGATAAAGCACTGAAACTTAGTATAGTCTTTTCCATACTGCCCTAACAAAGCATCTGAGAAAGGTCTCTAGTTGAAAGACTACAATTCCATCCAAGAAACCCTGCTTTTTAAACTTGTTACACTACTGACAACATGGAAAAAGTGATCTGCTCTTTATACACTGCCGATTTGCACCAGCAATTCAACAGCTCTGTAGCAAGACTGGTTTTCTGTATTATTCAGATTTTAATGTTTTATTCATATCAAATCTAGCTTCTCTTTTACAAACGAAATTCCATGCTGTGGGTGTTCCTTCAGCAGATTATTTCTCAGGAATCCGTAAAATAACTTCAGTACCTAAAGTGATTAAACATAACTTAATACATATATGTGTCAGTACAAGAAAAATTCACACAGCTTATAACTAATAGGCACATTTAATTGCTTCCCTCCTCAAAGAATCATCATTACAACAGCAGACGTACTTAAAATATACAGCCATCTATCTATTTGAACATCCTTCATCAGAAAATGATTACAGCATGACTCTGTTACATAACAGGAAGCTCAATATATCTGATGCAGCTGTCTGAGAGCTGCAGGGGGGGAAACAACACTGATCATGGCTTGATTTCCAGAGGTCCAATCGGAGCAGAGAATGCAAAGAGAGACAGCCACTTCTCCTTGGACTATATCCCTTAAGTAATACACATCCAATTAATGATACTGATAAGCAGCCACACGGCTGAATAGAGAACTGGCACTTGTGAATCACGAGAAAAAAAATGAAAATTTAAGAACTGTCTCCTTTGAACAAAGCAACCTATCAATCTCTCAAAGATCTATACTCCACACAGCCATTCAAACTTTCCTACACACAGTGCAGTATTAGAACTGGACTACTTCAAAAGGCAGACAACCACACTTTAAAGCTGAAGAAAATACAAGTGTAGCACATGAAAAAAAATATATAGAAGCAATGCACAGAAAGATTCTGGTTGTAAAGAAAGCAAGGAGAAACAGGACCAAATATAAAAATTAAAGGGAAAGTTCAAGAGACAAAGAGATAATTAGCCAATACATTTGCAAGAAGCCAGTATTTCAGAGAACATACTGAAAATCAGCAAGACTTTTGCTATAAAGAAGCTTCTAACATTACCTATAATTTTAAGGAAGTGAACTGAATTCACTTTATACTCTTATACATTTCTTTAAATAAGGCTGGTTATAGATCAATTAAGCTTCCAAAAGTGGGCAGGGGAAGTCCTTAAAAACCTAAGTAGTAATTGAAACTGTTTTCCCAAATATTAATGTATCATTGTGAGAAACCTTGTTTCCTGGAAAGAAGACATTTGGTTATTTAAATATGTCTATAAACAATTTCTAAACTACAGGACCATGCTAAAGAAAGTGTAGCTAAACCAAACAGTAATCACTTTCTTGAAAGACTTCAAAGATCAGCAAACTCTCCAGTCAGCTGTCCATCATCCCAGACAACTATTTTCCTTAAACACAAATACAAAATTATCATAGAACAATTATACTCTAAACTGCATTCAGTGCTGTAGGAGTGCCACTGACCAGGTAAAAATTATTGCAGCAAACTACTCAGATACAGACGCTGCCAAAAACATATACTGAGTAAAAAACCCCAAACAAAAAACTTCTCTCCTGTAACAAAGTGTTTGCAAAATCCCTAGTGTGCTATTGCTGCAAAACTAAGCTGGGAAGAAAAGCTGTAAAACTCTTCACCTTCTCACATATACCATGAGTACATATTATGTTTGTCAAGACAGTAACGCTGCTGTATCTCCTGTTTTACCCATATCAGATGTTCTACATTACTATGAAGTATTACCTGGGGAAAAAGGCAACTGCATTAACATGGCATATAATGATAAACTAGAAGACTAGTCTCGAATGCCATTAGCATTACTATTTTGCTCTTGATGAGAATCTACATGCGTTGTGAGCAAAACTGCTTGTTCCTGTAGAAAACACTGGGTTTGAAATGTGCAGTTTTAGGACCAGCCTGGTTATGACATGCAAGATGCTGCACTAGATTGAGGCAATCCCAGACACAACTTCAAACCGTCAGAACCCATCAAGAGCAGCCCTGCAGAGAAGGACTTGGGAGTTCTCATGGATGAAGAGCTGGACATGAGGCAGCAACGTGTGCTCGCAGACCAGAAGGCCCAAACGCATCTTGGGCTGCATCAAAAGAGGAGTGGCCAGGAGGTCAAGGGAGGTGATTCTCTCCTTTACTGTGACTTCATGAAGCCCCACCTGCAGTGCTGCATCCAGCTCTGGGGTCCCCAGCACAAGAAAGACGTGGGCCTGCTAAGAGCAGGTTCACAGAGGCCACAAAGATGGTCAAAGGGCTGGAGCACCTCTCCTGTGAAGCCAGGCTGAATGAGCTGGGGTTGTTCAATCTGGAGAAGAGAAGGCTCTGTGCAGAGACCTTATAGTGGCCTTTCAGTACTTAAATGGAGTTTTAAAAAAGAGAGAGAGCAACCTTTTACATAGGCACATAGTAATAGGACAAGGGGGAATGATTTTAAAATAAAAGAGGAGACATGTAGACAACATGCTGAGAAGAAATTCTTTACAGTGAGGATAGTGAGATACTACAACACATTGCCAAAAGAAGTTGTGGATGTCCTATCCTGGAAGTGTTCAAGGCTGTGTTGGATGGGTTTTGAGCAACCTGGTATAGTGGAAGGTGTCCCATCCCATGCCAGCAGGGTTGGAACTAGATGACCTTTAGGGTACCTTCCAAGTGAAGCCTTTCTATGATTCTATGAAGTATTCCTGAAAAAAATTAATTTTACATCAGTCTTCTGATTTAGTTAACTATCTTAAACTTCTCTTCTGTTGATGCAACTTTTTAGTTGAAGCATTTTAAATTTGTTGTTAATTAACTGTTTTTCTAGTCTCCAGACTCCTTTCCTACAAAGGAAAATAAACCAACATAAGCACAAAATAAAGCCCAAGCCACACACATTCCCATATCTTTCCTTAATTAAAAGTTGTCCACAAACTTTGAAGCACAGCACAGGAAACATAACTACTCTTTAATTCTGTTAATATGTCTGGCTCTTGTTGCATTGTTAGTAAACAGATTTATTTGAGGACTGTCCCACTGGATTATCAGCAACTATACGTCACAATATTTTCAGAACTTTCCCTCACTGTGAATTTTTGCCTCTTTTGTCAACTCACATCTTCTCTGTTATTAACATAGGTAAAACTCCCTCCATATCACCTTCTGAATGAACTCTACGCTTTTCCCCTGACAAGAATTTTTAACATCTATTCCAATAATTCAGAGTTTAAAAAACCAAAATCAAACAGTAATAACAAAACTGCCACTGACACCCTGGAGATTAAATCGAGGCCATAGTATGGACTTCAGGTAGCAAACTGCTCCCCAAAGACTGAAATACTACTTTACTTTCTAGAGCATGCATACCTCCAATAGTACTTTGGCATACAAAAATCTTTTCAGGATTCAAACTCAGATTTAGTTTGAATATTTACAGCAATACCATTTGTTTCCACTGGAGGCACTAAGAGTTCTTAGAGTTTTAAGATTAGCAGGTGGTTTGTGAAAGACAGCTAAGAACAAGAAGTTCCTTGTCAGAAGGACTAAAATCACTGTCCAAAGAGAGGCATGCAACCCTGTATAACTGCTGGAGTCCACAAACATAAGAGGAAAAAAATAAAAATTATAGAAATTACTGCATAGGTAAGCAAGCTCCCTGCAAGATCAAGTGCAAGTATAAAAGTGAGGTGGATAGCCTGGAAAAACACAGAAGATTGGCAATGCAAAGCCAGTACACTAATTCTTAGACACTATAAGAACATGTGGAAGAGAGAGGTCAGCAACAGCTCCAACTGCAGAGGCAGAGACCCCAAACTAACCACAGTAGCTGACTGCAGACACAGAGCACCATAGAAAGCTTTAAGCCCCTCCTTGAGGACTGGCCTAGAGCACAGTAACAGAGAGCTTTCAAACCTTAGTTCTAGGAAAAAAAAGTTTAGGTAGATAATTTAAAAACAAACAAACAACTAAACAGAACTCTTCCACATAACTCAGTGGACCTTGTAATGAATTTCTCAGAGGCAGAACTGTTTGTAAAAAAGTAAAAAATCCCAGTAACTGGGCCTATGCAGCTGACTGGTTCTGAAAACAAAGCAAGCCATCTACTTAGGGGATGATCCCAAAAGGGGGAAGAGAGAGAAGATGGCTCCACCACTGAGAGCCTGAAGTCACACTCCATCAAACCACAAATTAACTTCAACATAAATCTTTAACAAGCAGAGAAGGTGGAAGCCTTCTAAGGCCATCATGGGCAGAAGCAGAAAAATCCTTGATGAAGGTTTATGGAAGACTTCAGGCAGGGGATTGCACAATGTAGACTTGGAAGGAGAGTAATCCCACTTTAGCATTAACTACACAATTATCATACAGACATTATATAAACAGAACCCTTCAGCTCCTCCTGAAGCTGTAGCTTCTTCACAAACATAACAACACACAAGTGCTAAGAAGGAACAAAGGGAGAACAAAAATTCTCAAGTAGAAATTCAGGGAATGTACAAGCAGGAACAACCACTAAATCATCGAACCTCAATTCCTTTATTATTTACCCATTAAATTTCACCCAATTACATCAGTACCTTGTACTTCACATTCACAGCAGGTTCACTACACAAATGGTTTAAGATGGATGCTTTCAGCTTCTTGTTTTGAATTGTTAGTAGAAATTTCTCTACTAAATTTAAAGATCTCTTAAGTGTCTAAGGTTTTTGCCCCTAAACTCTGTAGAAGTAACTGAACGTCATAAATTACTTTCCAAAGACTATACTGATAATACTTGTAAAGTTTGCTTCAAAAAAGAGAATGTGTATGTACAAAGCAGCCTAACTTCACAGTACACAAGGAGCAGAGAAGCTGCACGCAGACCACTAACCACACACTAATACCTTACTTCAAATTTATCCTGTGCTGAAAAGAACAAGAATTAAAAGCCTGAAAAACAGCAAGATGCTAAATAACTTGTCCAGGGGGTTCCTGACCACCTACGGATACATGGATCTTCCTCGACACAGAGGATACTAGTGCTAACAAAATTCCTATTGTCTTTATGTATTCCTTGGACACAGATATCGGGGGTGCAGGGAAAAAAAACACCACACACACCTTTCATGACTGAGCCTTTGACAGAATTTTTGATTTATCAGTCTGTATGCACCTGAAATCTATAGCTGAGCTAACACGTGTACTACAGTTCAAAGCTTCAAGGGAAATCCTGTCTCAGAAGGGTGAGGTTTTAGTGCTAGCATCCCTCATAACACAGGAATAAAGACAAGGGTAAGAATGGGCTTCCCATCTGTCACACGCATAAAAACATGGGTGATAAATGTGGCAGACAACCTACAGGTTTTTTTTAATCTGTCACTTCAAAGAAGTCCTCAGATAACCCTCAAGTGTGTAGACAAGCAGGCGACAGGTTGCACGCAGAAACTCACTGTGATTTTGGCCAAAATTTCCACTTTCATTAGTCAAACACAGAAGGGATTTTAGTTACATCATCAGAATCCCAACACACAGGAACAGGTTCAATATTTATTTAAAAAATAACAAAAACCGGTTCTCTTGCATGTTTTTGCACATACTGCTTATAAATTAAATTATTATTCCAATCAGAAGATACAGAGCTGTATTGAAACTCTGACTTCAAAAATAGATGGATCCTAAGTTGCTAGAAGTGAGCCACCTCACCTCAACACTCATACTTTGGTTGATAAACAGAGGTTTCCATTTCTGTTCTCATGCTCTGCTTAACTTTTCTAAGTATCACAGACCTAGATAACACTAAGAAACAAAGCTTAGATTGAGTTTAGATTGCACTCCAAGTCTAAGAAAAAAGAGTCATGAAGAAAACAGGACTAAGCAATACAGAAATAATGTCCTCAAAAAGGCATCCACTATTCCAAAAGTAAGACAAACTATTTTCCAATTTCTTAATTTATTGTTGGAAATAGAGCTAGCAACTAGCACAATAATTTAAGATATCTGGTAGCAAATGTTTGAAGTACTCTTAAACAAGAATACATACCAATTGTATTAGAAAAAGTTTCCAAAGAATGTTAAAGGCAAGAAACAGCTTTAAAAACAGAGTTATAAGAGCACCTTAGAATTGTAGGCTGATGTGAAGCACCCTTTAAAACACAGTTAAAACACTTGCTAAAAGAAACAAGTGGTTATAGAAGAACACAAGACAGATTGAACAGTTTAGAAGCTACTGCTTATTTGGTGGAGATAGGGGAAGAGTAGAAACTTGCCACATCCTGATAAAAACTTACAACAGGAATTCCTGTCACAGAAATACTACAGATTCTGGAAAACAATAAATTCATTGCCTTGCAGAAGACTTAAAAATGCAATGGAGAAGGAAAAGATTTTGAAAAGCAAAATACAGCAATCAACAGCTGTTGATCATAGAATTATTTAGGTTTAAAAAATTCATTAAGATCTTAGAGTTATATGGAGTGTTTTCTATGAAGGAGTCCCTACTCAACAGGTCAGCGAAGACAAAGATTCCAACTTCCTACCAATTTCACCAAGGTTCTCGGATGAATCACAGAATCACAAAATGGTTTGGGCTGGACCTTCAAAGACCATCTAGTCCACTTCCCCTGACGTGGGCAGGGATGTCTTCCACTAGATCATGTTGCTCAAAGCCCCATCCAATCTGGTCTTGAACACTTCCAGGGATAGGGCCTTCACAACTCCTCTGGGCAACCTGTTCCAGTGCCTCACAACCCTGACTGTAAAAACTTCCTTCCTTGTGTCCAATTTAAACATGTTCTATAACTATTTAAAGCCATCACCCCTTGTTCTGTCACTTTAGGCCTTGGTAAAAAGTGTCTTTCTTACAAGCCCTCTCTAAGCACGGAAAGGCCGCAGTGAGATCTCTGAGCGGAGCCTTCTCCAGGCTCAACAACCCCCACTCTCTTCAGACTTGCTTTGTAGGAGAGGTGCTCCATCCCTCTCATCATTTTCATGGCCCGCCTCTGGACCTGCACGAGCACATCCATGTCTTTTGAAAACTAGGGGCCCCAGAGCTGAACACATTACTGCATATGGGGTCTCACAAAAGCAGAGCAGCAAGGGGAGAATCACCTCTCTCTACCTGCTGTCCATGCTTCTTTTTAAGGAGCTCAGGATATGGCTGACTTTCCAGGACGCACATTGCTGCCTCATGTCCAATTTTTCATCCACTCCCCAAGTCCTTCTCTGCAGGGCTGCAGTTAATCCACACATCCTCCACTCCCTACAGATACTGGGGATTGCCCAGACCGAGGTGAAGAACCTTGAGGTTTACATGGGCCTGCTCCTCAAGCCTGTCAAGGTCCCTCTGCACGGCACTCCCTTCCCTCCAGCACATCAGCTGTACTGCTCGGCTTGGTGTCATCTGCAAGTCTTCCAAAGGCACATTCAAGCCCATTGTCTATGTTTATTAATAAAGATATTGATCATCATCAATCCCAATACAGACCTCTGAGGGACACCACTTGCTAGTGATTTTCATTTTGACATTGAGACAGTGACTACAACTCTTTGAATGTGGCCATGCTGCCAGTTTCAGTTCCTTATTCACCAAACAGTTCATCCATTAAACCCGTATCTCTCCAACTGAGAGACAAAGATGGGGTATGAGACCACGACATGCTGTCTGCAATAGATGGAAACAAAGTCTGAGAGACAGACAACACGTGTATATCTGTACCCTGCTACTCACTTTCTAGATTTCTAAGATAGCAATAATTCACATGTAGACCACATTTTAGCGATTTTTTACAACAGGTCAATGCTCAAAAGTTTTAGTTACTGTCCTGGAAATACTAAAGGGACTTGTCAGAAGAGAAGGGCACGGAGAGAGAAAAGAATACATAAAAGACTTGACAGCCATTACTAATAAGGGAGAAAGTCACCTCTCATACAAGAAAACGGATGCAATAAGTGCTTTTGCATGAGTTTCTCTAGTGAGCCATGCTTACAAACAGAGCAACTTAAAAAGGAGACTCGGCAGATGCACGCCCTCTTTTCCAGACCTCCGACTGCTCACTAAAGACAGTCTTTGCCTTGACTGCAAGGGAGAAACTTACTCAAACAGACAAGAGATTCATTCCCCTGCTGGAGACTCACAGCAGCATCACAACACCGAGGACCTGTAGCGGACCTGGCGCACGTCAATGGCTCCATTCGAGCAGGCACCGGCGGGAGGTTGAGGTTCCTCAACGCGTACACGAGCCCCCTTTCGCCCAAACACCCCGGCACCGGTGCCCCGCTCCCCGAAGAGGAAAGCACCTTCACGAGCCGGCCAAACGCTCCGGGGGAGCCGGAGGAAGAGGGCACGAAGCCGCCTCCAGCCGCCTCCCACCGCAGGGCTCCGGCTCGCGGGGCCGCTACCGTGCCCGGCCGGCACCTCAGCATCGCCCGGGCTGCCATCCCCCGGGCCGGGAGGCCGCCGACGCTTCCGGCCGAGGGGGCGAGGGGGCCGGCACCTCTCACGCCCTGCGGGGGCAGCCCCCGCGGGCTCCAAGCGCTGCTGCCGGGGGAATGGCGGGGGGACGCCGTTACCTTCGCTCTTGCCCAGGATGCGGCAGCAGAGGCTCTGCAGCAGAACGTTGGGGGATTTTTGGTCCGGAGTCGCCATCTCCGCGCGGGAGGCAGGAGGTGGCACGGGGGCCGGGAGCGGGCGGCAGAGCCGGAGCACAGCGGGATGGCGGAGGGGAGGAGGGAGGCGAGGACGCGCCACCCGCTCAGCGGCGCAGGGACCCGGCAGCACCTCCCGCTCCCGCCACCGCCTACGGCGCCATTTTAACGGGACCCGCCGAAAGCCGCAGCAGCGGCCGCACACCCACAATTCCCCGCGCGGCGGGGGAGCCCGCGCTGCGGTTCCGGGGCAGGCACCGCCCCGCGCGCGCGGGCAGGGCACGGGGCGGGGACACCGCGCGGTCCCCGAGCTGTGAGGGTGGGGTGTCCCGTCTGCGGCACCTTTCCGGGCTTGGAAAATGCCTCTCACCTACCCGTCAAAACCTCTGAAGTCACATTCCATCAAAGCACAGATTCACTTCAACACAGATCTTCTAAGGAGTGCAGGAGATGGAGGCCTTCTCAGGCCATCACGGGCAGGAGCGAAAAAGTCCTTGATAAAGGGTTTAGGGAGGACTTCAGGCGTGGGATTGCAGAATGTACACACGGACGCAGAGTAATCCTGTTGCCAAAATAGGTTCTTTCACCCGGTGTGCAAGAGGCCAATCCACACACAGTCGAGGTATTTGATTTATTTACAGTTCTGCGCTGAAGGGGGTGCTGGGTGGCAGATCCACAAAGCCGGCACCCCAGCTATCAAAAACGTTTTTACTATTTATACATTTTAGCAAACAAAGGAATTAATGTTTATTGGCTACAAGTTACGTAGTTCTCTTCTTAATTAGTATTCTGTCTTCTATTAATGATTCCCTTGCTTCTCATTCTAATTAGTCCACATTCTCCGTCTTTCTCTTTTGAGTCGGTGGGTTTTTTGCGTTGGTGGCCGTGAGTCGGTGGTCACAAACTCGTCCTGCCAGAATTACCTTTTTCGCAGTCGGAGCTGATTTCAGCACAGTTGCTGAGTTGGCTTTATTAGTTTCTTCTTTATCTTGGAAGTTCTGCCAGATGTCCTTGTGGCCCTAAATTCTGCATTCTTTGTGTCCACCATCAGTGGTATATCCTTCTTCCCAAGCTTTGTTAACCTCCCCCAGGTCTGAGATCACTGAAACGTATCGAGCCCTAAACCTTAACAAGGCAATTCTTTCAACAACTAATTTGTCTTTCTAACACCTGGACATCACTTACAGCTTCTTAGCTGCTCTCTGTTTCACAGATTAAATCTCCCTTTTTTTGTTGTTTAGGCTTGAAAGTATACAAAGATCAAACATCAGAGAATGCACTTTCTTCAGAAAATTTTACATATTCCACATATTGAAACAATCCCACATTAGCCCTGATACATACAGACATTATGTAGCTTCCTCACAAACATAGCAACAGACTAGAGCTCAGAAGGAACACAGCCAGAAAGAACAAAAATTCTGAAGTACAGAATGAGGGAATGTACAGGCAGGAACGACCATTAGATTGTTGAAATGCAACTCTTTTGTAATATTTACCCATTAAATTTCTCCCAGTTACATCACTACCTTGTGTTTTACATTTGCAGCAGGCTAACTACATAAATGGTTTAAGATGGATATATATTTTCACCTTCTTGTTAGGAATTTTTACTAGAAATTTCCCTACTAAATTTAAAGATCTCTTAGGTATCTAAGGTTTTTCCCCCCAAACTCTGTTGAAGTAATTGAACACCGTGAATTACTTATGGGGAGATCAGGTTCACTTATTCCCCCTTGGAGAAGAACAAGCCGTGGGGTGGCTGCACTTCCTGTGATTTGCTGCCTTGGGGATCAAGGCACATTAGTGGCTTTTCCACACAAAGTAATTGTGAATCAGGGCAAATCTGGAAAAATGTGTGAGGATCCTGGACACGCGTCTCCATGCCCTGCTGTGCCATGCAGCTGGGTGTACCCAGTCCCTGCGGAGCTGCCGGGCAGCGTGGGGACCAGGAACAGCACACTTATGGCTGGTCTGCGCTGCGCCCCGGGACCTGCTCCTCGGGCTTGTCACCCCTAGCTAGCACAGACACTGACATTGCAAGATGTCTGAACTTCCATCTCTTCAGTAAATTCATGCTCTGTCCAGCCCAAAATACATACTTAGGAAATAATTACTGCCCTTGTGCTGCTAGAGTCCTGCATAACGTGTAAGAGGCGATTTGAAATGCTGCTGCAGCAGCAGCCAGGTGGGCTCAGTGCACTGCTGGCTGTGAACGCGTTCATTCCTGCATGCAACACACGGCTTTCTGACAGCCCTCGTTGGCTTCATTGTTTCTGTGCAGCCATAATTTTGCATGGATGCTTTCTATGGGCACGTACATGTGGCCTTTCGTTATGGGAATATTACAGATGTGAACATCAGCTCATTGCTAGCATTACTGCTAGAAACAAATCACAGTGGCAATCCAAGAACTAGAACACATTGAGGATGAATGGGGGTCTGTTGCTTGGAATATTTTAGTAGAAACATTCGTAGTCTCATCACTCACACTATAACCCTTCAGTTCATTCAGTGATGCATTCTTTAGATTCTTTTGAGAAGATAGGACCCAAAGCTAATAAAGTTACCAGAACTTTATCCCATGTAAATAAGGGTTGTAAGTTTCATTTCCAATAATTCCCAAGTAAAGACTTCAAAGATGGTGTGACCTTTTCTTTCTTTTGTACTGAGCAGCAGAAGAATCTCTGTTCCATTTTCTGCCCAAAGCAAACACAGTTGAGCTGCAAAGAGCTGGTGACTCACCGCTGCTGCTAGTCACTTCAGATTTGGGTTCCACTATGGAAGGTGTTCATCTGGCAAGCAGCAAATATGACTGCTCACATGGAGTAAAAAAATAACTTTGGCAAATATATCTGGAAGTGGCGTTCCTTTACAAAACCTTTACATTCCAAGGGAATCCAGTCACTCACAAATATCCTGTTACTGCTTTTAAGTGGATATCACTAATTCTTTCTGGTCACACTAGTCATTGTAACTAAGGCAATTGTGCCACTGGTCTGAAATCAGAACATATTACGGAGCAGCACAATGAGAACATGCCATTGAAATGGGCTCACCTGGGGCTCCTGCAAGCAGCAGTACAAATACAAACCTAAGCTTTTCAACTTCAGCACAATCACACCCTATGTTATGCTTCTGAAGTAGTGTGATAGCCAACTATTCTGTTACATTACTGAGAATGTAATCTCTCATTTCCAGCCACTTTTTCCTAAGGAAATGAGGCTTAATGCTGTGGACACTGAAAAGCTTCAGCAGAGAAATTTTCCAGTTTTCTGCAGCATTCTGTGAGAGCTCTGTGTTTCTCACAAAAGCTATGAAAACACTGCTACGAGTTTTTGTAAATAATTCCTTTATCGTGCAGCTGTACAATGTTTTGCAATATTGTTATGTCTAGTTGCAGAATTGTTTTGAAATGGGTGTTGTAGGATTTAGCCAATCATCCTGAGAGGTGGATGGTCAAGGGACCAATCAATTGATGCCATTCAAGTGACCTAGAGAGTATGAACTGGTCTGTAAATAAATAATTAATCCCGCTTTTCCTGGATCCTGCCTGCCTCGTTTCTCTCCGACCCCGGTACAACAGTGACATAATGCAGTTGTTCTGTATGGCAGTGCCTCCTCGTAACTGCTGGATCTCATCACCAATTTTAAACAAATTTAGTGGAGGGATAGAGTTCTTTAGGATATTAGTAAAATTTAATGGAATTCAGCAGCTGAGAGTACTAAGGCCTAAGTCAGTGCCCCCTTGGAAAGAAAGGTAAGGAGAATTCACTTCTCCTGTGTTTGCCCTTAGCAAAGCAGCTGATTGGTGTGCACACCCTGGACAGGTAGGCACATATCCTAGCTCTGAGCCACCTACAGTACTCGCTTTTCTTGCCCAGCCTGATGGATGGATGATTTAACAGAGAACTCTGGAAATAATGTGGAAAGTAGTCAGAAAGAGACAAGAGGGATGGAAAACAGAGGGAAACTAAGCTTCATTAGTGTCACTACTCACAGATCTCCTTGGTTTTTTCTTAATGGAAAGAATAAATGCTACAATCCTGTTTAGAAATGCTAATTCTGATAAAGCAGGTTGCTAGCACATGCAGTTTGTTGTGGTTTTACCAACTCCAGTACAGCTATGATTGCTGAAATCAGCTGAAAAAATCTCATTAAAAATGAGAAAGAAAAAATATAAGCTATTTTCTTGCTGTGTAACCATAAGCTTAGTTCACCTTGCTGCTTGGTCTCTCAGCATTGGACAATAAAAAAAAGTAATTGCTGCTCAGATTTTTCACAATACAGAAAGTTCATCAGTTAGCAGAGTTAAATGTGTGCTTTTAAAATTATGACAGTGTCTTACAAGAAAATCAACTCCTCCTTAGAAGGTTAAAGGGACTTGTGATTCAGATCTGCTACTTAAGATCATATTTCTGATAGTAAATAGTTTTATAACAAAAGAACATGCAATGAGGTCCAGCAGGAGGTGGAAACTGAAGCTTGCCAAAATAAGGCTAGAAACAAATGACAGTTTTAATTCAATAAGGATATTCACTCACTAGAGAGACACGTTTAAAAGCATGGCACTTTCTCCATATCTGAAACATTTTAAATCAGCCTTCTGGTACAGGCCTAGTGACCAGATATGAACTGGCACGCGAGCTATTGAGTTGTGTTTACGTTCTGCACAAGATCAGTCTGGAGGGTATCATTGTCCCTTTTAGTCTTAAATTGTCTAAATCTAATCGATAGCACTACGAAAAAGATCTTATCCTTACGAAAAACCTAAGGATTAATTGTACTGGTTTTGTGAACTCTCCTTTGGTTATGTGTACAGGGCATGATACCTTAGATAGCTCTAGCTGTTCATGAGGCACACCAAAAGCAGTAGGGAATCAGGCTAACACCTCCAGCATTTCACTGCACTGGACAGACTGTTTTTATGTGTCATGTAGCCAATGTTAAGTATTACAGTGGCTGGAAATAGGGACGAATACTGTTTGTGCCTTAGTTAGCATATGGCAGCCCTGGAAGTACAGCAGCTGGGCCTCTTCTGGCTCCATAACCATGTGGCTTCTGTCCCTAAGCATATATTTTCCACATAGGCAACCTCATAATGGCCTAGAGCCCTGCTATGCTGAGTCTGCAGCATTAAAAGGTGATTAAACGGATCTAATTTTTGAAAGGGCATATGTTTTGGGATGATGTTCTGTGACTCGGTTTTAGATAGATGTCCCTGTGCACAAGTGGGGCTCAGATAAAGTTTGATCCAGTTTAACCCTCCTGCTTGTGTTAGTTCTGCATTGCAGCCTATTTGTTGTGACTTTCATAATATTACTACCACCTCTACATTTTAAAACTCTTCACTTCAGCTGTTCCTCTGTTCACTGAGGAGCCAAAAGTATGTTCCATAATGCTATATACTTACAGAAAGTCTACTGAATTGGTGTTAGTATATCAAAAAAGAAACCTGTGTTTCCCAATACTTAAAGAGATGCCAGAAACTATTATTTCAGCTATATAAGAGCAAAACCAAGGATATTTTCATTTTTTTATTTGGGATTTTTATCCAATATTTACAATAACAGTTTTAGATCACGGAGTCACAGAATGGGTCAGGGTGGAAGGGTCCATAGCGGGTCATCTGCTCCAGTCTCCCTGCTCAAGCAGGGCCATCCCAGAGCACTTGGCGCAGGATTGTGTGCAGACAGTTCTTCAATATCTCCAGTGAGGGAGACTCCACAACTTCTCTGGGCAACCTGTTCCAGTGCATGGTCACCCACCCAGTAAAGACGTTCTTCCTCATGTTCAGGTCGAACTTTCTGTGCATCAGTTTCTGCCTGTTGCCTCTTGTCCCATTGCTTGGCACCACTGAGCAGAGCCTGGCTCCATCCTTTTGACACCCTGCTTCAGATACTGATAGACATTGATGAGGTTCCCCTCTCAGTTGTCTCTTCTTGAGGCTGAACAGGCCCAGCTCCCTCAGCCTTTCCTCATGATAGCGATGCTCCAGTCCCTTAACCATCTTTGTAGCTCTCCACTGGACCTGCTCCAGAAGCTCCATGTCTCACTAGTTCTGAGGAGCCCAGAACTGGGCGTAGCACTCCAGATGTGCCTCACTATGGCTGAGTAGAGGGGCAGGATCTAGATGGATAACATTAACTATCTAGATGAATAGTACTAGCTGTCCTATAAACTGGAAGTAGTACTGATGTTTTGCATCTCAGGGCAGTTGTCTTTCTTCTGCTGCTGCCTGGCTTTCTGAGAAGTTTCATTTTTTTCCAGTACTCTTTAGTCATAAACAGAATTGCTTTCCAACAGGAAGATACACAGACAGATGCACATTGAAGCCCACTCCACATTAAATGCTATGGACACCATTATACATCTTTCTAAAGAACAGTGTAGCTGCAGCCAGCAAACAGATTCCAACAAGCTCAGTAAAACTACATGACATTTTCTTAGTTCCTGTGCTCTCCGTCATATCAGTCATGTTCCATATACGGAGTTTCAGTAAAAAAATCACATCAAATCATATTCTGCCAGCAAGTGATTCCATGAAAATATTTTGCAAGAACACCTCTGTTTTGTCAAAACTCCCTAAAATACTGGCAAAATATTTTTGAAAGTTAAAGCAACTTTGTGACAACTATTTAATTTTAAAAAGCAGAGCAATAATTTTGGAAGTGAGCCTGGAATGAAGCCCTGTAATAAAACCGAGTTAATATTTCTAAATATATGTGTTTCATATTGAACAGAATATCAGCTTTTCAATAGGAGTTTTGACCATATCTGGCTTCAGTATTTTAGAGCAAAGACTTTTTGATCTTTATCAGCCCTAGACAAAGGTGAGTGTGGGGAAACTATCAAAATAAGTCACTGAATAAAAAAATGGCACATAGCATACCGATCAAAAAAGATGTGCTAATATATTTGTACGGAAATTATTTCTATAAATGTGATAGTATCACTAGGCAAACATAACTTCTTAAATACAGCATAAGTCAATAATAAACCTCTACAAAGCATTGTGATACTGTGAAAGCAGGAATGACAAAATAATTGGAGTTTTCTGAGTTTGGGGTTTTTTTTGGAGGCATTGTTTTATTTGATTTCACTATGAAGCAGTAGAATCAAGGTTGGGATTTTTACAGTGTTACTTTGTTTTAAGAACCTTACTTTGTTTATTCATTTCCTGATGCACATATTTCTCATTCCAGTAGCAACTCTCATGTCTATGTGAGCTGAAAGCCTCAAGGTCAAGGTTTGGATTTTTCCTTACATCACAGGGAAAAAGAGACAGCAACCTGTTGGCAAAGGAGGAACCAATTCCCCCCATGCTTTTGTTTTAAATGTCAAAAATATTCATGAACTGATAAGGAAATGCCATCTTGTCATTGTACTTGAGCTAGCTGTATTTAGGCAGTTTTCTGACAGTGTACTCTTTAAGGGGTCAGTCTGAAGATTTCACTCTGTAATACTTTTTAGAGTGTTTATTGATTTTTCTGCTTTCCTCTCAGTGTTTGGAGAGTTTATCCTGATGCTCATTTTTTCCTTTCCAGTGAACTAGTCAAGAAAATGATGTACTAGCTGTGTCCCTAGCTGTGTTACATCTATAGGGTAAACAGTTTTAAAAATAGAAGGAAACATTTTAATTTTCTTTCCTGCAGGTTTATATTGAGCATAGCAATTAGTCACTTTGTAACAATGTGTCCCATACTTCCAGACAAAAATGTCTGTCAAGGTAACAATATCCCCTGCAGAATACATCTTGAGCTTCATCTTCCTGCAAATATTGGAAGAAAAATTGCTATTCACTTTGGTGAACTCTTCGTATTTATGAAGCTGATTATCCATCTCCTCAAGTCCACTTCATACCAGCCTGAGCTTTTTCCATTATAGTGCTTGAAGATTACTGACTTCATTCACACTATTAGGAGGAGTCTGTGTATATTACTATGTATTTGTAAGGAAAAACAAACAAACTTCAATCCATAGCCTTCTTAAGAAAATAAGAACAATTCCTAGTGTTCCTGTCTGGCACATTCTAGCCTGATGGTTATTATCCCATGTATCTACATTAGTGAATACGGCATTTTTCTCTGTTTCCTGTATTAAACTATTGAATCATTTTTCTGTGCCTGGTTAAAAAACTACCATATTTGATTAGTTTAAGAGGTGTAATAAGGTTAAGAGGTTAAGAGTTAAGAGAATAGGTTAAGAGGTCTAACCAAGTGACTTTTAAGGCTTGAATTTATAAAGGCGTGTAGGAATACATGCCCGTATGGCTGCTAAAGCATTGGTGGGTTTGTAAATGTCTGTGAATCCAAGCCTACATTACATGCTCCCAGATGCTCGGATTAGAGGAAGCTATAGAATTTCCAAGTGCAGCTTATTATTACCACTGTTGAACTGCTAGCAACAGAGGGACAAAAGGAGCAGCACTGGAGCTGCAAAGATTTGCCAGTTTTTGGGTGTGTGCTTTAGCAGGGGAACCACATTTGGCTCCTACATGCAGGAGCATTTCATTGTCCTGAGGCAGGGTAGTTTTTCTGTAGGTAACTTCTTAGGTGTTATACTGTTCAAAGATTTCTTAAATACAGTATCTGGTGGATTAGAAACTAATCTCAACGCTTCCTCATTCCTGAAGATCTGTAGCAGTTAAAAGCATATTCTAGGAGAATCAGGCTCCCAGAGACAGATATAAATACACACAAGCGATACAATCGGGTAGTAACTGGAGCCTTTGAGAATGAGGTTTGTTGACTCTATTTCTTGGGTTTCCTCTGTGTGATTAGATCAGCTCTAAACTGAAAGCCTGTGTAGCCATATCCTGTGTTTCCATTTATAATGTCAGATAACACCTTCCATCTCAGGATGTCTGTCCCTGCATACATATTTTTAGTATTCTCTGAGGCAGAAAAGGGTTATAATCCCCATTTTATACAGAATAAAATATGGAAATGTAGACAGGCAGAGATGAAGCATTTTGCCCAAGGTTATAAAGAAAAAATCTGCCCAGTTCAGGAATATAACCCAGATAGTCTCCTTTTCTTATACTTCAACCATGGAACCATCATTCCTTCCTACTTAAAATGCTCTCAGTGTTTTTAAATGCTGCAATTATCCTTTGACTGCTTTCTATTTAAAGACAGGGATATATACTCAGCACTTCTCTAGAAGGCACAACAGTAGCATATATTTGCTAAGAACAGATTGTTCAGGTTTCTCAAACCTCCTGAAGAAAGAAGTCATTATTATCTTTCTAGGGCCAACATGGAGTTAAGAGTCAGAAAACCTTCTTATCCTCAGTATAGGAAAAAGTAGTAAACACTATACTCCAGATAATTTAGAAAGAATAGTTCTTTTCATGAAGATTGGAATTCACTGGATTATGATTACAGTTTTCACTGTTTCTTTATCAGGGAGAGAGTATAATAACAGTGGCATAATCTTTGTGTAAAAGTCTTCTAATAATCTTGTTTAGTAATATCTTTTCTCCAAAATGAGTTGCTGGCAATCTGAAGAAATGAAATTTTCCCTCCGTTGTTTCTGATTTCTTACAGAACTGTATGGTGAGGATTATTGTCCTGCTTTATAGGAACACTATGAGACAACTAAGTATGTGATCAAATAAGCAAACAAAGCAGAGTCCAGTCCAGGAAACTGTGCAGGTTCATTTCATTTCCCAGTCACTTCCTCTGCTGGACAGAAACACAACACAAACCAGACAGAGCTGTTTATCAAACCATTAAGATGGAAAACATCACACTGAGTCATTCCAATACGGTCTGCTTCACTGAATAGACAAAGAATTTCAGCAACAAACCTTATACAAGCTAATACTTGAAAAATCTGTTGTAGATGAAAATCCTAAGTTTTCCTCAATTGTCTAATATAATGTGAGACAGCTAAATTCAGTTATGGACACCTTAGTATTCCAGATGCCTAGTTAAATTTGACTAAGAGAAAAGTAGTCGTGTTTATTGTGGGAGGACTTCACAATATCTGAATCTATTGGGAAAAACAGAAAGCCTGTGACTGTGTAATTGTAGACTACTGCATGCGTGAGGCAGGAGTACTGCCACACATTCAACCTCAGCTCAGGGGTCTCAATTTCTGTTTGCTCTCAGTATGTAAGGCCTATGTTACAGGGAGCTATAGCCATTCTTTAACAGAGTCAATACAACACCACCACTGCATTTATCTAGCTCATACTTAGTACCTGTGCTGCACTGGTGCTGACTCTTTA
Organism: Rhagologus leucostigma; assembly: GCA_013397725.1. Lineage (NCBI taxonomy): Eukaryota > Metazoa > Chordata > Aves > Passeriformes > Rhagologus > Rhagologus leucostigma. Next base: position 158,689 of record VZTD01000065.1, on the reverse strand, counting down.
AAGGTGAGGTAAATAGGAGAAAATACATGTTTCCGCCTGATGTACCGCAGTATTACAGCCTTAGTGTAATACTGCAGCCTATCCATCGGCATTTGCTGCACACAACTGTGGAGCCTACTGCTGGCAGACCAGGGAGTGATGTTTACTTGGGGGTGCAGCATTGCTCACAGGTGGCCCCCACACATTGTCTACCTCTACATGGAAAGAGGGGCCTAAGGAGGAAGCTACTGGGTGCCCAGGGGTTGTTGCAGTACGGGGTTAGGAAACTTGGAGGCTTATGCTTGTCAGAAGTAACTCTGGGTGTTGTATGTCAATGTAGTTCTAATTCCAGATGACAGACTCCACATATCTTCTTGTAAAATTAATGTAATATGGGAACTATCTATGTTAATAAGTACTGGCTCAGCTAATATATTGTGTGCATCTGGTAAACATAAATTTTCTCTCATTTTAATCCCCTATTCCATTTTAAGGATAAACTACTTATTGTTTGGAAGTGGGTGAGGCTGTGTAGAGAAAGTTAACGTTTTTACAACTCTCAGCTGAAAAAGATGGAAAGAGCAAATAATCAGCAAACTCTGGATTTCTGATAAAACCAAGTTGGTCTTCTACAATGTAATTTAATTTTAAAAATGAGGTCGTTTGGCTGCGTAGTAAGAACAAGTTACAGACTGTTGGGAGAGATCTCTCCCGGTGAGTTCTCCAGGTTATATTTCTATCTGTGTTAGCTTCAGAAGATGCAGCTGAACAACTGCAACCTGAGAACACAAGAGTACCACAGCAGAAATGAGACAAGTAAAACACAACTGCTGAGACATGACATTTAGTAAAACAAGCACCAGAGTCTGAATCTAATATTCTGCTGCTGTGAAGAGCGGAACAACACTAAAACAAGTCAGAGCTCAAGTTTGATCTCACAGAGTCCTTCTCTCTGCTTGACACGGCATCATACCTGTTACTGCTGCTAGTCAGCATGGAAACAGTAAAGTTGGTAGTGTTGCTATTAGTTTTGTTATAAGGAGAATGGCATACGAGCATGAAAGCAGGTTTATTTGGAATATCCAACTGAAGTTATCAGTCCGGAGGCCGTTCTTTTGAGTCTTCAGAAGACTTACACGCAAAAGATCAGAACGCTTTGTAAAAAAGAGCATTTGCAATCCCTCCCCATGCCCGGAGCGGACGGCAGGTGTCACTGCAGAAGGCACAGAAAATGCCGTCGCTGTTCCAAAGCCGCGCTGGCTCCGGCGACCTGTGAGTGCCCCGCCGGGCTCCGCTGCGACAGCCTGGCCGTGGGCTCGGTGCCTCTGCCCCGCGGCGACCGTCATCAGCTACCTTATCGGCTAACTGCAGTGATAACTGCATATCAGCAGAAACGAAGAGAAGCACGTACCCCCTAGTTAATAAAGGGCCTGTATGGTATTCTTACTTGAATGTAGACTGCAGCTCTCACTTTGGAGAAGAGTTTGTTCAGTTCTGCCTTGCTGTCCCAGGGCGCATTAACTTTCCAACATACATTCCTGGTTTCTGCCCGCTGTAGGAGACTGCTGTTGTTTGTGCACACTCTAGAGACAGTCCAGACTTGCCAAGAAACCAAACTATCTTCCCTGTGCACACCACAGGGCATGGGCTCTTCCCGAAGCTTTTCCGCTTCTGCTTGGGCAAACGCCACAGCAGCAGTTCAGTTCTGCAGGTTCACACTTAATCATCCCAGCTGTCAAAAAAACCGTGTGGTTCAGCAGACAGATGCCTTTCTTTCCTTTCTACTATTGTTCATCTAAGGGAGGAATACATGTTATCCCCTCATGACTGGCCCAGATGCTAAGTCCTGTTCCTTTCTCACAGTCAGTGAAGCTAGCCAGACAGAACAGAATGAGGTCCAGGGAAAGTTCAGTGAGACTGCTTCGAAGGTTGGAGAGGAATATATTGGAAGGGGAAAAGATCTTCCAGCTGTACAGCTTGCTCAGGGTTCTGCATTACCCGGTCCCACCAGCCAAATCACTGCTTTTAAGGCAAAAGACAGATTTTGTGGTGATCTCTAAACAACACAACACCACTTGGGGATAAGGGATATAGGAACATAATAAAGCAGGTCGTTATACAAAGTGTGTTACTCTCAGTGTCTTTATAAATGAACACAGAGATCACATGAGGTACAGCTTCTAAGATTCAAAACAGCTAGGATCTAGTTTTTGTACTGTTAGTGCCCCTCCACACTGTATCTCCCAGAGAAACAGAAGGTGATGGTATTCCTCTTTACATCTTCTCATCCAAAACTTCCCCAGCCTTCTGAGCAAAATCTCTGACTTACGAAATACCAGATTGAATGCTTCATAAATTCATACAAGAATAGTAAGCTTTCTTGCGCCAGGGGGGTGTGGTTTTGAGCTGTTCTGTCTCTGTGACTCTCACTCTTGGGGCACTTAGCTTCCCAGATTTCTGAGGGTTTGCCTTGACAGACTGCTGTTGGACCACACATGTGCTCTGCATGCCCTTGTGTTATTCCGCCTGAAGGTATTAAATATGGAGCAGCCCCATCTGCCGTTCCGTTCTTTTGCCATGTATACTCCAGAATAACAGAACTCTGTAGCAGTGGGGGAGGAGAACAGGTTGTGAAAAGAGAAAAAACACAAAAATAAATTTTATAGAATTAGAATTTGTTCGGAATCCAACAAATTGTCAGGGCTGTTTCAGCAGGTATATGAGATTTCAGCTCTTGATGTCAGCGCTGGTAAGGAGAGACAATAGCATTCAGAATTTAAGTAGCAAGAGGATGTTCAGCTTCAGATGCTGAAAAAGGGACCACAGAAGGCAGATCTAACTACAGAAAACACAGAACTGTACACCTACATCTTTTTTCTTCGATGCCTAATAAACTAACTTGCTGCTTAGACTGGCTTGATCCCTTGAATTCATCAACATATCATGTCCTAGTCCTTTGGGGAGCTACAGAGGAGCTACAGATAATCGATTTTATTTTCTTTCTCCTAGATGAACAAATTCCACAAGTGCATGAGAGGACATGACACTGTCAAGCATGCCAAAGGAACTAAGTCAAATCAAAAAGGCACAATGTCACCCTCAGGAGAACAAGAGGAGGTATGCAGGACACCTGCTTTCACTGCTGTGGTGCACAAGAGCCTGAGGTTGAGACTGTGACCTTTGGGACACTCTGCAAGATTCAACTGCTTACCCAGCTCTTTCCTGCAGGTGTAAGGAAGGGTCGTATGATTTATTGCATATGTTTTGTTGAAGTTGGTGATTTTTTGGTGTGTGTAGTTCACTCACAGGATTAAGTGGGTCTATGAAAACTCAAAAGTGCATCATTGCTTTCAGATGATAAGTCCCATCTTGTCATTTATAGCAATTTTTTTTTCCCTAAAGATGAAAACCAGGAGTGCATTTTATAACTTTTGGGCTATTATTCAAAAATTTCTTTCTGTCTCATGTCTTTTTGTACATCCGTCTTAGAAACATGAATAAGCTTGTGGAAAAATCTTGATAATATATTGGAATGTAATTTGTAAGATCATAATTAAATTAGTATATTTATATTTTTACTAATAATAGGAGTGATTTTAAATGAAAAATAAAAATTTCAGTTGTCTGCTATGACTCACACTAATCCATAAGTATTCAAAAGCAGCCATAAATTGCATAAAAATTGTAAAGCTTAATACAAATAAAGAAATTAATACAAGTAATCTAACATAAAAATGCATTATTTGTGATACACTGTATTTTTCCTATTTTGAAAGTATATCATCCACTCAAGAAGCAAAGTACATAGTTTAGATGATTGGTTACACACACCACAGAATGCATATCAAGATACAGAGTAAAAGAATATTCATATACTGAACCCTGTTTGGTAGGGAAAACAAAACACAAATACTAAACAGTATCTTTGATATTACAGCAAGATGATCAGGAGCTTCCAGACCTCATTACAGGAATGCACTAAACAACAGTTAGCTTCATTAACTATACAATACAGAAAACTGACATTAATTTTGGATAGATATTTTTCACCATTATTCAGTCAACCAGATCATGCATTTTTGAAGGCACAAGCAGATTTAACTTGAACATTTCAAACAGAATTAAATGTAGATGTCACTTAAAGAGTCCTTAAAACATCTTACGTCAGTATAACTGAGATCAATTGTAGGTACAGCTGTCAGCTAAACAAAGGAAACAAAATTATTGACAGAGTTTACTTTTTAGTTCATCAAGTTCATTTTCTGTTGACTTTGTTGTCATCTGTGCATGATTGCTGCTTCTCTTTTCCAGAATAGGACTGTTCTGTTCCAACATCTTTTGTGCTCTAAGATGCCAGCGTAGAGCTTCAGTATTTGTTCCAGTAAACAGATTCCTCCAGCTCAATAACACTTTTCTCTTGGTTTGTTTGATGAGGCCGAGGTCAGGAAACAAAAGGATTTTGTTCTCCTGATACTGGATATTGCATTGCTAGAGTTGCTTTCAGCAGTCTATCGTGTTCTCCTATTTCAAACTTAGATGAAATGAAAACACTCCCACTGTCACTCACAGTCATGTTCTCCTCACTGGTATTCTACATCACTTTTCCCCATAAAATAGGTTCTTCCCCAGTATCACTTTCCCGAAGTTCAGTATGAGTTTAATAATATATGAAATAGGATCTATCTGGCCTGTACCAGAGGGGGAACAAAGGTTGTGCACCACTCCAGACCTCGTTTGGTTTTCAGTTGCTTCCTCCTTTTTGTCTAGTGACACACATTTCACAAAGGAATACAGACACCTCGGACACCTTCTCCACCTGCAGTCCATGAAATTTTAAATGCTCTTTTAGGCTCTTTACTTCCCCTTATCATGGAAATACAAGCCCTCAGGAAAGAAGTGGAACAGGCAGATAGGGGGAGAAACTGTTTAGCTATCTTACCATAATCTGCCCACATACAGTAGTATCTGAACTCAGAGCTCCACAGTAGGGGCACGTGCTTCCCACACAGCCCAGACCATACCATGGAGAAGCCCCAGCATGTGCTTGTCATCTAACTCTCTGTGATGCCTGGTTCGCCAAGCACTTTTTTTAAAATTATGTATTCGGAAGTAATTATTTTAATACCCTGAGTCTTTACCAAAAAAACCTGCGTGTTAGGATAGGCAGAAGCACACTTTCACTACAGTCATGCACAAAATTAAATCTATAATAATTTTAAACAACATTTTAATGATATTTCCTGTTCTTAAAAGACATAGCTTAATGCTGACTGAAAAAACCTGAAAAACGTAGTCAAAGGCAACACCACCAATCAAAGATTTTGTACTTTAATTTTATAAACATTTGACGGTAAAGAACCATCACAATATAATATGTAGCTTCTCTTCACAAATACCATCTTCTTTTCCCATTACAGTTTGACAGTGGATTACTGTGCTGTCTGCTGCAAGTAATCATTTATTATATTCTTGTATCAGCTGATTGCAAGCAAACCCTTCCTTAAAATTCTTGACAGGAATTCTGTGAAGAGTTGCCTCTGTAGCAATGATGTCAGGTTTAGCTCTGTGCTAAGAGAGCCATGCAGAGTATGCATCACATGCACTGAGAAACGGCTACGTGCACACCAGTGGAGTTCACAGAGAGGAGTGTGGCTGTCCTGTCTCCAGACAGCACCGGAGTTATCCCAGGGAGCTTCAGCAGCAACACTCCCCCTCCCCACAGGCTAAGCACTGGTCACATCCCGAACTGTCAATAGAGCTGAGGACTCTTGACAGCAAACTTCCTTTACATTCAACAAGCCTACTATATATTTGGACAATGAGCTGTGTGTATGTTTCTGCTGCAATGTTCTATTGTTCATGATGCGATCGTGACAAAACAAATTTAAATGAATAGTTGCAATAATCCATTACCATGTATTTTCAGAAATTTTAGCAAATACATGTTTTTTGCATAGGCTTTTCATGACAAAACAGATTCATAATCTTATGCTCTCCTGCAGGCAAAGACTTTCTGGCTGAAAAATATCTCTTGCTTCCAATTGGAGAAGCAGGCAGAAAAGAGAGGAACATTTTTATTCCCTTCTGTAAAATACTGTGTCCTTGTGCTAGTCTTGAGATCTGCAAGGTACTTGGGGAATATGTCCTTTTAGACATTCATCAGCTTCTCTATCACAAGATTTATGGTCTCTCTCTTTAATCTCTATGATCGAGGTATGTTAATCTTTTACATACATCAGTATATAAAAGTGTGGATTGATTAATAATTTAATTTCTCAGAAATCAAAAAGCACAACAGCAGTCTTCTGTCTTTCCCAAACCTTTGTTTTGACATGCATGCTAACTTATGGCATTAATGTCTCAGTATATAGAAATATACTTCTTCTCATGTGAATTTTCAGGCTGTTGTGCTCAATAACGTAGGTGAAATGTTATCTTAAGGTCTGAAATTTTCATGTTCTGAACAGCAGTTGTGTGCATGCACGAGAAAAAGCAAAAAAGCTGACCAGTAAAAATACCATTGCAGGTAAAAGTTGAGGAAGGAATTATTTCTTAAGATTCTCCCTGTAAAAATAGGAATACATTTTTCTGGATATGTATTATTCTATTATTTAAGCTATTTGTATATACTTGTTATGTTTCAGTAATAGGAAAAGTAGGCAAGAATATGGACAAAGAATTAAAAGACCTTTAATTAGAGGTTATGGACAGAGTAGTTTTGATGACTCAGACACCAGAGGAGCAAGTTTATTTACTGCTCGGAAGAGCTTCTCATCTGATTCACATAGTCAGGAGCCATCTTTATATAAAGTCCTTGGCCATTTTCCTGGGAATGTACAACTGCTGCCACAAAGACTCTAGCTACATATCACACAAGCTGATTTTAGCATTTTATGGCACTGGGACTGTACCTCATGTTGTTTCACAGTCTACATTTAATCCTGAATCATCTCCATGTACTTCAACATAGTGTTTATCCCTTATGTAAAGGATGGATATAGGTCATTTTGTTTGATTAAAATTCTGCTGTGCCCTAGTCCTCCTGAAAGGAATACCTCCTAAGGTAGACAAGTGTCCTGGAGTCTCTACTTGCATTCCTGTCCTTACACATGTTTGTCTTCAGCAGCTTGGCCCTTGCTGCTCACTGACAACCCTGATTAGGGGCTGGTAGAACAAGACCACAGTTGCTCAAAGAACAGCGAAAATGCTTGCAAAACTGATTCTTAATTATATGCTTGCATTTGCTGGGAATTCTTTAGAAAATAACCTTGCAGCAAGACATCCAGCATTGCGAAAACAACAACACACAATGTCAACCACAAATAAGTTTATTTCTGGGATTCCTACAAACTGCTTAGCTGGTAAAATACAGTCATTCTTTTGTCTTGTCAGAGATAAGACAAGATTGGGTGAAGTACCTTTAGGCTTTAATTGAAAATTTGAAATATTTTAGTAAATCAAGGCATTGGTATGGATAGGCTTTAACTGTCATGAAGTGTTGTACAGATATTTTTTTTCCACCATCATGATGAAGACTGACAGTACTAATGGGCCAGTGTGCCGGTTTGATAGGGGATACACATGATAGAGTCACCCCAAGACAGGCAGGCTGTGAGAAGAAAAGATTTAAAAGTCCTTTAGCCCATCCCAATAAATTTACCTCTGACAGATATGAACAGACAATCTCTAACTTACAGAATTAATAAAACATGCTGTAAAAATGCTTATGTATTTATAACATGCCTGTTTGCATCTGCAAACTGAGTAAAATCAAATAATGATTCAAACTGCCAACAGAAGAACCTTTGCTTAAGTCTCATTTTGAGATATATCTGAAAACAGTCAGTACCAGTTAGGATTTCTTAACTGCCAGGGGTGACAGGTATCTATTATTGATGGAAAAGACGAGCTGTGGCAGAGCCAGCTCTTAATATGGAAACACTCATCCACATCCCATTTATTTAGAATGAGAATTGCTCATACAAAATGAAAATGTCCTGCTCCAGCTTCTACAAGTCTGAACCTAATAAGAAAGATATGGCATTAAATTAATTTTGAACAGCTTCCCATGACTATTATGATAGGATTTTGAAAGAACATGTATCTATCCTATATATTTTGGAAGATGGCATACTAAATCTTCTTCTGAAATATGTATTCCTTCCTGTCTTGGCCACATCAACACACACACCCACAGTACTCTAGGGCAATTACATTACTCAGAAATACTTATCTCAGTCTAAAAATACTCAGAAGAAAGCCTATCAGTGAGAATAACTGTATTTTATTATTAGAATCTAGAGAAAAATATAATGCATCTTACACAGTTCTTCTATATGATAATCTAGCAGTGATTTTAGTTTTCAGTCTTCAAATGTAAACTAACAATAATTCTTAAATTTGCAATATTTTAGTATGGTAATTCATCAAGGTTAACTTAGCTTAACACCAGTACAATTCCACTTTCTGAATGACCTTATTTAACATCACTGTAAATGTGGTGAAAGAAGTTGTCAACTCAGCACAAATGACTTGTAAGACAAGGTGGAAATTCCTCAAAGGACCAGGTTGTTCTTTTCCACTAAAGGAAAAATTCTGTCATGGGAGTCAGTACCTGCAGGATTTTCCCCAGGTTAAATACTTTATACCTTTTCCTGAAGGAATAGCAGTACTGCAGGTTCTAGCTCTCAGCTTCCACAGGAGCCTGTGGAACCCCCGAGAGATTTTATAAGAGCTGTATGTCTTCTTGTTGCTCATCTACTCCTTCCTAGAAACACAGTTGAAAGTACCAGCTGTCCATTATAGACATCTGCATAACTGCATGCCTTTAAAAACTTCTCAGTGTGGAAAAGATATCAAAGGAAAAAAATACAGCATATGGCAATTTTACAGACTGTTGTCCACTCTGTACCAGGAACAAGGTAAAAGACATTCTATTTTTCCTCTAAAACCATATTCTAATGATGAACAGTTTAGCCAAATACAGATCAGTTCAAGGTGTTAGTTTGGACTTTGAAAAACTACATTTAATCACTTGTGCGAATCTTATCCAGTTAGCCCTTCATAGTATCTTGAGATTCAGTTCTTTATCTGTGACCTAATTGTCAACATATAAGTAGCAAAGCATGCACATCACTGGATTTATTGAACTGAAATGAAGGTGACTATAAGTGTTACTGTGGCAACTGTTGCACCTAAAAGTTCTAACAAAGAGGGAAAACCCCTTCTGGCCCTGTTGCCAAAGAAAGTCAACATTTCTTGCATGGGGTTCTGATCCTGAAAAGTGCTATTTGAGTGCTCAAATTATGTTAATCAGATTTATTCATGTACTAAACAGAGAAAATGTGTAAGAGGGGAAAAGAGAACCATATCATGTGAATATAAAATTAATAACAAGATTAGTGGTGGCTGTCATTAGTAGCAGGGGTTAAATGGTTTCAAGCAGAGCTATGTCTTGAACATTTAATTTAATTCCTTCTCTGCATTATATTTATGATTTCCTATTCACCTTTGCACAAAGGCGTTGCAAAAGTCAATTGAGATGCTTCTGTGACATGAGGTGTATAGAATAGGTATGCTATTTTAACTCTAGCATGATTTGTGTTCAAATTTAAATCAAGACTGCAATCACTTGGACTTAAATGATATGTAGATATGGCACTTAGGTACACAGTTTAGTAATGAACTTGGCAGTGCTGAGTTAATGGTTGAAATCAATGAAATTTTTAAAGTTTTTTTTCCAACCTAGAAGATTCTATGATTCTATGACTTAAGTACAGCTAGTAGCCTCCCAGAGTAGCACAGTCTTACTTCTAAGAGTTACAAGGATTTACAGAAATTTTCTTGGATTGTGTTACTGTTTAAGATGATCAAGATCGGGGGAGTTTCTCAGCACAAGGAAATAAAAGTTGCCCTGGGATGTCATGAAGGTGCATTAACTCACAGCACAAGTAGAATGCCTTAAATCAGGGAATAACTTGAAGTGGCTTAAACCAACTTTATGTATATGATATACAATTATCTAGATCATAAATCTGTATGATTGTATGCAGCTCAATGATATACAACACATATTTGTATGATACACAGGTAAACAAAATTTATGTTTTTAGGAAAAGGGCTAAAGTGGCATATATCAGCTAAAACAACGGGCAATACACTGACATTTAGCATAATTTAAAATGCAAGATGAAAAAATTCTCCTTAAAAGACGGTTAAAGCAGAGCAAATATTTGAAATTCTGTTCTATACAGTAGTCTCCTTTAAAGGCTTAAATAGATATTCATATGAATTAGAAGTAAAAATGAGTACTCAGTTAAAATGCACAGTCAAATTGTCATTTGTCATTGCATCATTATGTAAAATGAATTAGGAGGCTCCATCAGTTTCACTATTTTGGCATAGCTTTCATAATTCCTAGATTTTTTAAACTGACACAGATGTCTATAGAATATTATTCATGGTAGGCAGCTGCATATGAGCTGTAGTGGACAGAATAAAAAACTTAAATAATTTTATTAAAGTAAAAAAATGGATTATTTTTGTTGCCTTTGCCATTGTGTTGTCTTTTCAATGAGTATGACAAGTTTTTAAAAATACATCCAAGGAAAGAAAAATTTTCTCATGGATGAGGAATTCAATCTTTTTATCTTACTAAAAAAAATATTCCGAATTACTGTGTTTATTTGTCCTTAGAAACCCCACCATTCTCTCAAATGTCAGCATATATTTAATAGTTCAGGACTGACCTGACTTTACTGAATAATTATATTTGATATTAGATACTAAACTAGCTGACATTACATAACAATAGATGTGATTATTTCTTACTCTATTACATATAACTTATTATATATTTTCAAATGTAATGCTTTTCAAATATTAGGAAAATAATCTTAACCATCTGAAACATGGTTGGTTTCAGCCTTTACCATGGCCCAGATCACACATTCCTATAGCAACAATATAAATGTTCTCTATTTAAAAAAATCACAGTTAATATAGAAGATAAAATCAAGATGCCTTGGTCTAAGACTCTTCGGTAATTCCCTGTTATGCATATTATAGAGCTTCTGTCACATGAAACTGATTTTAAATACAATCTTCAGTGATCTAAGTATCTATTGACTTCTGAAGTAAATAGAAAAATCAGTACTGACAGAGTGAAGTTACTTTGAAAATAGATTTAACCTATACATACCCTGGAGGTTTATACCCGTTTGGGATTCAGCTTCTTCTGAAGTAATGCCAGGAAAGCAAATATGATAGATTTGGTCTTCTAATAGCAGCCAGGCAAGTAACCCAGGAAATAACAGATTTTACATATTCCATAAATGCATCACTTCCATAACTGAAGATGCGCAACTCTATGTTCCTACTGCTAAGTGAAGACAGTATTTTCTCCTGTACCAAAATCTGTTAGACTTGATCGTGAGAGCAGGGATGCATTTATGTGAAGGTGCAGGAGGAAAAAAATAAAGGATGAGACGTTTAAAAACAATATTTTTCATTCTCAGTAATTACGGCTTCAATAGCATTATTATCGACATTAATATCATTAAATGCATTGTGATCAAAGAATGTTGGCCTAAAAAGCTCTGACCAAGACTACATTTGTTGCACAGTGGATGCTGAGACAGGGTCACCTGCACAAAGTGTTGTTGTCGGGGCAATTACAGCTGGTGGCTTACAGAACGAATAATACAGCTCTCATGTCGAATGTTACTTTTTGGGAAGAGGAAAGTGGAGGAGAAAGAGAAAATAAAAGAGCCAGCTGAGAAGAGGAGGGGTGGCAGATCCTCCGATGAGCACCCTCATCTGGGCAGCTGGTACCGCCGCCATCCCGCTTTCCCTGAGGGGATGCCCCGGGTGATCTCGGGACCTGCCCCAGGCCCTGTCACATTTGTTGTTTCTGTCAGCGATGCTGTCAGCGCTGATTAGGGCACGCAGGGAGTGCTCTGTGCTGACTCCCGTGCAGGCCCTCAGGGGTCTCCTCTGGTTAGTCAGGCGCTGCAGCAGAGGCGGGGAGACAGGAGTGGGAAGGGTCAGTCTCGGCCACTGCTGTCCCTCCCCAGGAGAACCACCACCACCACAGCACTGTGTTTGCTGGGGTGAGGCTGTGGGAGTGACAGCATGCGAACAACCATGTGGAGTCAGCAAGGGAAAAGGACTAAGGCTGTGGGACAGCCTGGGGGCAGGAGCACCCAGCTGGGAGGAAAGGCAGGGTCCAGAAGGGCCAACAGAAGACCCTAAGCACTGGAGAGGGGAAGGTACCCAAGGTGCTGTGCAACACTGGGGAGCATAGATTATGTAAAATAACAGTCTATGTACACATTGCTGCACATTCTAAAGCTTTTTTAACATCTGCCTTACATGATATGACATATATATACTAAACTTCACAGAACAGCCATGTCATCCTTGACTGCACTGAATTCACACATTCCATCAGTCATCCTTCCATACGCCTCCCAACCTAAGTCAGAGGCATTCCCTCTTTCTGTCTACCTGTGCTGCAACTAGCATACAACATGTTGCCTGTTTTTCCTAGACTGAGCAAATTTAAAACCTTTATTCAGAGGCACAAAGTGCATGTAACACCCCTCTGTCTCCTCTCTTGTGACGTCAGTACTCCTTAATAAAATGGCAGAATTCAAAATGATTTCTGAGTCAATGAAAACAGATGTAAAGAGTTTACAGCCAGTTCAAATTTATTTCTATATATTTAAGAAGTGTTTTAAATTAACGTACTTCAGAAAAATAAAAATAATCATGACACACTTCAAGATGGATTATTTAGGTGTAAAACATTAGCCTAAGATTTGGCATGCCACAGTTTCTTTATATTCTGCCTCAAAGACTTCCTCTATAACCTGTAATAATTCATGTGGAGACAAAATCCCAAAGGAGTTCAGTGCCTGACTCCCATGGGATCTGGTCTGAATCACGCTGTTTGTATCTATATTATCCCATAGGACAGAGGGTGGGATAACAGCCAGAATATTTCCTGACAGAGTTTTGTCCCTTATCTGCCTCACTCTGTAGCTGGTCCATGACCACCTTGATCAAAGGATGAGGCTGCCTGGGCTCCAGCTACCTACAGACCCCAGCTGTCTGTGCCACATGTGATATAGGGCCACTGCAACTTCCACACCAATCACACGCTCCTTGGCTGACATATCCATTCTCCATCAGCCACAGGGTGCTCTGAGAAGGGCTGTTGCTGAATAGTCATGGGCTCAGCCAGGAAGCAGAGGTATCAGCATATCCAGCTGCACACTGGGGTTATGTAGCACTTGGGGTTCTCCCGCAAGGTGTCTACTACTGAAATGCCTGCATGTAGAGTGTTTTCCCTGTCTACAGGGAAACACATCTGGTCATCTGAAAGCCTCCCCGAGCTCCCTGCCTGCAGTGGTTAGGTCTTCACCGATTATCACAGGAGTTCACTTCATTCAGGTGAAAATTCTTGCAGTGCAGACACTAAAACATAAGTCAAATTGCACTCCTAGATTTCATGCCATGGTGCACACTTGCATTTGGAAAATCTGAACTAAAATCAAGACATAAAACAACACACAAAATGCACCACAGATGTGTGTCCTTAGTTTCCTTTGGCAAGTGAGGAGAAAAGTACTTCTGCCTCACAGTGCTGTTTTATGACAAGAAAGACAAAATATATTACAGGCAATGGTACAAAAAAAAGTGTACTATTAAACTTCCTCTTTATAGATAGAAGGGACAAATATTTTAGGAAGGTGTTGAAATTTCTAGTATATTTTCTTTGTCCTTCCATGTTATGTAAAAATTTATATAATGCAGATTTGGATGAAAACTACTGGTTACCATTTATTGATTTTTCCAGTAAAAGTCTATTCTTAGGCAGCTACAATAGAACCTAATATTACAGAATCACAGTCACAGAATGGGTCAGATTAGAAGGGACCACAGGGGGTCATCTGGTCCAACCTCCCTGCTCAAGCTCATCCCAGAGCACATTGCACAGAAATGCATCCAGACAGTTCTTGAGTATCTCCAGTGGGGGAGACTCCACAACCTCTCTGGGCAACCTGTTCCAGTGCACCATCACCAGCACAGTAAAGAAGTTCTTCCCCATGTTCAGATGGAACTTCCTGTGCACCAGTTTGTGCCCATTGCCTCTTGTCCCATTGCTTGGTAGAAGAGAAGAGCCTGGATCCATACTCTTGACACCCTCTCTTCATATACTTATAGACAAAGTCCCCTCTCAGTCACTTCTTCTCAAGGCTGAACAGTTCTGATGCTCTTGTTGACACTGCTAGGAGAGAAAAAGCTAAGCAGTCCAGCCAATTTCAGTGCATTCTTGACAGCATTTTTAGTAGGATATCCTATGTTAATGCTGGTTAAACCTTTAACTACGTCCTTTAGCCCATGTTCTTGTAACGAGATACTGAAGAGAAAGCACTTTTTTGTCTATTGCTGTCTTGCCTAATGCCCACTGGAAGACACCAAGGTTTAGCATCTAAGATTTTAGGATTTAATGTTTTAATGTCTTACCCTGTTAGAAATTTAGTGCTGTTTCACTCCTGAGACTGTTCTACTTGTAAATCCAAAATACGAAAGTACAATACAAGTTGTTTGCTCAAGACAAACAACTGTTTATTTATTATAAACAGTTTTAATAAACTGTTTGTTTATTAAAAGACTGAAAATCTTGTTAGTTTAGAGGAAACAGTAAGAAAAATACACCGATTCTGAGCTACATATCACTTGAGGAGGTGGTTAAAAATTCAGATATTCTATTACACAGAAACATTTATCTTACTTCCCTGGGTCTTTCTCTTGGTGGGTTATCGATTTTAAAAAACAGTCTTTAAGGGAACTTTCAGACTTAGTATTCAGATTCCTAGGACTTTGAGTATCAACCAAAAGAAAAAGCCTATGGCCTATAATATTCAAAGACCCTTTCATCCCGGTCCTTTATACTCTGAATAATTTTGAAAATGAATTGCAAGAGACCTCATCACCATATCAAAGATGTCAATCAAAGATTCTTCGGAATTTCACTAATGCAGTGTTGGCTAAGAGGTATCATTTGGGTAAGGAAAAAGATGTCTGGATTTTTTTTTTATCACTGTCTTTTGCAGTTTTGCCCATGTGTCTACTTAGGGTCCTCTCTGCCCTTCTGTAAGCTCTAGACAAATTTCCCAATTTCCCTTCAACAAAGTCAAAGGTTTTAGGGGTCCCTTTGATCTTGCCAGCACCTGGCTGAGCATAAAAGACTGAATGCTTTGGATCCTAATTTGCATGTCATCTATTCTGGCTTGACATATCAGGCAGTATCAAGCTCACTCTGCCTTTGAAGCAACAGTGTTTGATTTTCTTTCATACTTTAACTAGATATGAACTGACAGATTAAACTCAGCCACAGAAGGGCAATGGCTAGGATATAAATGTATGAGCCCTCCTCTGCTTTGTGGAGTGTCTGGTGTGATTGGCTTTAAAAATTCCTTCAAGTGGGGCCTTACTTGAATTAGTGTGCAGAGGTGTGTCTGGTTTCCTTCTGTGTTATGTTGGAACTTCGCTGAGAGTAGCAGTTCCTGGTTCTGCTTGTTCAGGCAAACATTTACAGAATTACTCCTTTCTGAATTGTCTGTAAGGGAAGTAAGGGAACAGATCAAGAAAAAGAGAGACTCTGGCTCTCACAAGTACTAGGTTAATTACAACTCTGACCTCTCCTGACTACCTGTAGCCTTCACTGGCTACAGTCCATGATCTTCCCTCTCTCTGTCTAGGCTTCAGGCTGCTGTTCCCATGCTCAGTATCGGTGACTTCAGCCTCTCTCTATGTATCTCATTCTTCCTTTTCTTTGGATGATAACACATCAGTGCACATCACCTTCTGCATTTATAAATAATAGAGCATGGTGGGCAAGGAAGTACATAAGAGAAACAGATTTTAAACTAATGAAGATTTTGCATAGGTCATAGGTATTTTCCTGTGTGGGGATCCTTCTGGTCTACAGATTTTCTACCTCTTTCAGACCCTCCTTGTGCTCTGTCTGGGCAACATAAACAGCTTCCTTAGCACATAAACCAATTACCTCCCTATCAATGGAGACCAGCAAGGCACTGGAAGAGCATTAACTCTCTATGAGGTTAGTAATTGCATTAGTAGCTTTCTCAGTTTTATTTATTTAAACCAGGCATATTTAGTTATGGTAAAGAATACTTGTTAAATTGTTACTTGTTTAAGCCAAACTGCAAAGGGACATACAAATCTCATTAAATTCCAGGCAGGGACTGTTACCCTGACTTTCTTGAAGAGTTTCAGTCCTATATGACATCAATGGAAAACTAGTAAACATATAAAATCATATGCAACTGAGAGAGGAATGATGTTGAAAAGTCACAAAAGTTTAAATTACAGCCAAAAAAAAAAAGGGAAAACCTCAATAGTACGCAGAGCAGTAAAGGCACCCTGTTTTGCTGGTACTACAAGTGTATTTTTAAATTGGTTTCATGAAACCAAGTTTGGGTGAAGAGGCAGAAATTTCTGAACTGTATTCAACAATCTAATTTTAGTCATAGATGAAATTATATACATGGAGCACAACCAAAATTTGTGGGTTTGGTACATCTGGAGCCATGGAGTCAACATGAAACACTACAAAATGAGTTACCTTGAAGAAAATGGTCCCTTAATAATCATAGAATCATAGAGTCATTTAGGTTGGAAAATACCTTTAAGATCACTGAGTCCANATGCCAACCCCCAACTGGCTACAGCCTCCTTTCAGGTGGTTGTAGAGAGTGATCTCCCCTGAGCCTCCTTTTCCCCAGGCTAAACAACCCCAGTTCCCTCAGATATTCCTCATTGGATTTGTGCTCCAGATCCTTCCCCAGCCCCATTGCCCTTCTCTGGACATGCTCCAGCACCTCAGTGTCCTTCTTGCAGTGAGGGGCCCAGAACTGAACACAGGATTCGAGATGTGGCCTCACCAGTGCCGACTACAGGGGGACAATCATTGCCCTGGTCCTGCTGGCCACACTATTGCTGATCCAGGCCAGGATGCCCTTGGCCTTCTTGGCCACCTGGGCACTGCTGGCTCATGTTCAGCTGCTGTCACCAGCACCCCCAGGGCCTTTTCCACTGTGCCGCTTTCCAGCCATGATCTTTCTACACCAGCAACACCATGCAGGATTAATAAAATTCCATCAGTATTCCTAGAATATTATCATAGAACTGACTCTTTCCCATTTTATTGTCCACAATATATAGATTCATTTTGGGCTCTTCCTTTCCCATGAGAATCTTCACGACTTTAAGTATCAGATTTTCTAGCACAATCAATCCTGACGGCATCCTATAAATAATATTAACACAAAGAACAATTTTTCCATGGACTGAAGTGCCTACTAGATGCCAGAAAACTGTTCTTCCCTTCTTATTGTTTCCTTCCATCAGAGATTTACATTTGGTAAGTGATTCTGTAAATCTGGCCAAAAGTTTCATTGAGCTGGCATTCCTGGCTCTGTAATGCCTCTAAGGGCTGTGATCTCAAACTAAGAGCATCCTAGAAAGTTACTCCATTCTCTGTCTACTGTGGAGACAGATTTTTGCTTATAATCCTTTTCCACAAATAGGACCAAAATGGTGTTTTGAGGCATTTCTAGGGTCTCCTTTCTTGTTGCTTAACATTCCAGATTATTTTGCTGATACAAAAGATGACTTTTACTGGACAGATTTAGAGAAATCAAGCCATTTTGACATATCTGATTGCCCTACTTCCCTTCCCCCTCCCATTTCAGTTTACCATCATAGTTTAGGACAGTCTAAGAATTTAACAGAAGCTAAAAAGTAATTAGCATGGTATTTGGTATATTCTGCAGCTGCTACAACTGGAGTCCCCTACCGCACCCTTGTCAGGTTGGTGCTGAATCCTGCCCTGGAGCAGATCATAACAAAAGTAATCTAAGTATGACAGACATCAAATTATGATATTGTTGATGCCTACCTATCACAAAGAACACACGTTCAGGGTTCTAAATATGACATGTAAGTGAAAAGAGCACTATTATTCTGCTTTACAGCTATTTGTCCCTTACCACTAAACCAATGCTAAGTAGCTGAAATCTGCAGGGATACACCTCCTGTTTGCAATGAAGTGCTGTGCAGTTCCAGGCTGCTTTGATTTTTAAGATATAAAAGTCAAGGGCACAAAAACTCAAGTATGATAAATCAATTGCCTCATATGTGCCTGCAGATGTATGAACAATCCACTCAGGTCTGAGGGGAAAACAAGCCAAATTTTTCAGCTTTTAATAAAAGCCTTGGCAGCCTATCAGCATAGGAAGAGTAACATCTAATCTTATTGAAAAGGGAAAGGATATTTCATCAGAAAGCACTTTTTTAACCTTAGTCATGGAGGAAAGTTCATTGTCCTCACCTTTTCCTGACAAACATAACAGGCCACATAAAACAAGGGACATGTTAGGTTTTGTCAGCAGTGACTGAAACACCTGGAAACCCTGTACAGTGCAGGACGTTATGCAGAACCATATTATTATGTCACAAAAGGAGGAAAATTGCTGGGCGAAAAGGAAGCACAGTTATGTTCTTCTCAGCAAAAATAATGCCTAAGTAAAAGCTGCAGTAAGTAGTATCTATTTCAAATAATAATGTTTGTGTATTTGGAATAAGAGCATCTTTGAAAGTGTAATGGAAGTGGGGGTGTGGTCTCACCATCTGTTCTTTCCTATTTTTCCACCACATAATATAAAATAAACATTCAGGCTTCTAGACAAGGCCTTCTAGTGGATTTCTAAAACATTATATGCATATGCAACACGTCAGTAGTTCTTTAGGCCTTTGAAGATGATGACAGTTTTATTACTAAATGTTCTTTTCTTGGCATTACTCAGTAAAGTTATTTTATAGCATTTTGTTTATGTGATGAACACAAGAATAAACCAAGTCAATACTCATATTTCAAGCAGTTTCCAATTTCATGCAGTAAAAATGCCCAACCATGCTTTCAGTGTAAAATAAAGTGTTTCTTAAAAAAAATCCCATCAGAGTACTTCACTGATTCTCATTGAAGTCCAATTACCTGTTTACTTTCTGTATAAACACAGCTAAATATATCCTGATACCAGCAGATGCACGATCGTGAGATAAAATTTTGTTTGTTTGCTTTTAAAATTTTTCTGAGTGTAACATAGTATTCCCACAGCCTTCTTTTGCTCGCTGGGTATGAGACTGAATAGAAAGTCTATGACTTAACAAATGCTTTTATTATCCAGGGTTTCAGTGCCATTAAGAGCTTTTCTAAAAACTACAGAGCTGTAATGGGGCCATCCAAATTCTCTTTAGGCTCACTAGCATAAAGCATACTGGCAGCAGTCTACTCATGGAACTCAGACAACATATGCCACTTCTTGACTAAAATTAGCCTTTATGTCCCATAACTGTAACACTTAAGGGATATGTAATACACTGTAGTAATACAGTTTCAGCTTCTGTGTTCCAATTCTTTTTTAGCAGCAGGTTAGTCTCTACAAATAGTGTAATTCATATGTATATGCATTGCATCACTCCGTATATGTGCTATATATACAAATATGTAATGCGTCAGCCGCTGGGTTATGCACTATTAGAAAGGTGCCATGATTTTGTATTACTCTGTGCATGTGTGTGCGTATACAGTGACTAGTACTACACGGCCTCACTGTAATCATGCTGTTAAACAGAAAAAAGGAGTTTGCATGCATGTGGCCGTGGGCACATTTATAAATAACTATGCCAGGAATTAACTGATAAGAGCTACCAAATAGCCATCCCACCTTTGTTCTACCTAGCAGTTGCCCAAGATTTGGTCAAATTTTTTCATAAGACTTTGCTTCTGTCTTCATTGTCACCACCCCTCAAGCTCAAAGCAGCTCTACAGAAATGCAAGAAGCCATTCAGATTGATTCAGCGTGACGACCATTAGGAGCAAATTCCTCTGTTACCCACGTGCTAGTCCACCGACGTCAATGGGACTACACAGCAGCAAGCAAAGATGGGAAGGCAGCCTAAGGGCTAAGTATTTCAAGGAAGGAATCCCTGACTCATGACCTTAAAGCATGGAAGCTTTCATAAATCACTTATCCTTCTTCTGGGTTCTTCCCTTAATGTCCTGACTTTGATGATTAACCTGAGCCACCTTCTTTTCCCAGAGGGGGAGGAAGGGCATAGCAGGGAAGAGCAGAAAAACTGACATTTCCCTTACTCCCCTCTCTAAGCAATATGGAAAACTAACGCAAAAATTTGAAATTCCTCTTTGCTCATGTGCTTCTCAGTAGAGAGGAGGCAAAGTAGTTGCTAATTGTGGAACTCAATTTCAACAGCACTATGAAAACATGAACAAACCCTCTCACAATCCAGCTATAAATCAATACCCATTATAGGACTCATTCTGCCGGGATGATTAGTTCTAGAAATGTCACACAGGCACATGCACTCCCCAGTTCGGATGCATCAGGGAAGGCCTGTGCCACTCAGGACAGGACTCCTACTTCATGTGGCTTTGAATCACAGCTCCATCTCCATGTATAGGAAAATTCAGCTACATTCATCTTTCTGCAGTAACACTGAAGATCATTTGTAATGGTGGCCTAATTTTAGGCAGTAAACTGCCAGTAAACAATTATTTTAGGAAGCAAAGAGGCATACTCAAAAAATAAGGTCGTTTTTATTCTCTGCTTTCACCTGGGGATGTAAAAGCAGTAGTTGTAGAAGATACCAACCATGCACTTGTCACAGTTTGGCCCCTTTCCTTCCTACTCAGCTGTAAGTCAGGTGGGCTTCCCTTCAGAAGTGACAGCTTTGGGAAGTATCATGACAAGGCATGGATGCCATCACTACCATTTATTAATCCTTTTCGATTTAGCACACAATCCTTATGCCCATTACATGAAATAAAGTAAGACACAGAAAAAACCAAACTTTCAGTACAGCAAAAGCGCACACAGTCTCTGTGAGCAAGCTACTTTCATAGTCACACAAATCTACCTCCACACTCTCAGCAAGGTACACAAATTTTGTTGTGCTTATAAAATTTATGCAGACTGGAACTAGATTTGCCAATTTATACATCTGTCCACAGAGAATACCACCCCCTATACAAGTCTGGCTCCCCTTGCTGCTCTCTTCTAGAGGATTTAAATGTTAAAGGAGAATATGGAATGTTAAAGGAGAATATGGAATTACAGGAAGGAAACTTCTGTAATTATATATAATATAGAGATATTTTACAAGGTAATAGGCTGTGCTCTGGAGGGGAAAGATAAGACAATGAAAATGCTAATATAATTTTTATTTTTGCCCTTTTATGCAACTAATTTATATCTTTATAAGCCCTTTTGTAACTATGTAAAGGTTTGTGATAATACATCTCTGTCAGGAGGAAGCATTCTTCCTGGAATTATTGCCTACTTAACTAAAGCAATTTTTCTTAATATACAAATGTCAATTGGAACAAACTTGTAACAGCAACTTTATTGAAATTACAGGCAAATTCTTACAGGAAAAAAAAAAAGCAATGGCTGTGGCCATTATACATTTCACAGCAAGTGACATGATGGAATTGAATATTGTCACGGTTGAAAGCTTCGGGGATCTCTCACACTTCATTGAATCCATCTACAAAATGCTAAGTCTTACCATGTTCCCTCACAGCAAGATTCCCAGTCCACAAAATGCTCATCATGCCCAGCCTCTGCAGTGCTCAAGGAGATGAGACAGACATAGCTGCAGTAAGGGAAAACATAGCAGCATCTTAAAGAACTGCTTCTCAATTGAATAAGCTGTCACCATACAAGCAGTTTTGATACTTGCTACAAGCAGATGAAAAAACCACGTATAGACCATTAACACTAAAAACATGGCCAAAAATTACTTTGCTGATGCTTTTTGGACAATGGAAATGAAAGAGGTGCAGTCTGTGTCACTGTCACCTAGGATTCACCTACAGGAAAAATAATGGACTGTAGCCAACCTACTTCCATCCCTACTGCCTGTGGGGGGTCATCAGGAGGTGTGAAGGGGTGAAGAAAGGACTCTCTTTCGGACACTCCCCTGCCACCACCACTCCACTACTGTGTCCACTCCCAGCTTGTGAGCACGCAGCTTCCAAGGATAACAAAGAGGGAAGGGACGAGAGAACGATGCAAAGGTACATGGGCAGTGGGACAAGTCAGAATGCCCTAGACTGCAGCGCTGTGTCCCTTTCTTAGGAATTTGTCCTCCAGATAGCTCTAACTTTCAAACTGGAAAATCTGATGACTGTATCACTGCAGCATTATTATCTAAGTGAAAGGTTCATTTTTGTAGTGTTTAATATTTCTGGTACTTTATGTATTGATTTGTAGTTACTCATGCTTCCTAAATAAAGAGTTATAAAACAAATTGAACACAGTCAGGAGAAAAAGCAGATATTCTTGAGGAACCTGAACCACAGCTTTTTTGAAGCCCAGAATGCTGATACTGCTATATTTAGTGCCTTATTTGGTGGGAAAGACCAAACCACTAAAAGATTTCTTCCAGCTTCGCTACATCAAAACAAAAGTAATTTTAGAGATGACATTAAAGTAGCCAGAAAGTGATATCCTCATTATTTACTACCCTTTCGGAGGATCAGCTGCTTGCTTTTATGGCTACAAAGTATTGTCAAAAAGTATTTCCTAACCTGGAAGTGTGTTATGATGAATACTGGTTGTACTAACTAGTCCATCTGGTTATTACCATGGAATATGGCAGGAATATTCACACACTTTTTAAAAAGTTATCTCTTTTTTCTTGATACTTGGGGGGAAAAAAGTAGCCTCAAGACATGCAATTTGTTTGGAATTTTACAGTTTCGTAGTGTAGAACTACTACACAGTTAGACTGTCAGATCAGAAATACATAAAAGGTGAAAAAAATGAATGTAAAGGTGGGAACAAGACCTGTGAAGTGCTACCAAAAATAAAATAGCAAAATAATGTTCTTGTCCCTTTAAGATACCAAAAATAAACCACAATACTTTGCTCATCTAAATCCTGGTGCTGCACTCAGCTCTACAGTCACAGGAGACTGACTGTGGGGAGTTCTCCGCCGGATCGAAGCACTGAGGTGTAAAATAGAGACATAAGGCAAGACTAACGTTAATGCAAATCCAAAGTGAAGAGAACACAAAGTTCACACAGCAGCAAGGACAGAATATTATTCACAATACCCATAGATTCCAGCACTTTCCTTTCTTCTGTTTATTTGCTGATCATTTGTATCTTTTTTCTCCGTGATTGTGCATGGCTGCCACTAATGAGGTTCGTCACTATTCCAGCAACAAATATCTCTGGAGGTACTTATGCGTGGTGTTTGAATGAGAAAGCAGGTGAGTGAACAAGGAAGTAAATGGAAAATCACATTAGTAACCATAGCAGCCAACAGCATTTCACCCCAGGAGAATCTTCCTCTGGTGGAGGCTGGGCTTCCTCTTAATGAGTTTCATACACTCTTTCACAGTGATGGGGCAAGTCTTCCAAATGGTCCATGTGACTGTTCTGTGTCTCTAGTAAGATCTTTCTGACTCCTGAGCCTTTCCTGATGAAGAGGATTACTTTGCAGCAGCCAGGGACTGGATCTCTTGCATCACGTAAAGCAGATGAACAAACCTTGGTTGTAATTGCAGCCGACCACCTGAGTTGGCAGAAGATTGCAGCCAAATTATTTGAACTGATGTGCATTTGTTTGATTCCATCTGTTTAGAAGCCATACTCTGCTCTTTTAGAGGATTTTGTTAAGAAACTATTTAACAAAGGTCACCTTTGTTAGCAAGGATGTGGGAATTACATGTTGTCATAATGACAGTGCATTTAGCTTTTGACTATAGGAGAAGTTATGCATTATTGCCAGAGGTTAGAAACAGATAGGTCAAAGAGTCAGAAACATCTCTTTTTCACATACATGTTTTCTGGAAAAAAAACAGATCTAGACAAAGAAAGTCAAGCAAGAGTGAAGTGATCTTCAATGTCCAGTGCTTTTTTGAGTCTCCCTCTGTCCTTTGGGCCACTCTACTTCTACTAAATCATCATCAGAGCAGTCTGATGCTGGTCTTTTACTTGCTTTGCCTTGACCTTCGATTTATCTGTCGATTTATCGTTATCTGTCCTGGGCAGGTAAGTGCTCAAAGTACCACAGTAACTCTTAATTAATATTCTTCTTCAAATGAAGTACGTCTATCACAAACCCCGTGCAGTGAAGTGTTCTTGACATAAAACAGACTTCAGAATTGTTGTTGGTATCTCTTTTCACAAACAATACTCAGAAGGATCTGAGAAAATACTATTTCAATAGATCAAAACACAAACGTCCGTTCCACTGAGGGAATAATTTCTCTTCTTAGTACAAATTAACTAGTTTAAATATATGGTGACTCAAGAATGAGAAGAAGTTGTTCTTTTCACTAACTTTTCAGAAATATAATAGATGGAGAGACACAATGAAGAAGTGATATATTTATAGGGGAAAAGCCGGGAACACTGAAGGATAAACAATCTCACTCAAAGCACGTACCAGTTTCTCAAGCAGATAAGCTGCGTACAATTAATGGCTTTTCAATCTCTGCCATTTCCCATTCCTCACACTATTCTCACATATGCCCAAGTCAACTCTTATCACCTACATACAGTTTTTTAAAGAAGTATTTAGTAACTTTGGCCAGAACTACTAGAGGTATATAGTCCCTACCATAACAGGAAGCAGGAACTAAACAGATGTTAAACTAAAATCTAGAACAAAAATCCTCTGAGGTCTACCATGTTATCCATTTATACTGTATCACCAGCATGCTGTGAGAACTGTGGCACTTTATTGGAGCCCAGCTTTAAATCCTGCCTTCCCATCTTCCAAAATCAAGGTGGACTAAACTGCAAAATATCTATTACTGCCTCAAGAAGAGAATCCAGCATGCAGTGAGCTGCTGCCCTTGGACCAGTGTCTCAGCATTTTCACTGCAACTATGAAATGGCGTAACTTAACAAAAGTTGCAAGGTAACAGAAAATACAGCTGTTCATAAGAAAAGTAAATCTTTTGCACATGAACATATTCACCTTGATTTCTAATGCCATCTAAACAATGAGCATGATGTTTCAAGCAGAGCTGTACTGACACAGTAAATAAATCAGAAGCGGTGTGAGATTCTGTGGTAAGCAGTAAGATCTAGAGAATGTGGTAATTCAGCTGGGTGGGTAGAAGTACTCTGAAAGGCCAGTCATGGATGACAAGGAATCAACCAGTAAGAATAAGAAGGAGAAACAGAGAGCAGTTGAACAGGAGGTCTAATCTGCAGTCAGAAAAGAAGCAAGAAATTTAGAAAATACAGCATACAGGTAGTTTTGGGAATTTTTAAAATGAGAAATGAGGAGTGAAATACATGTGATGACATATTCAAAGACAAAGATGATCAGGTTTAATAAATTGCTTAAAAGTGAAACATTGCATAATAGGCAGAACAGATCCATGCCCAATATGATCAAGGCTCCTCATTTGGCTTGACTGCTAAGTCACAACGTGACCTTTAGCAGGTCACTTTAGGATAGATCCAATAAAGGACTCAGGCACCTTAAGCCTGACTTAGGCAGATTTGAGGTACCTAAGTCTAAAAGTATGACCTCAACACCCTCCTCAGTTGCACACTGACCCTGCGGAAGCTTGTCACTCCACAAAGTCAAATATATGTGCTGTTCAGTCCTCCCTGCACAAACATGGCTTGGTTGGCAAGGTCCTGTGTTAACTTTCCGTGTCCTACCAGTGCTCTCTTCTGGGTTGCACATTTAGGTGCCCTTTTTGTATAACTAAGGGCACAAAGGACTAATGCAGGCTGGCATTTCACCTCAGTATGTGCCCAGAATCCAGCTGTGCTCCTTTTCTCTCTTTTTCCTGGCAGCATAGGGAAGGGCAGAAAAACGGCTCAGCTTTGCTTGAGCAGTAGCCTGGAAATGGCTGTATCTGAGCACGTGTGTGTCCTCTGCCCTGGCCTGAAAGAGCCCGTGAGGACAGGAGCCTTGGTCCTCTTTTCAGGGGAATGCAGCCAACCTACACCTATGAGTGGCTTCCAGGCTCTGGATCTGAGGAAAACGTTTCCTGCAGCCCCATCTTGGTTACCTGAGCTGAGACAGGAAGTGTCAGAAATATCTCCATGATGGTCATGCTCACAACTGAATCGTTGTTAACTGTTCCCAGCTCACCAGGTGAACTTCCTTCTCTTCGGAGATGCTCCGTGAGGTGCACCAAGTAACTTGGGCATCGCACACAGGGACACTTAATGAAGTGAAAAAATACATTGTGGCATTTGGATGAAAGAAATTACTGGAAGTATTAAAACAAAGGAAACTTTAGAAAGCAACTTTCTGCACAATTTGAAAATTTGCTTTCACTCCAAACACAGGTAAGAAGCAATGTCATTAAAAATATTGGATTGATTAAACGGTACTGTTTGAATAAAAGCAGAATAATTTGTAAAAATATTACAAAATATGAATATTCCACAAGTTCTTTGAAATTGGAATAGCTAGACAAAGAAGTATGCTAAAAACCAGGGAACAATTTCCTTTGCAATCTGTTTATTTTGTAACTATCACTTTATGTTCATGAAGTTCTTCTGTGGTTTTTTCTTGATAATAAACTAGTTTCCTGAAGACTGATGACATGCACACATAATATTATTTTAATATGTAACTGTTCATGTAAATAAACAGAAAATAGAGTAGTTTTGTGTTAACTTGTGCAGAATTGCTAATTTTGAGAAAAATTCCTGTTGTTTCATGGACCTTTTATTTATTTTCACCTTTCCATTTCACTGATGATTTCTTGAAACTGGAATGCAAGTACAGAAACCTATGTCACAGAAGTGTTAGGTCTGTAAATACGAGCATGAAAATGGAAGGTGCAGCAAAATGAATATAAATTATTATTCGTAACCAAGATGAATATCGGGGTTTAGACCAATGTCCCTTTAGAGTTTGAACAGCAACATTAGCTTGACCACAGTGCACTTTATGCATTAAATTATACATTTTGCAATCTAACCAGCAATAAAAACTGCTGAATATATAAAATGCACCTACATTAAAGGTGACCTGTAAAGAAACAGTCATATGTCCCTTCTCTTAGTATTTATGCAATGATCTCAAATAGTCCAATTTCTATTTTTTCTACATGTTTGTTGTATTAGAAATTTGTGCATTCTTTGTGGTAGAATATTTGATGGTGTCCAGAGAACCACGTAATTGTGACA
Source organism: Rhagologus leucostigma (assembly GCA_013397725.1). NCBI lineage: Eukaryota > Metazoa > Chordata > Aves > Passeriformes > Rhagologus > Rhagologus leucostigma. Next base: position 131,414 of record VZTD01000065.1, on the reverse strand, counting down.
AAACAAAACCAAAATAAGCAAAAACTGCATTGTTTTAGCCATGAACTAGACAATAAGGGACAGCTTATGTGATTGCTGCTAAAGAAGGGAATGGATTTTCATAAGCATAAAGTTCCGATTTTGTTAAAATCCACTTTTTTAGTAAAATACTGAATTTTACAAAATAAATAAGTTTCAATTATTTTTTGAGAAAGTATTTGGTTTAGAGCCTTTATTTTATATTAAGTTGTACAGAGTAATGCACAAGTTATCTGAGACTACGTACAGGATTCCTGCGAATTTGAGCGAGTTCTTCGGTATGAATGGCATGAAAAAACAACAGCTGCGGAAAACAAAGGCCTAAATACCTAAAAGGTGTTGTCTCAGGCATTTAGGGGGAAAAAAAAAGGGAATAATGACACGCTTCTACTTCTCTTTCGTGTGCATTTTTTGCCGAGTTCTGCTTATCCTTTACCTACCACCAAGTAATATCTACTGTTTGCGGGCTTAGCAGGGCTGTGGTGTTTGGGCTTGTCAGCGCACAGAGGTTTCTTTATCTGTTCCTGAAGTGCTTTACAAGTGGGGCCGGTTCCACTTGTGTGCGCCGGGCTCCCCGCCGTGCTGCGCCCCAGAGCTGCCGCTCCTCGGCCGCNCGTCCTGCCGCGGGCACCTCCGCCCCGGAAGGGCGCGGCGGCCGCTCCCTCCTGCCCGGGGCGCGGAGCGGGGCAGGTGAAGGCGAGGCGCAGGGATTACCCACTACCACTCCCTGCCGCTCCTCAGCGCTCCCAGCACTCTCCATGTCCTCCCAGTATCATTCACTGTCTCCCCCCATTGCTCCCAGTTCCCTTCCAGTACTCCCAGTGTCACTTCCTGACTCGCCCTAGTGCTCCCAGTGACATTCCCTGGCTCCACCCCCGTCCCCCCATGGTCCCCATGCCCATGGTGGGGGGGGGTTGGAACTAGACCATCTTTAAGGTTCCTTCCAACCCGATCCATTCTGTAATTACGAGTATTCCCAGCATCACCCCCTGGCTTCCACTCTGTGCTCTCATGCCATCCCAGTTCTTCCAGTATCGTTTCGTGGCTACCTTCAGTGCTTCCAGTTCCCCTCCCACTACTCCCAGTGCCACTCCCTGGCTCTCCACCAGTGCTCCCAGTTCCCTCCCAACCCACCCAATATTACTCTCTGGCTTCTCCCTATGCTTTCACTTCCCTCCCAGTATCACTCCCTCCAGTGCTCCCTATGCTTTCACTTCCCTCCCAGTATCACTCCCTCCAGTGCTCCC
>VZTD01000065.1:213-129396 GCA_013397725.1 Rhagologus leucostigma | reverse complement strand
CCTGTGCAAGCGGGGATGCGGCAGCGGCGGCACCGGGTGTCGTGCGCTCCCCGCAGCCCGCTCGCCCCGCGGGACTGTCCTTCGCTGAACCACAGCGGCTTGACCTAAGTTCAGAGCACTGTAATTTACAGTGTGCTGCGATACGTAGTTAGCAGGGCAGATAAAACCTCCAGCTCTCTAGATTTTTTTTTTAACCGTTTGGTTTTGGTTTGTTTTTTTCCTTTCTCCTCGTTATATTGTTTCAGTCAAGCGACTTTTTGGTGGAATTGTCTGATTTAAGTATACTGGTTGGAACGGTCCCAAGTTTTTGTAGGTGTGCGTGGTAAGATTCAAACGCGCGAGACTTGAGAGTACTTCGGGGAAAGAGGGCTGATGTCGCTTGTTGGTCAGCGTGTGCAAACCCACCGGCACCGCCCGAGAGAGCAACTCGGCAGCGCAATAGAGTGGGTCCAAGTGTAGGCTGAGGTGCGTCAGTGAGTCTGGCTGCAGGTCCATGGAACCCCTAATAAATGCTCAGGATAATGATTTAAGTAGATTAACAGAATGCCTATAGGTGTGGGGTTGTACAGTACAAGGCATGGGGACCACCAATACCAGGAAATGGCAAATTTCTGCCTTTCGTTATAGAAGTAATTTTTAAAAGATAGGGAGAGCTAATTAGGATTTTCAAATACGAATAGCTTTTTATCCTGTGCAGGAAATACTTTTGCCTTGGTAAGAGCATTCAAGTTTTCTAACAGTAAATATACTTAGTTCTGTGTGTGCCGAGAGCTGTGTCCACCTAGTACAGGCTGAAGTCTCTCTTTTTGAAGTATGAATGAAGAAAAGTATCAGAGATGAAAAATGATGCTCTTTTGTCTTCCAGTTTACAATAGAGTATATGTGGGATGAGGAGAGAGTGGAGAAGTGAGTAATGAAAGCAGCTACATGTACATGGATCTTTAGAAAGTGGTCTTAAGGGAAGGAAGAGAATACTCAAAATAATGTGTAGCAACAATAATAATGAGGTATAAGAGAAGCAGTGATCTCCATGGATATAGAGACCAGGTGAGTTGTGCTGAGGTCTGTTTGGAAACAGGTAGGATCACTTTGGGTGTAGAGATCTGTCAGTGCTGATCTAACTGTTGGATTTAGTTTAAGATTTCTTTCTTTGTGTGTGCTCACATCTGGAGCCTGTACAAATGGCGTGTTCATTTTGCACAGAGCAAGCACACCATTAAATCTCTGCTGCATAACGTTGTTGCTAACCTCTTCCAGAGTAGTCTTAAGCATCAAGTATGAAGGAAATGGGTTTGAGAGCAGCTGCAGTAAATATGCATGAGAAGACAGTATGTTGACAGTAAAGGACTTGAGCTTTTGAGTTGTGGACTGTCACCACCCTCCTGCACTGCTGATGAGACTAACACAGCAGTCTAAAAGATAAATGAAACATTATTATATCCCATGTGAAGAAGCATTCCTATTTCCTAGGTTGCGCTAACTTCTGTATTGTGTGTATGCCGATAGGCTGTGCCTAGGTAGTTGTCTTGGTTGGTCCATGCTGCCTTGTATATTTTCACGTGTTGCTTCTTGTTATCTTGCATTTGCTCAGTATCTTAACTTTGAAACCTCTCTTCCATGGAAAGGTAATTTTGAGGAAAAGGTGCTGTAAGTAAATTTGTGTTCATTTCAGTAAGATCGTTGAGGTCTGGCAGCCATTAAGGTCTGTGGTATGTGGTTTTTCTCATCTTTTTCTTTTTTATATCTCCATGGTTCAACTACTTTGGTACGTCTATAGCAGTGAAAATGAAAAGTTCTAGTTTGATTGCTGGGCCTGAAACTGACTGCTCTGCAGGAGTAGCAGATGTACATATCAGGGGTGTCACTCCAGAGTTGTTCACCAAAGCTATGGACACACCAGCCAGGCACGCAGATGTAGATGTGCTCGCCACTTTCCAAACTGCTTTTTAATAAGGGCGACAAGGTAGTGACTCTTCTGTGTGAGAGCTGGAGTGGATAGATAGTTACATTTGTGTTTATTCCAAAGTAAGCTCAAGCTTGGGTTTAGTTAAAAGGTATGCAAAAACTTTTCCGTGATCAAGATCTTAGAACTACAAATTTTTGTTCTGCAAGTCTCCTGGACTTGTTCAGCTGAAGGTCCTTCGTAGAGAAGGCTGGTCTGTGGATTATGCTGAGAACCTTGGCTGATGCATCTGGAGATGCTAGGTTAGCTGAGAGTTCTTATGGTATGATCTTGGGAAAACAAACAGTTGTGATGTGATGTACTAATGGAGACTTCTAATACGATGGTTTCTAACAGTTCTGTGTCATTCTTTTCTTCTTGGTCCTGTTTGTTGTAGGACATAAAGGCATAAGTTAAATACTAGGGGTTTTGTTGTGATTGTGAAGATCCCTCCTGTTCCTCTTTCCTTTACTGGACATTTCTGTCGTGAAGCAGTGCAAAATCAATGCACATATTTCCAAGACCCTGTGGAAGAATAGCAATGACTGGGTGCTGTCAGCTTCCTGGTTAGCATTTTCAAATATTTGCTGTTTTACCTGCATTGAGTGTCCTTTTTAGATCTTCAAGGCATTGAAGAGTTTAGTGGTGTGGGTTGAATAAAATATATGTTCAGCACGCTTGTCATACTGTACTTCATATCTCTTCACCAAGAGATGGTGTAGTCTCTTAGAAGGACAGAGGCAATTGTCTCTATCTTACTAAATTTTTAAATCGACATTGTTTTGTTCTGCCTCTTTAGACCATCCTGCAAATTTTGGGTTCTTTTCACTTCACCTCTTGCTTCCTGTAACCGTTACTGCAGCCATACACAATTTACAGGACTGATGGTGAAAAGTAACTTTTTTTACAAAGAAGGTGTTTGTTTCACTGCAGTACTGCTGACATGAAGTTCAGTTTTCCAAATCCTTTGTGATCTTTCAAGCTGATGTACAGCATTGTAATTTTCTTATTTGTGTCTAATGAGGTTAATCTGTGTATTTTACTTGCTTTAAAATGTGTGTGAGCTATATTAGATGCATCTTTAAGTCACAAAATAGAAACACCCTGATATACAGCTTTGCTTCTACATGGAATCATAGGAACTGAATAAGTCTTCGACATTAAGATAAATAAGATAAATTTTGGCACCAAAACTTATTATTATAATTTCCCAAATAATGGAAATAATGGCTGTGTGTGGGTAGTATGAACATTACTTGAGGGGACTATACTTTTTGTCACATACTCTATAAAAATATAATCTTTTTTATGGATGTTGCTTTTGTATCAGACAACATGTTTCTGTCTTCTCCTTGGATTCCCCAGAGGATGTGTGCTACCCCAGGGAAGGCAGCTGCACAGACAGAGAATACAGAATTAGCATGGGGTGTCCTGTAAGTGTCGTGCAGAACCTGCTGTGTGCTTAGTAACAAGAGAAACTTGTTAGCTTAATAGTAAGCAGTACACTATTTAAGGAAAAACCAAGCACACAATGGCAATTAAAGCTGCCTCTAGACAAGATTAGCTTCTGTTTTATAGTTAAATTGTTTGGGACACTGGATATCATTAGATGATCTGTTCTGCCTGTGTTAGTGTAGCTGCTTTAGTTTTCTCTGATCACTTATTTTTTGCTGGTCTTAGGACTTCTGAAGTCTGTCCTCATCACAGTCAAAAGTTGGTTAATAATATATAAACAAGTTTTGGTGGCATCTTTCACAAAATGAACACTTTCCTTAATAAAACATGTGCATGTGTCTCGTGTATTTGTGGTAGCTGTTTGGCTGAGCGTGGATTTGGATATTCCTGAATATTGTTGATTTGGATATATCTGGGCAATCTGGGAAGATGCTGCTCTTCAGCATATTCCTGTTTGGACACTAGATAGTTACTAAACATCTTGCAACCTATGGTGACAGTCTGTTCTGTATTTGTAAGACTGCTGACCCTCTTCACTAAAAGCTCCTGCCCAGGCTGATGGCTTTGGATTGTACAGTAAATGCTGCTGGGTCAGAGGTGTGTATTACTGAAGAGTTTTGCCTGTATTATGTAGTATGTTTAGAGATCTTGCTACTTTACTGCTTCCCCTCTTTAGGGTTCTCTTGTTACTTTAGGATTGCAAATCTGCATCTTAATTATTTGTTACCTGTGTAAATATCTCTAAATCCATGTAGTAGCAGGTAAGACGTGTTTCCCGAAGGAACAGTGATTTACTACAGCTTTGGTCTCTGGGGAGCTGCTGGCCTATTAGTTGTGCAGGTATCTCTGAAAAATCTCTTTTTTGGGAGGCTGGAATAAATTGAGTTTACAAATGGATGCTCTATTTTTCACTTTTGTAGGAGTGGGTCAGCTTTAATCATGGTTTGAGAAGACGTTTGACTAACCTGACCAGGAAGTTATGGTAGGGATTTTTAGCAAGTTCTTAACTAAGTTACATGACAGCCTGTGACTTTTGGTCATTGACTTAGATGATTTTGTTGCTTTTGATGGGCATTATAATTCTAAAACTGTTTTCTAATTAGATTTCCCAAGTATTTTACTTGTGTATATAGTCTTAGTAGACATAAATTAATATTGAACTTGAGTTTATTTCTTTATCTAACTTTGATGCAGTAGAGGTTGATAACTACTTTGACCTGAAAGTTGGTGAAATTGTAAGCCTTGGTGCTTTATAGTTTTTTGTGTCTTCAAGGACAATCCATTTGTCAAATGTTTCAGATGACCTATTGTTTTTAATCTAAATTTAGTTAATTCATTTGAGAGTGTTTGTTTCTTGCTTTTGCTTCTAAATTTATTCAGCCTTCTTTGCACTCTTGCAGATGAGTACTAAACTGCTGCTGTCTGTGTTTCTTAGTCAAGGTTCCTGTTAACATAAACAGTTTTCTTCCTAGTCAAATAAGTCAAAAGCATTGCCTTATGTTTTGTTTTAAGTTCAGAGGTATAATTTTACAAAATCTGAAGCTGTTTTAAGCTGTATATAAACATATTTATATGACAGACTTTGCTAGCTGCATTGAGTGTACAAAAGATGCTCTCTATAGGAGCGGTATATGTATTCATGGTCAACAATTAGTAACTTGCAGCTGTTGAGGGTTTGTGTCTATTCCTGGTACGTAATCCGTTTTTGTTATCTGTTGTGCAAGTCTCTGTGTCACAATGTTTTTTTGAAACTTGAGATGCTTCCCGTCTCTTAGCCGTGCTTCACTGCAGGTACCAGTTCTTCCTGCTGTGAAAGGTTCAACAGAGGGCATCAAACAGCATGAGTAACTTTGGAATTCCTGTTTCCCCAAGCACCATTGCTTTGTTACTTGCGTAATTGCCTTTTTCTCTTATTTTTTAGGGGGTGGGTAGCTGTATGGAGTGCTTCCTGCTGACTTTTCAGCAAATTATTTTAAAAAGGGAAAATTTGAAAGGTTTACTTAGAAGTTAATTCTGTTGAATGTGGCTTACAGAATTTGGCACTCTTGCAAGTCTAACTCTTCATTCTGGTAGTGAGTCTTGTGTTCATTCTGGTTTGTAATGTACTCTTAAGATATTTCAGTATTATCTGATGCTCAGAAACCCCCCAGATACTCTCCCTTCCCCCATCAATTATTTATGGCTGAAGGGCAATAAACACGGAGAATTGCATGGGCTCTGTTTTTTCCCCTCCCCCCACTCCATCAATTAGCTAATTTACACAAGAAAAACATAATTTCCTTTTTCTTTTGAGAATAAACAAATGAAAATAGGACATCGCGTATGTAAAACAGAAGTCAGTGTACATATTACATGCTGTTTGGTATTGACTACAAAATATTGCTTATCTGCACTCATCAGATGCTCTATGATAGTAGAAAACATTGCTTTTGGAGCATCTAAATTGTAGAACTGTTTCAATGTCTTAAAATAGATCAAGAAATTTTAATCTTTTTTTAGCATCAAAAATTCTGAGATGAGAATGGTATAGTTGCTTTTGCCTCTTGATAACATGTTGTTTGATTAAAAAAAGTTCTATATTGTTCTGCTTTTATGCGTTCTCTCTAGCACCGCTGAGTTTCAGTTCTGCAAGCAGGAAGCCTTTTGAAAATTATTTTTGGGAATGGAAGAGGACAAAGTACAACATAGCACATTTATAGCTTAGCATCTCTGATCACCATTTCTCATTGATTTTTTTCTTCTGTCATACAGTAGTGGTTGAAACAAGAAAAGTGACAAGATGGAATGGATTTTCTAATGAGTCTGCTCTTTAAACCCCCAACACTTAGAAAACAGTAACTGGGCTGACAAGTAAGGCATTCCAAAAATACCATAGCTGGCTACTGTTTGTGGTGTTGAGATGAGCATAATAAAATTTAGTCCGTCTAACTAGGTTTAAGTGTGACTACAAACCCATTGTGGTTTCTGAGGTACTCCAACGGGATTTACTGTGGGATGCCTGCTGCATGTCATGTGCAGGTGTGTCAGGGAGTAGAAACAAGAGAAAACTGTGTCACAGAGAAGACTGAGCAGATGTTTTAGAACCTGTTATGCAACTGGATTCAACTTTACTGGGATTTTTTGTTTGGTTTTTTTGTTGGGCTTTTTTTTTTGTTTGTTTGAGCAAAATAGCCTGCCTTTCCTCCTATAAGTCCTTTAGACAGATTATATTTTTCCAGAATAATTCTCCTTATTGTAGTGGCTTACCATTACGCAGGATAATGTATTATTTTTTGTGTAATTGTTGAAGGACATTTCATCTGAAGTTCATCCTGAGCTGTGAAGCAAAACGACACTGGAATGCTATTATCTTCTCTGCTGTAATTGCCATGGCAACAGCTGCAGGTAGACAAGGCAAACCAGGGATTCTTTTTGTATATCATATGTACACAAGCTGTTTTTCTTCCCTCTCAGTAATGACTCTGAGAAGCCTGTGGCACGAACAGACTTTTGAGTCGTTATGAAAAGTGTTTTGTTTGGGTTTTTTTTCAATTTAACTTTGATTTTAATTTTGAAAGTATTGAGTGTTTGTGATACTGTATTAAAAAATGCACTCTTTTTAGGAAGAAACTGGCAGCCTAGCTTGGATTGTTCTGGGAGACTGAGGAGATGAGCCAGTGGCTTGGGAGTTTGTTTGGAAGATCCCAGAAGACCACAGGCTGATAAATCACCTAGATACCTTTGTGGATCTGAATGTTAACTCCTCTGCATTTGTCTTTTCTTGGGACAGGGATGAGAGTATTTTCCACCTTTTCCATAGAGAGAAGTTGTAAGGGTACTTCAGTGCTTACAGATAACAAAGTTACTGTGTCACAGGAAGAAAACTGGCTGTGAACACAAGCGTATAATGACTGCGTTTTGGGTTTTTTTTTTCTTGTTACCTAAGTGTTCTGTGTTGTTTCTCCTGATACCTCCTATTTCCCTCTTTATTCCTCCATCTGCATACATTCATATGCATTCATGTGCAGATGGGTGCACATGTTTTTCCTTCAGTTGTGTGCTATTCATTTAGCAATGTCAAAAGTTATGCCAAGATTTTCCAGGGATCCAGATGTGTATTGGTATTAAAAAAAAGGGTCTTCATATGAGCTCTTTTCTGGTTACTGAGGTATACTGTGAAAGTGTGTTCTGGTATGCTTCTTATTTACATCATTATGGTCGTTACTACAAGCATGGAAGCTTAAGAATTGGGAGATTTCATAGAGACATTATTCCATTTATTTTGCTCTTCCCTGTAGACTAGTTTCTGTTTTTGAAATAGGAGAATCTGTTTCCTTCATTAATCATTAAGCTCATCTAGATACAGGGTAGGGTGAGGGGGGAATAGTGTTTCTTTTTCCTGGTGACACTCACTAATCTCTTTGCTTCAGTCAAAAGAGGATTTCATCTAACCTATTTTGAATAGAGGATTAAGGACAATTAGGCTCTTCCTCTACTTCACCATTAAGATGGGATGTTGTGAAATCCTCTGAAAAGAACATCTGCTGATGTGCCATTAAAGTTTTGCAAAATTAATGTTAGTAATCAAAATAGTTGTATGCAGAAAGAAAACCTTGTGTATGAAGTACTTGTGCGGAGATAATTGTATGGATGAACTGAGGAGAGGGAAGGAATACTGAACTCTTTGTCCGGTAGTTTTTTGTGTCTAATGCTTCTAATTTACACTGTGGAGTAGACATGCAGATGAACCAAAATGGATTTATTGTTATCTGAATTGCATTAGTAACTTGCAGTTCATACTTAGCGTTTTACATAGTTCTTCACTTCTTTTCAAAGTCCTATTAGTGAGTTCTTTCCACAAATTATTGTTATGAAGTACAAACACTGTCCATTATCCGTGCTTGGATAACTGTTTTATGCTACTTATATTCATTGTAAGTGGCATCTCTTGAGATGAATCTGAATCAGCAGTGGCATTTAATGACTGATATGAAACTGCTATATTTGTCAAGAGGTCATTAGAAAATAAAACTGAAAAACGCTACTGCTATTGGAACATATATGATGTGCATAAGACCGTATAATGATTAATGTGAAGGAAAAATGGCTGTGTGCATTTTGGAGAAGTTTGACTTCCAAATCTATCCTGTAAATGATAGAACTGGTTGCCTTCCATGAAGCCTGGATAGTACGCTGTGAAGCTGCGAAGAAGGTAGTTAAGTGACACTTGCCTCTGAGAAATTGCTCTTGCAGTTGTAATTTCGTTACTAGCAGTTGTAGGTAGGTTACTGAAACTCATAGTTTCTTTAGGTTTGTTTTCTGCGGAACACTAGAGAGTCGAATCTAATCCTATTTTTGGGATGGTAATATATCTGAAGAAGGGTTGTTGAGAAAAAGCTGAAGTCTATTTACTTGGTCTTATTCTTGAGATGACTGTGAGTCGCATAAACTGTAATTTCCCAGACTAGAATTATGCACGGTTCCTGAATGAGTGTAGCATTTGGTTCTGGGATCCCAAAGCTCACTTTAAGGAGAATTGTGTTCTGTTAAAATGTATCTGGTGTCTTTGCCTTTGGCTTGAGCTTGAGGCTATAGTAACAGTCACTAGATGAGTTTGGGCATATGGAGGAAACATTGTTGGGGAATTCGACATCTATTTATTCCGTGAGGTATTTTTTTCAGAAGGGAAAGACGTTATTTAAAATTTAACTGCATGAAAGTTCTTAAAAACCAGGCTGCCATTTAATCTTACTATGAAATGTGCCTGTGTAGAAACACACTCTTTTATGATGGGAAATATGATAGGTGTGAAAGAGATTACTGTAAATGTAGACTTAAAACAGTTTATTGACTTAGTCATAGCTAAAAAAGTAAACTTTAATGCTGATATTTGCAGAAGTATAATTTAAGTAAGTTCAGGCTAGACATTTTGCTTTGGTTGAAAAGACTCCTTACACTCTAAGTAGATTTTGATAGATTGATGTAGTCATTTAGTTTAATACTCAACATTTTTTCTGTAAACATAGAATACACTGACATGCTGTTGTTTATTGGTGTGTTGTGTGTGTTACAGAACAGCTGAAAACTTCTTTCTATTAAATTGTGTAGTTGTTTTTTCTTTGATTTTTTTTTCAGTGGAATTACATCAACAGTAAGCAAAATGTTTAGAGTTACTTTAAACTTTCGTTTTCTAGTCTCCTCACCACCAGTATGAACTTTGGAAAGCTTAACTCTGATAAATCATGCTTTTTGCTCACCTAGGCTAAGAAAAAAATGATGCCTGAGAAAATCTTTGATTTCTTTTTTAACCTTAAGTATTACAAACATTATCAAGTTAATTTAATGTTTAAAATCCGGTATATAGATTATAAAATGTCTTGTACTGTTTCTTTTTAAAGAATATCCTTTTTAACTAGAAATTTTTATTAGATTTGCAATTCCTGACTACCTTAAGCAAGCAGTTTTCAGAGTTCTAAACAAATCCCCTTTATTTTTGACTTTAAGCTCTTTGTATATTGCTGGTACAACAGATACATAGCTAGTTGAATATATGATTGGTTGTTAATATCATAGTGGGGAGGATGGGGGCAGGTGGGCTAAAGCTAGGCTGAGAAATTTGTTTAATGCACAACTACACAATTCTTTCACCTTCTAAGATTAAAAAAAAAGGCACAAAACTAACCCACAAGGTTATTGTAACTTCAGCTGCAAATGCTGTAGTATTGTTAATCTCCTGAACAGTGTTAACTGACTGCTTGCTGTTTACAGTTGTCAAGTGACCAGATGGCCTAATTTGGTAGGAGGTACCCGAGTATTGGCACTAAGAGGGAAGAAATGAAGAGAAGAATGGGAAAAAAGCTCTTTCCTTAGCCCAGGACTGCAGGATTGCTTTAAGCCGATTCATGAATATGAATATGTTGACTCCTTGATGCTGTAAGCTTTTCTCTGACATAAGGAGGTTATGTTTCTATACTCATTGACTGTAATGATACAGAAGCAATAGGAAAGCTTCCCATGCTTTTGTGAAGCAGGGCACAGCGAACACGGACAGGTATAAAAACATGTTTATAAAGGGCAATCTGGATTGTGGTTTTGCATCTCCTGCCTCTTTCAGCGCAGGAGGTCTCAAATTTAAAAAGCTTATATTTTTTTTCTTAAAGGAAGGTTTGTAAGCCCCTGATTTACTTCCTAAGAAGTGAAGAGGTTACCTTGAGCATTTTTACTCTATTAGTGATATTTGCTGTAACTTGTTTAAAGATCTTTTATGGCAGCATATATATAAAATAAGTTTTTTGAAAAATGACTTGACGCTAGATTTCTGCTGGGCATGGAGAATTAAAATAGCAGTATTCCTTTGCTATTTTCATGCAAACTGTAAGGTATTTTAAGATGAAAATAATAATGCTTTTATGCAGGTGTTTGCTTTCTTAAATGTTAAAAATGGTGACAAAAGCCAAACAAAGTTTGCTTGAGTTGTGATAATAGTTGAGTCGTTGAGACAACTGCAAATACTTGTAGACCTTTATGGCTAGTAAGACAGTGGCACTGGTTTTTCTTGCTTTCTCCCTCTGCCCACAGTCAGACCACTTAATTCTGCTTAAAATGACTATTTCTTGCTGCAGAATAGCAGCTGCTTGGTTGTGTGGCTTGTAGCTGATCTTTGACAGTATTATGATAAAGGGAAAAAGTGCTACTGCACTGTCAAATTCATAGTTATGTCTCGGAGATGTGGAGTGGAAAAGGAGGAATGTGGTCTTTACAGCCCTGTGGACTTGAGCACAGGAAGCTTCCCAAGCCTGGTGCTGGGCAGTTAAGTCAGTACAGGAGTGAAAAAGCATGTCTGTGGTGCTGCAGGCAGCTGCATCTTGTCACTTCTTCCTTAAACTGATTAAAAGTGCCATCTGGACTTCCCTTCAGTTTCCTGTAGTATGTAGAAAAGACCAAAGCAGAAGTGTTAAGTGGGCTGAGACAGTGGCGTGTAGCTCCTGTAGTCTTGCAAGAGCTGTTAGAAGGGACTCTGTACAGACAGGTTTGTGCTTTTCCACTTGGGATGTGCTGTTGGCTCGTTCATAGAGGCATGTGTTTCACTTTGCTGAGTGACAGACCCCTGGGCAGTGATTGTGTGGGTGCATTCCTAGAGAGGCAACTCTGTTCCTCTGGGTTTGAAGCTAAAATGGGTGAAGCAGTAGCAAGTTTTGCTGTGAGGGAAGGAGTGCTGCCAAGTGCCAGAGTTCTAGGTAGTGCTTCTGCCTGGAATGAAGTGACATCCCAGAGTGCTGACTGATGAGTCAGGGGCTGATTTGGCAAGATGCTGACATCCATGCAACACTGCCTTGTTTTGTGGATAGCATCTGGCATCAGAAAAGAAGTAATTGGGAGAGGGGTGGGAGTTAGCAGTTCGTGTAAATGTCAAGAAGCTTGAGGATTTATAGAATGAGGAGAAGTATGTGGGGGACTACGTACTGGAAGGAATGTTACTTAAAAATCAACCAACCAGAAAATAATTCCACCTTTTTCTCCCCAAACTAACTCTTTGATGTGCATGTTCTTGCGGAACTTGTGTCATATGGCTTGACCTTCCTTAAGTTCTAAGTGCAGTCAAAACATAATGGTATGTGGGGGGAAGTGGAACAGCCCTTAAATGCCTAATGTTTCCTCCTGTGTTTATGAGAACATGTTTGATAGAAATAAGCATGCTAGTGCAGCAGTACTTCAAGATTGTGAAAGTCTATAGCACAGGCAGCTGGGGGAGACTGGTGTCTTTGGTTTAATGTGAACACCAGTGTCAAATGCTTAAAAATCAATGTTTTCTGTGCATTAAGACAAGGTGTACACAATCTATTTCTCTAATAATATTTGGAATGAATTAATTCTGAAAATAATTGCTTAAACTGAGCATTTCTAAAACAAGCAACAAAAAATATTTGTTAATATCAGACTAGTCTGCATAAAAAGTGACAAGATGGTCTGGAGAGATCCCTTCTAACCTGCATTGCTCTAATTCTAAAATGAGAACTAGTGAGTTCTGCTTTAAAGGAGAAAATACTCTTACCTCTTTTGCAGCCATCTTGGTTTTCATCTCTGAGCCTATGGTAGTAATAAGACATTCTAAAGTTTAAAACAGGCTCTGTGGATAAAGCTGCATAACACCTTTAAGTGATAACCCAGAGACTCCACAGCAGTAATTAGAGTGCACGATGCGTTTATTCATTCGTGCTTTGAGTTTGCTTCTCAAAGTTTCTTCTTTGTGTTGCTTCACAACAACTTCTTTGTGTTCATCTGCTCAGTAAAAACTACTGTAGGTGGAACTGAGGCTTTCATAGCTGTAGACCTGACCAGGCTAAAGTATTTCTCCTGGTTCCTGTTCTTCTAGTTAGAGAAAAATTATTGCGATCAGCCTGTGCATGGTTATTATCATCATTCCCTACTCTTTTTAACTTATGTGCCTATTCCAAAACGTTTTTCCATCAAAAAATGGATTTTTCTCCAAGTAGCGAGTAATTTGTTAAGCTGATTCATGTTCCTTAATTCAGATGTTCATAATATCTAGAGAAGTCCTAGCCTGAAAAAGGATGGTAGTGAGTAGCTAGGTGGAAAGGGAGCTGTGAGTGGGAAACTCTTTGGGAGCTACATGCCTATAACTTCATGTGGAAGTTGCTGTTGTGTAAGTGTGACCCGAGAGGCTGGAACAGAAAAGCTACTAGACTTTAATTAGTAACAAATAGTGTGAAAATGCTTGTGCCCTTGAGACTTAAGCTGGCCTGTCTCAGCTTTCACGAGAAGATCGTTGTCACCATGGAGCACTGATAGGTGCATGTGCTCTGAGGAGTTACTCTGGAGCTCCATTTAGGTGCTGAAACTACATATGTTTAGTTTGGGTAATGTGGGAATGCTAAAAAGAAGACAGACGATAGCATCAACTCTAGACATTATAAACAGAGTTACTTATTCAATGCCGTTAATAAAGAAAAAATACTGGATCATGGTAATGGGCATGTAACAGTAAGCTGTTCTTGAAAGACTTCTTACTGGGTTAAGAGCTGATAAGTTTTGGAAAGGATCTCAGGCCTTAAGTTGAGGAAAAGGTGGTGAAGGGTATTTGACTGTTAGGAAGGAAAATATGAAAGTAAAACCTCTTCGATCTCAGTGTAGTTGACTTATGTGTTCTTTAAAAAATTTGGGGCATGTTAATGCAATGGGTTTCTATGTCTGTTTTAAAATATCAAAGAAAGAAGAATGGTGAAAGAATATTCCATAGAAGAGTGGGAGTCCTTGGCTGAAAGAGAAACTTGAGTACTTGATATGTGCTTGAAGTCACGTGTTGTAATGTGTCCTGTGGTTTCTGAGCTGGTGGCTGAGGGAGACCAGACTATAAATACTTCTCTGTTCTCCACTTATGTGGTCAGTTAAAGCTTGATCGAACTTTTATTTAGAACTTGACTACTAAATTGGCAAATTAAGCCAGCTTTCCTGCTTCTGATTTGAGTTTACTCTTAAAAAACAAGAAAGACAAAGTGAATCCACCTGCTCCTGCTTAAGTGTTTTAAATTGGGATGCACTCTTAGGAGTCACGTTCTAAAAGAGGATCTGAAAGTTTTGGTAGACTATTCCAGGAGGAAGATTTTTCTTCCTCTTTGCAGTACACTTCTGAAGGATTAATGATACTCCTTTGGAAAGGCTGAGCCCAGTAAAATCCATTTACATAAGACAATCTTTGCTAAAAATGTTTATTTTTATTAGCAAATGTGTTAAAACATCTGTTCTTATTTTGCACTGTTCATGGATGCTTCCATTAGCCGTTGAAATACTGGAGACATTCCTGAAAAGACTTAATTCTGAACCTGAGCTCAGATTAGATACCAGAAAGTACACAACCCTTGCTCTGGAGGGCATCTGACATCATCTAACCTCACTTGGCTTGCTACAGCTCTGTTTGTCCAGCTTTTGCTTCCTCTGCAGGTCGTTCAGGATGCTCTATGTCAGAATAATGAACTGATCTTTAAGTCCAGATGCATCCTATTCCAGTGCCTCCATTTCCCTTTAGTGCTGCCTCAGGTAATCTTACTATTAAGTTCCTGTATCTTCCGTAAAGGCTTTCTTAAAGGTCTTTTTTTGCTCAGGTTTCCTAATTCATTGTTCCACAGTTATTATCCTTCTTGAGCCCAGATTGTGCTAGAAGGGCCTCTCTGCAGTTCTTTGCCCTAACTCGTCTATCTTCTTGTATGCATCCCTATTGAGAAGTTACAGGAAAAGACATAGTGAACTCCAAACGAGTTCTCCTAAGAGAAACATTGCCTCCTTTCTTCCCACAGTCTGCTTTAGGTCATCTGACCCCCAGATGACCAGATCAGCTGTTGCTGTATGGGGGCCTTAAACAGGAAGGATAAATTGACTCTTGCTTCCTTTGAAGATCCCACTGCTTTGGGTGTTTGGAAAACTACAGCCAACAAAACTTGCTTTTGTTATCTCCCTCAAACTGAGCTGAAGTGTATGACTGAAAGGATTATGCTACACTGGGTTACTAAATATATTTTTGCTTGACACTCTTAGACAAAAAAGAAAAACACAATGTTAGCTATCTCCAGTAATGACAGGAGTACCTTCTCTTAGTGGACATCAGTGCCAGAACTTTATTTTAGTACCTTCGAAGTCATTAGTACAGAAAACAGTGCTGCAGCTGTCTTGGCAGGCTGTGCTGGGAAGAAGTGCAGTTCCTAATTTAGTGTGTATCTGATTGATGCATTTGAAAGTGGCAATTCAGCCTGGCAGCAAAAGAGGATTGAAAGCTGGTACTGAGCGCAGTAGTGTTTAGCTTATGGTAGCTCAGGGCTACTTCATTCTGTACAAAGGGGAAATGTTAGTGTGTTCACCCTGTGCCCTCAGAGGAATGGATTGCAGGATGGTCAGTGTTGCAGCCTGGCTGCTTGTTGCTGGAAGGAGTTGGGAAATAAAGGTATATTTTGAAATAGGTGTCTTGCTGTCTTGAGGCTTTGGAACTTTGACTGGCCTACTAGCTGTAAAGCAAGTTTTGTACCTGGGAAAACCACCTGAAGGCATTCCCAACCAACATTATTTTGGTCTGTCCAGGTCTGGTTTAGATTTTGGGTTGTCTAAATAATGATCTGATGCTTAGGCTAGGAAGCTTTTGTGAGGGCGGTGGTTGCTATTGGGTCACTTCAAATAAAAACTTAAAATCTGGA
Source organism: Rhagologus leucostigma (assembly GCA_013397725.1). Lineage (NCBI taxonomy): Eukaryota > Metazoa > Chordata > Aves > Passeriformes > Rhagologus > Rhagologus leucostigma. Next base: position 113,820 of record VZTD01000065.1, on the reverse strand, counting down.
AGCTTGTTCTTACAAGCACATGGTTTGCAGGAGCTGTGATACCTAAAACTGTCTTGTAGCAGTTTTACAGAGACAGCAAGAGCACGAGGAGTAAACATTTTCTGTTGGCCTATTACTAGAGATTCACGGCGAAAAATGGTTGCATTGCAGTGTGTGCTGAGGCCTGCCAAAGCCATTGCTGCACTGCAAGCTGTATCTCCTTGATTGGGATAAATCTGGAAGTTGCAGTGGGATTGCTGAGTCTAATCATTGTTCTGTGTGCCTGTTGCCTTGAGACATACATATATGAGTACAAGCAGGACCGCTATGTAAAGAGCTTGGTGAAAAAATAGATTTAGTATAAGCTGAAACTTTCCTTTGGTGACAGGGGATGGGCTGTTGAAGAAGTGTGTTATGTTAAGGCTCCTGCATTCTTCGTCATACAGATTTTTTTGTAGATGTAATACACCTAATTAGGTTTTTTAGGTTTGCTGTTCTGAAGATAGAAGTGTTGCTGGCAGAGGTGGACAGATACACTTTTATTGCATGCATGGACTTGGCAAACACTTGTGACCTTTCTAAGTGTGTAACATACACCAATGGAAAGCTTGGAAAAACATTGGCTGTCTTTTTGCTTCACTAAAAATGTTTTCTTAAATTTTTTTTTCAGGTAGTGACAAATGTCCATTTTATGGAAAACTATTTGATGCATGTTGACCTTAAAGCAAAGGGTTAAGCTGTTTCACGTGGCTGCTTTTTGTCCTGGAAAGAATCAGCAGTGAAAGTTAGGCTGTCAGCTTTGTTTGCATTTCCCAGCTATTGTGCACTTGCCAGCATCTTTTAAATGTAGCTTTTGTATTTTTCTAATGCATGACATTTGTGTGCATTGGTTTTTGTGAGGGTGCCAGAACAGCCATATAGTAAATATTTAATAAGAATAGTAAAGATTTCTTGTTCTCAGCGGGCTAAGTTCTGATCTAAAGGAAGTGAAATTGCCATTTTAAATTATTTATGAAATGCTGCACATAAGGAGATATGGTTTGTTTACTTTATTATACGTAGATGGCAGGAGTAAAGGTCTCAGTTTAGTTAAGATATGAATGGTGTAGGTGGCTTTTAAGCATGATAAAAACCTAAATAATCCTACTTTTATGGCTGCAAGGGATATATCCTCATCCAAGATGGTAGCTGTAGTACAGGTTGGATGATGGAAATTCTCCTGTCGCTCCATACTTCAGCTGACTCAGTTTTTGGAGACCTTGCTTTGTAACCCTTTATCTGAAAAGCATGAACTGTTTGCTTGAAAGTCTTGATAATGAAACTGTCACTTGTACTAAAAAAATATTTTTTAAGATGGTAGACATGTCTGTCAACTCTCATGGGAGCATGAATTTCCGTTGTGCTTGACTAGTATTAAAAGAGAAATGATTATTGGTATATCTATAACTTCAGTGTAAGGGGAAAGAAAGCGAAGCAGGTGTGGTTGATGCTTTGAGCATCTAACAAAACATGCAAAAAATATTCTTTCCTCTTTGTTCAAATGCAGAAGGGACTAGGGAAGAAGTGAACAGAAGTAGTGAGGTGTGGAAGCTAAAGGAGACTAAAGCTGTTACAGAAAAAAAAAAAATAAACCAGTGTGGGTGTCCCTCTGTCCTGAGACATTAAGCTTCTAGTGCAAGTCCTTGGATGTTTAGTCAGTTGAGACACCCTGAATCTGTCTCTTCTCCCCTCTCTCTCTATTAGTGTTTTGATTTCTGTTGTTTGGAATGAAGAGTGTTAAAATAAGAGGAGAAATGTGAAAATTTCTGAAGAAGGTAGGGGCTTACTGGGTTTTCACAGTAAGGGCCCAGTATTTGAGGAGTTAGCTCTCTGCAAGGAGTGGGCTTTCTTTCAGTATTACCATTTTCACAGATGCTGGGTTTTTTTGTGGGTGTTTGGTTGTTGGGTTTTTAGTTTGTTTTAAGCTGTTACAGAAGCTCTTTGGAGATAATGGATAAAAGGTCATGGATAATAAATATTTACTTAAAAACTGAATCTGTGCTAATGATGGGAGGACATGTACTGAGATGGCCTTTACCCAGCTCACTGTAGACCTTTAAATGTAATGCTGGTCTGGTGAGAAGTTCATGTAGTTTTTAGAGCATTAGAAAAAAATGACTCAGCAAGGTTTCCTGGCAAACGAATAAGGGCTGTACGTGAGAGGAATAATACTGTTTTAAAGTGAAAAGCTTCAAACATCCTTTTTAACATACCTCAACTTTGCAGTTTACTTTTGATGTTGGGATTTTACTTTTACTTCCTAGTATTAATTTTCTTTTTTGCTTATTATGCTCCAAACAAGAAACTAAGTTGTCTTTTATAAGCTTGAGTGTATCTGGAGCAAAACCACATTGTTATATTTAAAAACACATGAATATGTTCTGAAACTTTTAATATAAATTATCCAAACTCACTTCTTTGCAAATGAGGAAAGACAGATTCAAAGTAGTACGCATGGAAGTTAAACTCCATTAAAAAAAACAAGTTCCTGCTTTTATATTGCATCTCAGTGGGCTTGCAGTTCTCTCTTCCTCTGTTTTCTGTTAAAATAAACACATTCTGAAGCCCTTAGTGTGTGCTTATATCTGGCTGGCTGTTTTCTACTTCTGTAGAAGGTGAGCTTTCAAAATAGTAGTTCAAGGCACAAACATATTTCTCCTTAAATAATGCTACCTCTGAAAATGCTGATAATTACTGTTTTATGAGCCTGTTATTTTTTTTTAGTGTGGGCAAGATAGAGTAAATCCTTACTATTGAAAGATTTTTTTTTTTAAATTTTAGTGGATAAGGTGGTCTTAATAAATTACATGAATATTATCAAATATGTTTTTGTGACCTTAAAAAGATTTTAATGATCGGGGTTTTTTAAATCACTAGGTTGGACTTAAATGTACTGTGATTTGCTTTAAAATGTGGTGGTGTGTGTATAAGTGGGGACACCTGAGATGCAAGAAGTATGATGGGATTGAACTCATCTTTTTCACAGTGATAATCCTTCAATGTAAGAGGCATGAAAAGAGCTTTTGCCACTTGTAGGAAATGTTTCTGCTAACTCTTGATGTCTTTGGGAGGATTGAAATAGAGCGTGCGAGTTAACTTTCTACAGTTGTTGTGCATGCTGTATCTTTAATGAAAGACATGAGAGATGTGTGCATGTTAATATTAGTGGACCTGGAGAGAGTTACTGGACTTTTTGTGTTCTGACACATTCTATAAAATAGACTTGACAATTTATTTTAAGCTGTTTCCTTTTGGGGCAATAAAGATGTAATTGTATACTGTGAGTTTATGTATGTGTATACAAATATACACATATAAAACTCTTTTTGTGGGAGCAAATTGCATGTTGTAGATACCAAAGATGTAGATGTTCAGAGGAGAAAATGAAATATGGGAGCTGTCATGTTTAAAGTCTCCATATTCCCCTTCTAAGTAGCCCTTTCCATTTCCCTTATTTGAATGCATCAGTTCAACTTCTGAAATAATTTCTCCATTTCCCAAATAATAAAATGTGTTTGGTTTTGTTTTGCATGCATATTTTTAATGTTGTTTCCCATGTCTACTGCAGAGAAAGCAAATGGCTTTAACAAAAGAAACAGCCAATTTCTGACTCGTGTCTGGTTGAATCCACGTTTGGGTTTTTCTGCTTCTGTGTCTGAGCTTCTGAGGAACCTGTTTCTTTTCTGGGTTTCATGCTCAGGAGTCTTTTATAAGCAAATATTTGCAGTTGTCTGCTGTCCTTTCTTGTCTGAATTTTGAGACCTCTTCCTGGCTTTTAGCATACTCTGTTAGTTTGCTCAATTTGTAGAAAGGCTCATTATTTCCTTCAATTTGGAGGAAAAACCTGTGTCTTATGTGGGAGCCTTTCTGTTCAGGGCTGCCTCAAAGCCTATTTATCACCTGGTAAACTAATAGCAGAATTGATCTGACTTGAGGTCTTAAGTGGGTTTTTTTTGTTAAAACTTAACTTTGTGTATGCCTGTGATTCTTCAAAGTGCCAAAATGGGTTTGCTTGTAGAGACTGAAGTGTTGAAACACTCATGATGTTGACCCAAACCTAAATTCCACCAGTTCTCTTCTGCTTATATGCAGAATAACTTCAGAATATGCTTTTCTTTCAGTGGAACCTTTGGGGGTTTTTTGTGGGATGTGTGTTGGGTTTTTGTTTGATTGTTTATTCGTGGTTTTTGTTAGTGTGGGCTTTTATGGGTTTTCTTTTTTTTGGTATAAGGTGATGGTAAGAAAGGAACACTGAAATAAAGTACTGTTCTTGCTAGGTTTCCTCTCTTTTTTCAAGGAGTTAAAGTTACTAGTTTAGATAGCTTTCTGAATAAAAAAGCATCCTAGAGAAAGGGTAATAAAGTAGATTGTTCCAAAATGTTTAATAATCAGCAAGCTATGCTTTCAAGCTATAAACAGCATTGTCCATTTAGCTAACACTTTTCTTGTAGGTCTTAGTACTCTTGAATATTTTTGTTTCACTAGTTGCAGGTGCTTGCAGACCTGTGTTGTCCTTGAAATCTCTACATGTTTTCTGTGTTCTAATGTGGGTCATGCATTTACATAAAAACAGTTCTCACGGAAAAGTAGTAGGTAAGTGAAGAGTTACACTGGGGTATGGAAGGGAAGCAGGGAGGGAGCAAAACTTTAAAAATAATGCAAAACAGTTGTTTATCAGAGCATATCATGTTGTGGACTTGGACTTTAATTTCATACTTCAAGTATTTAAAATGTTTGAAGAATTAAATACTTGGCAGTGTTAATCAGCTTAAATGTACCTTTAAAAATTAAACCCAAGATAATGCTTAGACCTAGTTCCACAGGTTGTTTGTTAGGACTCTTACTGAGAGGTGGTGTTCCCCGCATGAAGAGAGCTCTTTCTGAAACCTAGGAATCTGGAGAGTATTGGGGCGTCAGGAAGTGAGAGAAGTTAAGAGAAGTAAGGATTGTTTTTCTGGTTGTTTCTGCAGAAGTCCCTGAAGGCTCCTGTTGCAGCACACTTAGTTTGAAGGATGTGTCCCTGATGTAAAGTGTGTTTTGTTCTCTTGATTAGCAATCTTGCCACTTACCGCAGTGCTAACATTAGACTCCTCTACTACTACAGCGATATATGATAAAAGCCCAGTCAGTAGAAGCAACTGCTCAGATAGTAATGACTCCTTCCTACAGTGCCATATTTATAACATTGATGACCCAGAGTAATGTGACTCTTGGACTGATATTGCTGCAGTAAAGATAGATATAAATGAGGAAGGAAGAAAATGTTGCCTGCATAAAGAAAATATTTTCTAAAATCAATACAAGGTTTTCACCTCTTTGTATTTTCCGAATCTGGTAGCATTGTGAACTACCATGTCATTTAGTAAAAGGTAAGCTTGCACAAGTATGGTTAAGTAAAGTATTTGAGCTTAGAATGGAGTTTTGGTAATTTTCTTGGCAGTTACTACCCTTTATTGCACTCTTGAAAAAACCCCCATGTTTTAATCTTAGAGGACAAACCCCTCACAATGTATTGTTATGGTACATATAGATGTTACCCTACTTCAGTGTATTTGAAAAGAAAAAAACATTCCTTTTTACTCTGGAGATTTCAGGATGTGCCTCTGATGTAATGTCTGCTTCTTGTGTGTGCATGTTTGAAGCTTTTATATTGTAATGCATCCTGTATGCTGCTGTTATGCATTGTGGAAGGTAACTTCACTCCCTCCATTACCCGCACAGCTTTCTAATGTCTTATGAAATGGCCTTTCCTTTCTGTGTTCTCTAGCAGCGATACTGTCTGTGAAGCATCCTTCCTTTTAACTGGTGTTATACACTAGCTGAGTCTGCTTCAAGGGAAAAGTGTTGCTCTCACTTCTCCAGTCATCAGGCCTGTTACTGAGAAAGTGTCTCCCAGTGGCAAGTAAACATTTGTTCATTGGAATATTTGGGTTTGTATCCGAATTGTTCTTAATTTTTTTTTTGTCTAAAACAAATCTAAGACACTAAAAATGAAGGAAGGACACTCGCTGGGGTCTAGCATGCAGGTTATACTTCTCAAGAACAAGTTTATACTGGTTTAAACCTTGAGAGGCAAAAGCAAAAGATTGAGTTATTACATCAGGGGCATCTTAGAGCTGAAAATGGCATGCAACTAATAGCTTTACTTTCCCAAGAGACCTTGAAGAATAGAGTTACTAAAGGAATAAAATGGTTAGATATTTAGGTAGCAATTGTAATTTTGTTACAAAACAAGATTATTAATCTGTATTTTGGTATTCTGACTGTGTCAAAATTTGTAGACTAAATTGTAAGAAGGCAGCTATTCATGCCTGGTTTGTAGGAGGATAAGCCATTATGTATACAGTTGGTATCAGATGAATTAGAGCTTTGTAGAAACAGACACGAGTGGTGCCCCACCCCCACCCCAGACCCCAGTCATTTAATACATTCAAGAATTTTTGTAATTTTGACCTTGGGAGATTAGCTAGGTCAGTACTGGGCATGCTTGAAGTCTTACCAAGGAAGTAAATGCTAGTGAATTGCTGTCTCTGTTTCCAGATCTGGTTGAGCTGGAGGAGTTTATTTCATATGCAATGTGAACAGAGAGTCCTAGACCGGATAAGCAACTTAGCCAGGGTCCCTCAAACCTAGTGGTGGCAGTGAAATGTGCCTAGTGAATGCTCTCAATAAGACTAGTTTTCTGATAAAACTGATAACCTAAAATGAAGGTTTTAATCTTTCAGCACCATCTGTTGTGCAGGGCAGCAGCAGGTGGTCTGTCCATGGAGAGGACTGGCAGAAGTGGCTGGGTGCGCTGCAGCGTGGGTGGAGCTCTGGTGGCAGTGAAAGCACTGTGGAGTTATTTGCCTGCTGTCACTTTCTCCCTACCAGATTTCCATTCAACTGTTATCGAGATGTTGGCGCTGAGAAGTCTGTAAAGTTAAGGAAAGACATATCTTTGCCTAATGTGTTAAAATTACTTAAAGTGTGTTCAGGCTGAGATTTCAGGTAGTTGCAAGTATATTAATTTCTTACGTTTACCACTGTCACTTTGTTTAAAAGTCTCAGGCAAGTAACACAACTCAAGCTTAGGATGTCTAGCTTTGGCTCCCAAGGTTTGCAAAGATAAGTGATGTGATACTCTAATTGCTTATTGCACTTGAATCAATGTATCAAAGTTACTACACCATTCTAATCTCACACATGATTTGTCTGTCTACTTCAGCTGTACTCAGATACCTGCATGTGATACCTCTTGTGGTTGGTCATAAGGTAATGCACAGCTCAACTGTAGCTTCATGTGGAAAAGAACTAGAAAAAGCAGAGAATGCTTGTATGGAAAATAACTAAGTTTTCCTTTCTCCAAAATCAAGTAGTTGATTTTTAACTAAACAAATGAAAGCAAATTCAAGCTACTACTTTCTAGCTGTTTTTATTTGGGGGAGTGGCATATCTTTGGGCTTTATCTTCCCTTCTAGGTGAGCACCTGAGAGTCATCCAGTTTGTTGTTTTGATTGTAGTGCCTACAGTAAAGTAGTCTGCGCTGAATGGGAAAGCAGTCCTCTGCGTCTTCTGTGTGAGTGCTGTGTAGAGTTGGTGAGCAGTCTCTGGCTTTACTCACCTTCTAGGTAGTGCTGTTCAGACTTCACCTTTTTTTCTTGTGACTGTTCATGATTTCATTGGCTCAAATGCAGGTTTTACATGCTGGGGCATGCTGAAGTGTGTATATCACCAGCTATGCTTACAAGGGTGTTTTTTCCATAGAAGAGGGGAGGAAAGACATTGCTTTAAGCAAAGCAGAAACTGGCAGGGTTGAACAGTGTCAGAATAGCAATGAAACTCCTCTAATTGTGAGGTTGAAAGTTCCGTTTGATTGCTTTCTATACCTTTAGATACTTGTATTTCTTCTAGTCACAAGGAAGAGTTGAAATAGAACAAAAATGAAAAACTGTGGTTAAAATACTTAGTTCTGTTTAATAGCATATTTCTTAAAGGTAGTTTGCTACTCATTATAGTTCTCACAACAATAAAACCAAGAAGCCTCCAAACTCTTGGAAAAATTTCACGCACTTCGAAAACTAGACAAAGACTCAAATTCTCTGTCCTAGAAGCAATGACTATGAAATCTGACAAAAAAATGAGCATACTGTAATCTAATATGTCATTTGGTGTAATAAGAAAGCTATTCCATGCTCTACTTCCTTTCATGCTATTAATAAGAGGCTGCCACATTATATTACTTTGTTCCTGAGCTGTGACTTAAAATTTTCACCCTTCAAGCAGGCCAAATTCATTCATGATCTGATGCCCACTACATTTATTTCATATACAAAGTCAGATGAAGTGACAGAATAGCTGCAGGTTATGAAACTTTGACATTTCAAGAGGATGCGACAAAAGGCATCAGACTTTGACAGCTAGTGAGCTACATCAGAAATGCCTAACAGAATGTAAAGGTTGCACTGTAGTTCAATTTGATGTGTTAATAAATGGGATGCCAGTAATTTGCTGTGTGCTAGCATTTTTAATGGAAGCATACATCTAAATATGTAGAAAGCATATCCCACCCAGAGAGCGTCTGAGCAGAAATCAGTTTGAGACCATAAGTGAGGATTGCCAGTTGCCAAATTCCTGCTGAACTTTGGGCGTTTGTTAACACCTGCTGTCAGTGTAGGTAGCTTTGTCTGCTGTTTTGTTTCAACCAAGTCTGATTTTCTCAGGGCTATTATGATAAGACATGAGATTACAGAATCATTTAGGTTGGAAAAGATCAGAGAGTCCAGTCATTAACCTTACACTGACAAATCTACTACTGAACTGTAGTAGAGTGGGGTTATATTAATGCCATGCTGTTAATAATTTCAAGACTCCAAAAAGTTCGTACAGACCAGTGTGCAGACTTATGTCTCAGCTTGCCAGTGAGAAGGGTTAAACAATGACGATAGAAAAGCAGAGTTGAAAGAAGCCAGTATTGAGCAAAATACATGCTTCAGGTAAGCAACAAGCTTTTTGGACATTCTCAAGAACAGTCTAGTAGTGTCAGAGAAGATGAATGCAAAGTGCTTGGGTACAGTGAGCTGTTGGTGACACTGAAATGGTTCATGAAACACATGGCTGACACAGGGCAGTATTTGAAAAGCAGGATTGCTGAATGATGGTGGTGTGCTGTTAGACCTCCCAGGAGCTAGCAAAGGAATAGAAGGTTTTTCAGTGGAGAACTAATGGGAAGTGTAGGAATGAGCAGTGAATGGGCAGGTGAATTAAAAATGCAAGGGTTCCTTTTTAGTCCCAGGGATTGGAGATGCACTCTGCCTGTTGTCAAAATCTGTAATGAAATTTAAAAAGTATACTAGCTTTATTGTAATAAATTTTTTATCATCCCTTAAACTGAAAGCTGTAGAAGAAAAGGGGTTTTTTTGGTAGTATTTCACTGAGTGATGAAGGGACAAGGAAAATACTTCTATCCCTTTTTCTCTTGTTGCCTCTTTCCTGAATTTTAATGTATTGCTAAATTAAGATCTCTTAAATGGTACATAAAATGGTATATAAAAATAGACACGCTGACAAAGCATGGAACCTTGTATGCCTTTACCAAAATGCTGTGTGCCTTTTGAAAAACGTAGTAGACTGTAACAACAATTTTAAAATGAGCATGGTCGTGCTGTGTTGTGAGAAACTTGATAGAAGAGAGATAAGCAATGAGACTGCAGTATTTGGGTGTGAATATATAGGAATTGCATTACAGATGAGTTGCTTTAGTAGAAAGATGCTATATGATTAAGGAAAATGGGGTAAAGTAAGATATGTTTGTTTAAATTGATTGAAATACATCTTAAAAGGAGAAGGGGGTTAATACTGTTGTTATTTTGTTGGCTGTTTGATAGTGTAGCTGTGCTGTTAGCCACATAATCAGAATACTGACAATTACATAAAATGCTAGAAGAAAGAAAAAAAGAAAAGGGAGAAGTTTTGGTAAAAGTAGTACAGTTCATTTACTCAGGACAGAGGAGGAGGAACAAATGTCACTAATAAATGTGGTGGAGACAATATTTGTTTCAGCTGTTAAGGATGGTTTTTGATCATCTACCTCGATGTGCAAAGAGGAAATGTTAATCTTGGGCTGATTCAAGATGTTACTTGGCAGTTATCTTGAAAACATTACCTGTGTTGTGTTGTTATATGGCATTCCTGTATGAACAAAAATACACCCAAATTTTTTAATAAGACTTACTCTTCCCCTTCACGAAAGCTAAGTCAAGCCTCAGACTGAGTGAAACCAAGTAAGAAGAAATGAAGAGGTAGAACTGTGAAGGTGAGCCTTGCATGTCCAGACAACAGATTGGAGGCTTGGAAGTAACATGTCAAAACAAACAAACAAAACAACAGGTTAAAGAGAATGAAAAAAGCTGATTCTAGTAATCCTTCAAAGAGCAGTTCTGTTTGAAGAATGACAGGTTTACAATTAAAACCCTAAGATAATTACTGACATATCACTGACATTTGGAAGAGTGTGAGGAAGGCTGTAGACTGTTCAGTCGCCAGCACATCAGGGAATTCTTAAGAAAGGTGCTTTTACAGCACACAAGCCACAAGAGCTTTTTGCAGAGGTGTTCGCTGTTGGAGGACTGTACATGAATTCTCAGACTGAAGAATTTCTTACAGGCATGGTCTGTAAGATCTTTTTAGTGTGTTGAGAGACAATCAGTATAAAGAAGACATCATCCAAACCAGCTAAAATTCACTCAAGGTATAAAATACCTCAGACATGGAAGTGTCTGATTTTTTTTTTTGTCAGAAGTATGTGGTCCATTAGTTACAACAGGCTGTGTGTAGCAGAGGAATGGAAGCTGCAAATGTGATACCGCAGTGACCTAGGAAAGTAGAACTGACTGTTTCATGAAAGTAGAGTACCATAAAAAAATTTTAAACACATTAAGTTAAAAAAGAAGATGGCCTTTTTTAGGTAGAAGTCACACATCGTAAAGCAGTTAGAATCCTCGGAGGGGGCAGGGAGGAAGAGGAATAAGTATATTGCTGGTGTAATGCACTTCGATTTATAAAAAGCATTTGACAAGACCTCCTGCCAAAGGCTTTTAAAGGAAATCAGCTGCTGTGGATTAAGAAGAACCACCTCCTGTTGTATTAATAACTGGCCAGAAGATGAGAAAAAGGTAAGACTAAATGATCAGATTCCACAGAGGTCTTTGCAATGGGATCTTCAAGGATATGTGCCCTCAGCAATTTCATACATATTCCAGACAAAGGAACAAAGCGTGCTGCCATTCAGCTAGGAACGCAAAATCACACAATCCAAAGTTAATTGTGAGAGGTTCAAGAAGAATTTCAAAATAGACAGATACTGGACAATAAATAGCTCCTGGGATTCAGTATCTGCTAATTGTAATATAATGCCTGCTGCAGGAGGAGGATGAAAACAGCTCTGATTATATGTCTGCTTTAACAGAATCCTAGTTAGTTGTGTACCTTTGACAGAAATGTTGTGGGCAAGTCTTTCAAGGTGTAAGCTTTGAAGGCAGAAGTGTTTAGGAAAGGAATTGGAAGTAGAACAGAAAAGATCATTATTGTTATTCCTTGGTGTACTGTATGATGTGTCCATCTTTGGTTACTGTCCGTGAGTAACACTAGTAATGGTGACAGGGATAATTACTGTGGCCTGGCTTCCATCTGAGAGAAGGCTAAACAGGATTGAGCGGTGAGAGGAAAGTTTGTGGGTTAAACTTAAGCATGAGGTTCTTCTGGAAAAGGGACCCAAAGGATGTGCCTCTGTACTTTTTTTCCCCTCTTTCTCTAGCAAGTCCCACCACTTTATTACAAGATAGTTTCCATTACATGGATTACTGTATGATACTAAAAGATGCTTTGCAGAGGAGATTTTATAGAGAAGGTCACAGAAGATCTTAGAGAAGAGTCCTGATCAGGTTAAGAATTAATGCTAAATATAAAAGAATAAAGCACTGCAAATATAGCTGACTTTTCAAGGCTGTCATGTAGAGTGTCTGTAATTCTGCTGTCTGTGAATGATTGTGTCCTGTGTAAAACTTAGAAAATTTGGGTTTCCATTAACTACATATAGAAATACAAACGTGGACTAACTTGGGCACGTGAACTTTGAAACCTGAGAAACAACATTCTTTATAGAGGTATTAATCACTTGCAGCCCTGATTATCTACTTCAGGAGAAACTGTAGTGAAAATTCTTTAAAACAAGAGCAGCTTTAATTTAGTTACCTTCCTCCAGGCCCAAAGTAACAACTGTGGTCTCCTCTTCAGAGACCTCGGTGAATGTTTCTGGGTCAGGTTAATGGCTAAAGCACTGCTGCTTTTGTGAAGAATACAGGTGTTACAAATTCAGTTATGAAAATATTCCTGTATGTCACCCTGAATGACTCACCAAATGGACTAGCTTTAGAATAGTTGCCTCCTTGTGAGTTGTGGTGGTTTATGATGACCTACTGTAAATTGCTGTCAGGTATTATGGGTAGTAGAAGAAAAAAGCTGATCATCCAGTGTGAGCTGACAGGACTAATTTTCATTTTAAATTTGATGTAAAAGAGTGAGGTTATTAACTCTTCCTTTCAATTTCCTGAAATTGCTAATAGAAATTTCTCAACAGTTTTTAGTGAAGTGTATAAAGGGAGATAAAATGTGGGTCACTTTTAAGTGGGGGGAAAAAAAGCTCCAAACTTAAGTTTTACCTTGTCAGAGACAGTCTGGCTATAACATTATGCTGGTTTTGCACATGCGTTGTTGTTGGGGTTCTTTTTTTTGGTTGTTGTTAAAATTTATGCTGAGACACATACTACAAAATTACAAAGGGAAATTGATACAAGTTGAGAATTTTATTTACGGAGTTATAAATTATATCACAAGAGAACTGCTTTTGAAAGATTGTGGGTTTTCTCCTCAAATTAAAACCTGTGGAAAAAAGTTATAGTTGAGACTTCTGGTATTCTTGAATCTATTAGAACTGAGGATCATCTGCAATTCTGTGAAATACTAGCTTTTCTCCATATAGAATAAATCATTTCACAATAAAACCTGGATTTTTGATTTTTCATTTTTTTTAAATGTTAGTATAGTTTCCTGACGTAACACTGTTGAATTGGGTGTCTGTTTAATGCTGTAAACTTTTTTTTTCACTTCAATTTTTGTTGAGCTGAGACAATAGTCAAAGTTTGTATATGGAGATGAGAATTGACTACCCTCTCTTCCTAATGACTGATGCACTGGACTCTATATCTTAATAGTGAAAGTCACCTGAGTATTAAGCAAGCTAAATACAGCTATCTCAAATTAAAATTTTTGTGAACTCTTGTGAAGATTATTCTGTTTTTATCTATATAAAGAAAGCAGCTTTTACAACAGCCTATAAAATGTTTCCTGTTAGTAGTCATGGTTGGACTTTCGGAGCAGTTTGAAGAACAGTACTGCCACAGCACTGCTCTTCAGCCTTTGAATGTATAGAATTTCTTCAAGGCTTTCTTGTAGAGAGGAATTTTTAAACTCCAGTTTAAAACAGTATGATCCATACCATATCCATATTTTTTGGATAAAAATGAAGTTTTTAAATCTTAGTCCTGGTTGTGTTTATTGCAGAAGAGACTTATAAATGTTTCTGGATGTAAATTCAAATGTTCATTGTTATTCTGCAGTTAGAACTTCAAAAATTATTCTTATAGGGAGGTTTTGTTTGTGGAAGAATTTGTGTGGAAATATGCTATGACAGGATTAGGTCTGCAGCGGGAAGGAACAGGTTCTCCTTTAGGGACTATGACTGTTGAAAATAATTTCTCTAAAGGTAAAAATGTTTGACTTCATTTGCAATTTGTATGCACATGCCAGTCTTGTCTCTAGGCAAAATGCTTCATTTAATCAACCTCTGATAATTCCTCATCTGTTGGAAATGCCCATATATGTTTAAATGCTTAGAATTCATATTGTTTTGTTTGCAAAGTCTAACAGTATACTGAAACATGACCTCTAAATTGCTTCTGTTCATTTTGTGTTATCTTTTTTGTGGTTTACCATTTATGTAGTGAACTACTTAAACCCTTTTTCTACTTAAGTATTGTTAAACTAACTAATGCTGTGTAATGTGGGTCGCTGGCTAAAATGATGTGTACTGCTCAATTATTTGAACAGAAGGAATGATACGAAGAGGGAAAGATTGACACACTTTCTGAGAAGGAGGCTTTTGCCAGTTCTTGCTTTCTTAATGCTTGGGATTTTTTTCCTTAAGATGTTGCATACTGTGAAGAGTTGAGATTTAAACTTAAAATATCTTCCTTAAAGGACAGGGTTCAGACTTCTCTTTTTTCTTTTTATAACTAAGAATAAGTCTTGCTGATTCTGTCAAGTTTAGGTGGCTCTATTATTGGAGGAAGGAGGTTTGCATGCTGTTTTGCTCATGTCAGTGCAGCAGAAATTGTCTGGAGGATTGTGTTGTTCATAGAAGGATTAGTATTTCCCAGTTAGAGAATATCCTCTCAGAATTGAAATCACTATTCTCTAATGTGTGGAAAGAACATGATTTCAGATTATTTTGGGAACTTCTAGGGCCTGTTTTTAAAACTAAGATACAGAAACATCTGTGCAAGTGGATTGCAGTGTTTGTAGCAGTGCTTATGAAAGAAAAAGCTTTTAAGTTGTGGCAGAAATAATGTTACGTGTTTTTTTCCACAAAACAGAAAATGCTCATGGAAAATGGCAATCTTAGAGATGCTTATGGGCTATGAAGTAAATACCTTATCTGCATATTGTCTGAGTGTAGCCATTTGCTAGTAGAGCACATCTTTCTTAAATGGATTTCTGTCAGGAATAGAATTGGTTCTCTATTTGTGTTGTGTGTAGCTCCCTTTTTAATGTGGAATCATATTTACCAGGAACTTCATTTTAGTGACATCTAAGTGTGTCAGATTTATTTTAGAAGAAACATAGTTTTTCAGAGGACTTCTGCATATTTGCTGTTTTCATTTTCATGACTTCTTTTTTCCTTTAGTAGTTTTTTTTTCTTCTTCATTCCAACCTCTCTTCTCCCTTGTATTCAGTTATATGGTGCTGTCTTGCAGATACTACTGTTGCCTGGAAGGGCTCAGGAGTTGCATGGAAAATGAGAATATACTGATCTTATGCTCAGGGCACACTTCACCTCTTGAGATTATTTTCTTCCTTGACATTAATTCTTTAGTCTCATTCTACACATGATGTATTTTTGTTCCTATGCCTATGCTAACCTGTTTTATTTGCTCAGAATGTGTTTTGTTGAAGCTGGATTTGAATGTCACATCTATTTCTTCTTGTTTCGGAAGAGTGAAATTCTTTCCTCTGATGTGTATCTCTGGTGAACAGTCATGTCTGAAGAATGCTTTACAGCGCTAATAAAATTAGGCAGGATTTTGTGAACTTTGTCTCAGTTGAGTACTAAATAAGCTTCTGAAGAAATGTATTAAGATTTTTTTTATATTTATTGCCATGTCCTTTCAGTGATGAGGACACTGTGTGTTTTTGCTGTCTTCCCAGCTACCTTTGTCGTACGTGTTAGTACTATGCCAGGAGTCTGGCTGCCTTACATATGTACGTTTGTGTTTGCAGTTAAGACAGAGTTTAAAGCCTAGTTTACACTTCAAGACAAATTCTGACACAGCTGCTTTACAGAGACAGTGTGCAGTCAACCTCATGTTAGTTAATCCTTTGGTGTAAATTCACATTTCTTAATCTCCTGTCGCTTTTGTCCCCTCATTTCCTATGACCCAAGAGTTGTCTGCCTTTCAGTGTTGAACACAGTTCAGTTTTGGCAGTATGTGGCTCATAGCCAGGGAGCCATCAAGGATGCCTGCTTGTGATACTGTTAGCAGTTACCAAGTATGGTACTAAAGTTTAGGGATCACTAAAACTTCAGCTCTTGCTGCCTGCAGCCACTAGATAGCTGGTGTTTGGTCTGTGAGTCAAATACTGTTAGAAGCCGTGAAATGACTCGATGTGGCACTTTGTGCTGTGGTCTGGTTGACAAGATGGTGATCAAAGGTGTTGGACTCTGATCTTGGAGGTCGTTTCCAACTTTAAAGATTCTATGATTCTGTTGTTCTAAGCCCGCTATAAATATTTCTAGCACACTGGTTATCTCTCTTGCTTATAGTTAGGCCATTATTATAGTGGAGACTTTTGTGGTAAGTTGAATGTGTTAATATTGATATGACAACCCCCCAAATTACTATTTATGGGTCTTTCCAAGGCTGAAGTAGATAGCTTTCCATTAGCCGTAGCTTAGAAAGTTTAGACAGCTGTGCCATTTTTTGCTGTGGTTTCCTTCACCAGAATAACCTGTTATACTTTTAAAATTCAGTGAATACAGCACACACAAAGTGCCTCCAAGAAGCACCGTCACCTTCTGAGGCAGAAGATACTTCTATGGAATTGCTCTCAGCTTCTTATTCCTTATCTGTATCTTGGGGCAGCAGCTGTGTAGTCAGAAGCAAGATCACTTTGTCTGTGCTGACACTATGACACGATGTTGACTTGATCATACTGAAGTGAGAACAGGAGTTGCTTCACTTACCTGTGTTGCAGGCTATGAATGCTCTTAACAGGGAGTTAGGAGGGAAGAAGAACAGGTTGCCTTACAGACAGTGATGAGTGTTTGCATGTTGCTTCTAGTTCGTCACCTTTTTAGCCTTAAATATGTTTTGTAGAAATCTTATTGCAAAACTAAGGTAATTACAGTGTAATTGTAATTACAGGAAGATGTTTATGAGACTTCTGACATCATATGTCATCCCCATATAATACTGTGGGGATACTCCCAGTTTCAGGCACTGTTTTCCTAGGCAGGAGTCCACTGGTACCTTATGGACAGGTTTTTGTTTAAGGAAAGAAAAGCATGCCACTTGGACTTGTTTTTTAACTTGGGCTTTTTTGTTCAGTTGAATACTGCCACTTACCCAGGAACTTAAAAATAATTTCTATAAAAAGGTTAAATTTAGCTGTGGTAGCTCTTATCCCAGTGGAGTATTCTCAATGGTAGGCAGTGATATTTTAATGACTGTAGTTATTGTACTGAAGCTTGAAAGCTTGAACATTTTAGGATTGTACTATTCTCTTAATGTATTTTGCTGTTTTTCTTGTTTCCAAAGCTGTTCCATAGCAATTAGAAAAGGCTGTCCTATTTCTTAGTGTTGAGATTGTGATAATGTAGGTGTACTGATATTCAGCTTTGAGGCTACAGCCTGCTAGGCTTAGATAATTGAAATAAACAAAGTCTGAGCTTCTTCTATTTGTTTGACAAGTGCATTAGTTTTCAATTCTGACGTATTGCCAGTTCTGTTGACTGCACAATACGTATATCCAATAAATACAGATGTATAGGTGTAGTCATCTGTCTTGTCGTGTTTGTCAGCAGAAAGTCTTCTGAAGTGGAAGAACATTATAAGTACAGACTAGATAAGTAATTTGAGATGTTAAGGTTGGTAGAAACTTTCTAGTAAAACAGATGGCAGGTGATGTTTTTCTAAGCCCTGTTCTGAAATACTCTCTCTAGACTTATTTAATAAAATAAAGTCTCGTATTATTTCAAGTGAGTATGTTTCTGTAAGGAAAAATATTTTAGGACTTAACAATTTTCAGTGGAGTGTTAACACACTTAACAGTGGAAGAAATATGCAGATTGGTGGTGACTTAAAAAATTCTCAGTGAGAGAGCATGTTTTTGTGAGCAGATGATGAGCAGTACCTTCCCTCTCCCGGATGCCTTTTGGCTTTTATTCTTTCATATGAAGTTCCATGTTCCAGGCAGCCAGCCAGCATTTGTGTCCTCAGTTTACCAAGTTCAAGAGTTGTTAGAACTTTTTTCCTCTGTTGGAAAGAGTTTTCTTACCCCTCTTCCAAAAAAAAAAAACCCTCTACAAACAACCAAAATTTCACTACTTTGTTTGGAACCTTCATTTTCAGTCAAACTTTTCAGACAATGTGTGCATATCTGTTCATAAACCAAATGTTTGTTTAGTATTGATTCCTTTTTATTAATTTGTATTTTAGAGGACAACCATACATTTTTCACACTTAAATTTCATGGATTCCTAGGTTTTCCTAGACAAAGAAGGATTAGTTTTTTCTCATCACAAAGGCTCTCTGATTACTGATATAGACCTGCTGTGTGCCGGGTTTGATTTAGGCTGATCTTTTTTTAGATAAGGAAGGCCAGAAGAGTATTTTTTTTAGATGCCTTTCATGCCCTGTATAATGTTATCAGTACAGTACTTTCTCTACAGGCCCATCCTCTGACCCTCTCCCAGCTGATGAACTGCCAGTTTATAGCCACAGCTTTTGCTTTTAGTCCTTAGAAGTGCTTCAGCTTATGCTCTGTATGATTAAATTTTACTGCCTTTTTTACTACAGTTTTCAAGGTGTTCTAGTACCATATCCCAGTCCTCTTTCGGTGTCCAGCTTTGTGTTGTCATCAACATTTACCACTATTCTGTAAGCATTCTTGTGGTTATTTCTGTACAGTGGTGTGGATCATCTTCACTTCGCCCAGGCCTTAGTCCTGTTTAGTTCCCAGCTGTAGGTGTACTTTGTTTTACTGGCCAGTCTGCACACTTGCCATGCTGAGTGTCATTCAGACGCATCACAGCTTCCATGCTTTCATTATCTGGCACCTCTCCACAAAACAGATTTGTTGTTCTACTCTGAATTTCATTTGATTCCCTGTAGTACAGTGCAGGGCAATGGAATCTTAAAATGGTTTAGGTTGAAAATGACATCTAAGATCATCAAGTCCAACATTAACCCAGCACTGCATAATATTGTATGTATGTATTTCTTTTGTTCTCGTTCAAAGGAAAAGATAACAGACTTGAGAATCTCTGTTTGTGGAATATAAACACCACTCTCCCTCCACACATACGTTCCTCTACGCACCAGCCCACGTAAAACTCTTAATCATTTTTGGGGGACTGACACAGAAATAACATATTGAGCTTCAGTACAGTATGTAGTCCTGCTGCTGGGTTGATCTTGGACGTAGCTCATGGTTCTGTTGCTCTTTAATAAAGAATAGCCTAAAAGCTACTTTTGCGTTGACTCATGCTGATCTCAAGTGGTAAGGTTGTCAAGGTAAGGTGTGTTTATGATCAGGTTTTTTGGGTTTTTTTTGTTAGAATTGCATGTCAGGAAAGAACAGGATGAGCCACCTTAGTTTTCAGAGCACACTGTGAGACTTGATTTTTTGATGAAAGTCTTTTGTCAGTATGAATGCAGAAAAATGCTTTCCCAGGAGGAAGACAAGAGAAAACAACTTTTCACAGCTGAAATGGGTAATATAAATAGTGGAACAGCAGAGAAGGATCGTACTAAAATGTTGATACATTTTAGGGAAAAAGAGTTCTCATGTATGGCAGCCTTGAGAGAACAAAACTTAGAGATGGAACTACAAGAAGTGTTTAAAGGTCTTTTCATATGTCTTACAAAAGAAACTGTCTTTCTGTTAGGTTGTGGTGTTTGCTTTATTTCCCTTTCCATGTATCCAGGTTGTGGCAATTTAAACTATATTAAAGATGGAGCAAAAGACACATTGCATAAGAGGATGCTGCTTGTTTTATTATGTCTGGGTGACTTAACAGCTTGTGCTATGACTTACTTTTCCTTCATGGAAGAGGAACCATTTTAATTAATAAAAGCATTTTCTTCTAGAACAGTCCTGAATCATTCCCAACCATAGTTGTTTAGATCATGTTGTTTTGAATACATGAATGAAGCTGTACAGGAAACTCGAACCCTGATTTTTTTTTTTAACCTGACAGTGTGTAGCACTATATTTAATATGATAATCTGATTCAAGTTTTCCTTTGTGATGCCTAGAGTAAAACCTGCAGTATTTGCAATTTGCAGATAAATAGATTTCTTTTCCTCTTTTTGCAGATGTTTTTTAAGGCTTTAATATTAGTGGATATTAGTAGATATCTTGTTTGTTCCAGCAAGTAAGTCTTACTTTCTGTAACAGTTGGTGCATTGTTAACTTCTAATCTCTTATTACTAGCAGAACACAGAAACTGAAGTTTGTAATTCCAAGTACTTTCCTTTCCCAAGAAGAAAAAAACAAGCATAGACCCATAACAAAACATTTTTATTTTGTTTGTGTTAACATAGAGTGAAGGAGTAGAAACATTTTAGTTTTCTAAATGGAGCAATATTTAGGAAATACTCTATACACAATAAAATAGCACTGCACGTATCTTGAAATAAAGACTACAGAGTCTTGTGCCTTTTGGACTAGTAAGGCAAGCTACAGTGTCATGAGTGAAGGACGGTATGGCACATGATGGTAGCAAAGCTTGTCAGAGAAAGAACATTGCTTTTTCTATAGTATCATCACAACTATATGAAAGTCAGTTACTATAGTCTAGAAATTTTTGGTTATGGGCTATATCTTCTTTACTGCTTCAGAGTTAGTAGTGTAACTGTTGAGGGAGGGAGGAGTTTATTCATGTGTATAGCAAGAGAAATCTGAGATGCAGATTGCTTGACATCAGTGTGGGTAGGGTTAGGCAAACTGAGAGTGTCTTACAGGATTTTTTTTATTGTTTTGGTTGTTCATGCCATGTTTAAATGAAGATTGTTACAGTTAGGAGTAACCATGTGTTACGTAGAGAGAAGTAATGATGGGGGAAGTTGATGTGGTAATTGTTTATTCTATGTAAACAAATGGAGATGTGTAAGATTTCTGAAGGCCTTAAATACCTGACTTCAAGAGTGAAGTGTTTTTGCTGATGTGTTCTACATAAAAGGAAGGTTTTGGTGATGGTAAAGTGGTTGTCAAGTCACTGTTCATCCTAAAATTACTTGATTTTTATCTCTTTAGCTTATTAACTTAGATATGATACGAAAAACACACCAGTCACAGGCTTATTCTATGTCTTTGGTGATGTGCAGTGGAAAGTTGTCCATGCAGATTTGATTTGTGGAAATGGTGTTACACAGGTAAGTCATTCTGATGACTTCTGGTCCAGTGAGGAATGAGAATGAATATTGTGTCGTTGACTGGCTTTACAGTAATTTTCAGTGAAGAACAGTATCAGATTTAATTTTTTCTAGTGGTGTATAGATTCCTAGTAGAAGTTAGAAGTGATGCTGATAAGTGGAAGACAAACGTTTCTTCTGCGCTTGAGGCTTTTTGTGCTTTGGGCTTTTCTTTGCTGTTGCTCTTTTCCTGGCTTATGGTAACAAGTCAAATGCAAGGACT
Organism: Rhagologus leucostigma; assembly: GCA_013397725.1. Classification (NCBI taxonomy): domain Eukaryota; kingdom Metazoa; phylum Chordata; class Aves; order Passeriformes; genus Rhagologus; species Rhagologus leucostigma. The sequence continues at coordinate 92,568 of VZTD01000065.1, read as the reverse complement.
TACAGAAACATGACCTAACATGCCCTTCCACCTATGTATGGTAGGTCTTCATTCGCAGTGTGTCATGAAGAAGAAGATAACCCACATTTTGTCAACTTCAAATATGTTTTTTTATGCCTAATGTGTTTAGAACCTTCAAAATTTTATGTAGAAATAGACACATTGAGCAAACAGGATTTACCTGGCATCATAGTACAGAGTTTGACAAAATCCATCACCCGTCTGAATTTACAAGGTTAGCAGTGTTTTTGTAGAAATCTGTGGCCAAACAACCTTTCCCCCTTTGCCTTTTTCTGATGGATTTCTGTTTATGCTTGAAAGTTGGATATTGAAGGTCTTCTGACCTTGGAAATTGATCCACTTGAATTCTCTAGAGCCCAAACTCGGGAACCTTTAGATCCTGGTCTGAGGTTTACTTGCTCAGTATATGTAGTTCTTTTCCTGTTTTGACTGTTGATTTCTCTTTAGTTGTCTGTTTGGTTTTATATTGAAGGAAACATTTGTAATAGGCTGAGCTGAAGAAGTTATTTTTTGTTTTAAATGCCGGAAACTGGATATGCAGTGCTGGTTCTTGGCTCTGTGTGGGAGTGGGAGAAACAAAGGAAAATTCAGTTCGGCAGATGTAAGTGATGATGAAATTGATGGTTTTTTCCTAGGGTTAAAACAAGGTACCATGTGTTTGCCACTCTCACAGTAATTACTAAAGCTCAGAATTGGTGTTTAAATGATCATAGAAAATACAGAAGGTAGTTCTTTACAAATGTTGGTGTAAGTCTGAGCGAACTGGAATACCTTATAGTGCTTCTTTTTCGGTTCCATTTTTCTGAAAGGAAAAAGCAGCAACAGCTTGTGTGTGAAAGCACCTTTGTTACTGTATTTGGCCTGCAAGACACAGGGTTGACCTGTAATCCTGGTATATTGGTATTGAATGTCCATCTAGGGATGTTTAAGGAAAAAGCTGAACATTTTTAGAGAGCTGGAACAGGGCAAGTGTCTGGAGAGGATGCAAGTTTTAAAATGTTGCAAAATAGGTATCTGCTAATTGATTTTTCAATTTTGGGTCTTGGAAAAGTAGTAATAATCTCTTTAAAACAGCCTCACATAACTTTGGTTTGATCTTATTGGCATCACTGAAAGTAATTGTTGTAATCAGAGCTGTGATCTGCTCTCTTATTGACATACAGGAGAATGGGAAAAAAATAATTTAAGTAATAGATTTGATGTGTATTGATTTATTACTTGCTGTAAATTGAAGGAAAAGTATGGACCTTCTCACTTATTTATTAATTTCAAGGAATTGCCAAGGTGATTTCTTTTCTTAGCCTAACCTTGTTCTATAACCTAGAGAATTTTTGAACTAAGATGATGGGACAATCCAATACATTACATCATTTGACTGAATTTAATGTGAGCTCCCTGGAGTGGAACTTCTTCAATCAATAGCATTAGAGCTACTCATTTTTAAAGGAAATGGCACGAACCAATGATGACAAGCTAGCAATAAAAGAGGAATAGCATTTTTGGAGGGATTTCAAAAGAATAAGTGTGTTCTTAGATGTTCTGGTCTGTGATCATTTCAGAGACACTGGAACTACTTAGCTAATGTTGAAGAGAGCAAACCAGAAAGCTGGCCGTATGTTGGCTCTGTATAAAATGGGAGAGATACAAGATTTTTGCAGTGTGATCAAAGATGCTATCCACAGTTAGATGCATAGTACTTCAAAGTAACAGAGTTTCAGACCACCTTCAAACCTTAATCTGGGGAGTTCATTAGCTTGTGGAAATTTGAGTACAAAAAACAAAGGTAGTTGAAGAACAGTGTAAAGAAGTTTTAAAAGGCTATAAGTATAGGTTAACTGTACTTGGTTAAAAACGCAAACTGAGTTGTCCAGTTGTCAGTTGACTTAGCTGTGATTCTCCTTAAAGGAAAGGACTTTCCAAGTGTAGTAGCTGCTGATTTTTTCCCAGTTTTACCATAGGAAATAAAAAGTGGTTAAATCAGTGCAACATCTAGTACTGGCATTGTCTTTTCCAGTTGCTGAGAGAGGGCTGCATTGTTTCCTGTTCTCTTTTACAGTACTGATATTTTAACTGATTCAGTGGTGTGAGCTGATCCACAGTATTAAAAAAAGCTTAGAACTGAAAACACTAATAGCTCAGGAGGTTAAGGTAGCAATAAGGGACTAGATTATGTGTTTTGGCTATCCTGTGTAAGTCTGTATAAACTCAGTTTTAACAGAGTATATAATTTACAGCAAATATGGTTCCAGAGATGAAGTCATATCAGGAATTACATATGGGAAAATACCTGTCTTTAGAAGATCAGAATAGCAAAGGAGAAAACACTTCGCTGTGTCTTTGAGCAGCAAGAGGTGGTTGTGACAATCATTCTACAAGACTGCATGCCCAGTGCAAATCAGTATTTTTTTGTACAGGTTATCTCACGGGGATTTTTTTGTGCTTCACCAGATGGGACCTTCTCAGGTGGATGACTTTCCTATCTCCATGCCTATAAATAAAGTTTGAAATTCATTATCTCTTCAGTGCTATTTTTTTCTTTTAGAAATTCTTTGTTTACTTTTACAGCATCTTATGGAGATGTGGTGAAGAAGCTTTCTTAGCTGATACTAATCTTAATCTTACAAGGTATGGAATAAGCAGTTTGATTTGTGTTGCTCAACCCTATTGGTGGTGATGGCAGCACCATGCGGCTGTTAGCTACAGAAAGGCCACTAAGGTGGCTCTGCTGTCACAGGGGGAAATTTTAACATGTGCCAACGGTTTTGTACTGAAGATGCAATTTTTCCATATCTTTTTTTAACCCGAGAGAGACTTTGTGAAATGAATGTGCCTGTACACTGCTATATCACATGTTTGAGGCAATGGTGACTAAGTTACTCATGTACTTGGGGCTGCCAAACAAGGATTAGATCCCCTGTAAGTGGGGTCAAAGCCAGGGTTTCAGCAGACTCTGCCAAGTCATGGCATTCTGACACTGTGCAGCAGTGGCCCCTGTGGTGGCCCCAGGGACTGGGAACTTCAGTGATGTTCCATTTTGTCTGTCAGGCCAGATTTTAGGAGCACCTGCCCTGCTAAAGAGGGTGGCAGCTGTGTGGGTATGGCACAGGTGGAACTCACTGGTTTTGCTAGACTTTCAAAATAAGTTGTTTGGAAAAATATATTTAACATAAGGAAATTGAGTATCATATGAATCAAATTCCTTCATGCAGATGCATACGCTTTAAAAACTCTTCTGTCAGTGGAACCTGAATGCTTAGAGTGTGTAGAATGGTCACTTGGGAGGTTAGAGCTGGAATTATTGGTCTGCTCATTTCTCAGCCTTACAGCGGGGGCTCTGCAGCCATTTGAGAGCAAACCATATCAGCTTTATCTACGTGCACCTCTGCTTTTAAGGGGAGAACCTGCCCTGGGGTGCTGCCCGGCCTCTGGGAACCCTCCCTGTGCGAGGCCTGGCAGTGACTGGGTGCTCCTGCCCTGCATTTCCAGCCAAGCACTGGCTTCGTGCTGGCGCTTCCACCCGGGCCCTCACAGACAGGGCCTTGCCGGGGACCCTGAGGGGCCGGCCCAGCACAGCCATGGCAAGTGGCCCCCTTCGTGCCCCGTGCCTGGAGCTTAATGCCAAGGTGGGTTTATCCTGTTGCCCGGCCTCCTTCAGCCAGTGCCTTAGCAGTTACTCGTTTTCCACAGTCCTTTGGCCTGTATGGACTTCCTCCATGCTCCTTCCCTTTTTTAATTTTTCTTTTTCTAACAGCTCCTATCATCTAGAATTATTTTCATTTTATATTGTAAGTACAAGAGAGCATTGTGGAGTTTAGTGTCTTAAGAGATAGCAAAGGTTTTGTGAGCTTTAAGTTTCCTTCCAGGGACATGCAAATTATTTTTTGCCCCCTACTAAGTAAGTTTAACTTCTTCAGTACATACTCCTCTACTTGCTGGCTCTTCGCCTGTTATACCAGACAGTCTTCAGTTTAATTTGCTTAGCAAATCCCACTGTGAATAAGTTAGAAAGAAATACGAAGTGTAGGTATTTCCTGGAGGGCTTGCAGGGGTCATGGTGTGGCCTTTGGTGTCCCTTCCTCTCTAAGATGTACCTGAGGTACACCAAGCTTGTACCTCATAAGACATCAAGACAAAACTATGTTTTTTTTATGAGAGTATTCCTAACTATTGAATGTTTGGTAAATCTCATGCTGTATTAAGCTTTAAATTATTTAGAAATGCCTAGACTTTGTGGAAACATCAATGAGGATGTTGATACTAAGGTGAGAGATTAAAAGAGAAACAAAGCTGAAACCAAAGATATTTAAGAGATGGAATTTGGTTGTGTTTTACCTGTAAGGTTTCCAGCTAACATCACATTTGAGGAAAAGCCTTTTCCATGTGTCCAGTTTAATATCTGTGCAGATGTATAAACAAAGCACAAAAAGATTTATAAATATTTCACTTACCGCAAGTAAGTATGTAAAATTAAAATGGAAACATTAGGAGTAAGCAGATTTCTGTACACCACTAAGAACAAAACCAGTATGTTATTTCTTCCTTGTTCTGGTATCTACATTGTAAGAAATCGGGCTTTTTATTGCACTCTCTTCAACACTGAAACAAAGAGAATTAGAATAATTACCTTATACTGATTAAATAGAGAGAAACACAGAAATGAGTATTTCATTCCATGGAACCATAGGCAGCTGAAGCAATGCACATTCCATATAATGGATAACCAAAAGCAAGTAGCATCACAGTGCTGACACTAGTAAAATTCATATGCCATCTCTAAATCTAGATCTGAGTATTTTTTAGACATGTTCTGTGTTACTGTATTATGAGATGTAAATACTTTTAGAGTTAAAAACCAACCTTCGAAGTATTTGTTTTTCTTACTCCAAAGAGTGAATTTGAATATAATTGTTCCTGGGTATTAAATCTGATTTTCACTTTCATGACCAGTAACAGGACTCAAGGAAACAGTATGAAGCTGAGTCAGGGGAGGTTTAGGTTGGATATGAGGAAAAGGTTTTTTACCCAGAGGGTGGTTGGGCACTTCCCCAGGGAAGTGGTCACAGCACCAAGCCTGACAGAGTTCAAGAAGTGCTTGGACAATGCTCTCAGGCACATGGTGTGACTTGTGGGGTGACCTGCCCAGGCCCAGGAGTTGGACTTGATCCTGATGGGTCCTTTCCAACTTAGCATATTCATGATTCTGTGATTCTGCTAGTATTAAAGTATGGAGGCCCTTAAAATGGTCAGCAGGATATAATAACAAGGAGAGGGAAAATTACTTGCTTTAACTGGAGGATGTGGGTATTTGTTAGATGGTAGGGGTTTTCCAGCATGAGTTGCTTTATGACACCCTATCCCTCCCATCTCCATGGTCTAGCTCACTTCCCTTTGCACACACACAAAAAGAGAAAGCCCTTTCTAAAGTTCATCGTCTTTCAGTTTCCTCAGCAAATGCAGAAGTGTTCTCTGAGAGCGTGATACTGTAGGGGCTTTTTCTGTAATAAGGCAAAGGAGAAAATATGGTTGTAACTTCTGTGCGTTCAGGGAGCTGAAGCAACCAGCTTCATCAGTTGGACACAATGCTGTTTTAGAGACATTGTATTTTTGTTGGTCTCAAGTGAAACACTAATTAATTCTCAAGTACCAAAATCAAGATTTTCTAAACCAGCTAATTTTGATACTAAATTTACAGACTTATAGCAAATTGGCTTGTAAGAATAATTACTAGAAAGGAAAGCTAAGCATCTTACAAAGAAAATTATTACAGTTCTTACAGGGACACTAGATCATTGTAACTTTTATATTTGTGAGTTAGCAAGCCTTTTCACAATAGCTCCATTGGAATAAGTGAAAACATGCAATTTATTGTTTTGTTTTTCCTCCTAATTAACAGTCCAGTGTTAGCATTACTCCTTACAAGGACACACCTTTGGTTTTATGTAGAGCTAAGGCATCATTTTATAGTCTTTTTATAGAGTATATGGGAGGGATGATATAGGTTCCTAATACAGATAATTTAATATATGTATTGTACTCAGATTTTATAGTACTTGCTTTGTTTTCCCTCAAGATTTTGACTAATATATACAAATGGAATCGTGGTGTTAATTGGCGGTTTGTACCTTTGAAATAGAGCTTAGTACTATGAGTCAAGAGAGAATGCTGTGTATGTGTATGGTGTGTGTGCAAATGAAATCTGAATTTGTCTCCGGGAAATATTTTTATAGCATATTAAGATTATTTGGAGGTGTAGTTTTCTGATAGGACTTTTTTGTAGGACTTCAACACTTCTCGTTTGAAAGGATTTGTGTTAAGTGCGAATACATTTCGGCATAGCTTCTGTACTTTCCTTTTACTCTTTCTGTAAATGTAAAAATTTACCCAAATTGCAAATGAAACCATAATCTGTTTAATAGCCTCCTGCCAGTATCCTCGCAAAAGCATCTGGAGGTTTTATTTCTAGAAGTTTGCAGTTGAATTCAGTTTTCTTCCTTCTATAATGTCATATCTTCACTGAAAAAAAACCCGACCGCAAACAACCAAAACCAACAAAACAAACAACAGAAACCCCTCACTCAAACCCCAATGTCCTTGGCTATTTGAATATTGTCCATAATAATAAGAGTGATAAGCTTTCTTAACAATAGCAGATTTAACTCACTTGTGATGAACTTGATGCATAATACCCCTACTACTTGCATGTGCCAGAACTTGTCAAACTGGCGTGAGCATTGCTTTCCTTCTAATGGTGAGTCCAGTGCCGTTTCCACCTCACAGTGCCCCCAGTGACTAGAGGCAGTGGCTCAGCTGAAGTAAAATGTTCCAGCTGCCACCGGATAGCCTCTTGCATAAGCACATAATGAACTTACATTAAGAAACAAAGTAAGTAATTATCTCTTCTTATCAGAATACTTGCTCCATTTGAATTCAATGTACAATGTATGATTGACCCCTTAGGAGCCATGTGTACTAGAAAAAGAACAAACAGATTAACTGGTAGGCTCACAATCTTCCTCTGCACTAGACCTACAGTAGCTATTTGCTTCTAGGGGTGTGGTTGTTGGATATGGTAACTCATATGGCTGCTGTGGCAAGGCCTCAGATGCAGTCATATTCTAAAAAGTAAAATAAATGTGAAAATATTTTCTGCTTTCCTTGATTTTACTCATAGCTGCTTATTTATAACAAAAAATGTTGAGTTTCCTTTTTTGTTTGTACTGTGCCTCCTAAGAAAATTCAAGTTGGGATCTGTGTCTGGTATTCCCGCTATCTTTATTAAATGTAGTTGTATTTTATTTCTGAGGAATTGTCTAATAGAATGCATCCTAAAATCAAGAAAGATTAATTGTTTCTAGATGGCAAAAGTAAATTACTTTCCCCTCCTGAAATTCTCTCTTACCTATGGATCGTATCTTACATTTAGAGGAGGAAAAAAAAAGGAAAGTATTAGGAAGTGGACAGAAATAACTCCTGGAAGACATTGTACTACCAACCAGGGCACTGCTAAGGATTACTTATCTCATTTGTAGTAATACTCCTTGAGCTATCACCTGAAGTTTTATTTTTGGCACTATCCTTTCAGTATCTTGCTCCATTTTTGTTGCCTACAGGACAGCTGATCCTGCCTGTAGGATACATGTCCTGAAGAAGTGCCCCATGTCATCAAAACACGTTTGGAAACGTGAATTTTACAAAACTGGTCATGTGGTCTTCTGCAGAAGTCAAACGTGCCTCAATCATTAGGAGTCTGTATTTCTGTCTATGGGTGAAGTAGATTTGTAGAGTCTTGTTATTTTACTGCATTTTGGGGGGAACAAAGAAGTTAGTCTAGAACAATGATTTCTGATTTTATTTAGGGATTGCCTTTGGCTTTCAACGTTTTTAAAGGTTTAAGGTAAAGAATCACCTGATAGAATAAATGTCATGGATGGTTAGACTTTTGCTTACAAACACAGTTGTGACTGAAATTGGCCTGGTAATCAATAAACTCGTGTTAACTCATTCTGTGCTCTAACTCATGTTAGAGCACAGAACTGCCTCTCCTAAAATCTCTGAATTCTAGGCATTTATCTGTCAGTTTATGCAACCAGCTGATATGTGGAAGTTTTTTGGTCTAAACCTCTGCTCAGAATATGAACAGTTTTACAGTTCATTGAACTGCATTTAGTCAAATGTGATTCACACTTCCTTATTCATAGATAGTATCAAATGATTACAAAGTACAGAACTGTTGTGTACTTTTGAAATAAGCAATATTTGGAATATATGTTACAGTATAATAACAGTATTGGATATTCACTTTGTACTTAATTTTTATTTCCTCCACATAGAAGTAAAAAAACCCAACACAGCATGACAAGCTAGTTCAAAAGTCCTCATTGCTTTTCCTAACCCAATTTTGCAGAGAATTTGCAGTTTGGGGTTTTTTTTGCATGGACTGATTACAGGAATTTCTAGTCCAACAGGAAAAGACAGATGAGGGGGCACATGGTTTTCTGGGAATTAGTTTTATTAAGTATGAAAGCTGAATCTTTTAAAAGAACATTTGTCTATTGGACTGTTTTCACAAAGAACACTAAAGAAAATCTATTAAAAATCTTTGCTGTTGTAATAACTTCATTTCTTAAGTATGTGTATTCATTTTAAACAAAAAAATTGTTAGCAAATGTGTTTTTCATGATTATCTAGCTATTTCACTTTGGAAGTTTGTTAGCTGGTCATACACAGCCGATTAAAATAGATAATCCCGATGATTCTGGTTCAGAAGTTTTTTGGTACTTGTTCAGTTGAAGTAATATCTCTCAGGTGTCATTTTTCTATTACAATGGTGAATTGTTTATTTTTTGGTTTTTTTTCCCTTGATAATCTGTCATAGAGGCTTTCCAAAAGCCTGGTATACTCAACTTGGTTTCTGAAGGATCTGTAGGGCCTGTGATGTCCTTAGGTATATGTATGCTTTTTCATACTTGCTAGATAGAGGTGTTTCCTGCCAGCATGTACTGGGAGTTTACTTCTACTTGAGTTTCCCAAAATGTGGGGTATAGCGACTCCTTTTATTGAGGAGAAAATGTGGTTAGATTTTTTCTTGTTTTTTTTCTTTGCTTATCATTGAAAAGGGAAGGAATGGCAGATCAGCCTTTGAAGTCTGAGAAACATTTCTTTAGGGAGATTTTTAAAGGTGTGAGTTGATGTTGTGGAGTATGTTTGTCTAGGGGGGGGAAATGGTGATTTTTCTTAAATTCTGGAGTCCTGAGAGAGTTTTATGGCAAAAAGAAACTATCCCATCACAAGTTCTTTTTAGGGGATGATGAAACTACTTGCCTCCATCCCCTCCCCACATCAAAGAAGTCACAGCAGTAAATCAAAGCCTAAAAGTCAGTGACTTCTCTTATGTTTTTGTGTGTGCTTTTGCTGCTGCATAGAAACCAGCAGTATCAAAAGGTTGTTAAACCTCTTCTCTGTATCACTGAATGACAGACACATGGAGGTTGAGATTACACTTATCGTCTCATCCCAGACAAACCTGCATAACCTTCTTTGCCTTTATTATCAAAATCATTGCAAGTCAGAATATATTAATCTCAATGTACAGTACAGTTCTAGACTTGATAGAAAAATCTTTCTTTAGAAATAGCTTTCCTTTTCTGCATGAAGGACACAGAACAGTTTTGATATATTGAAGTGCAATGTGGACATTTTGTCTTCCACATATAAATAAAAGGAGGTATATGGATCACTGAAAGCTTAAAAAACTGTCCCCCATATTGTATAATGATCCTGATACAAGTCTCATAGCAATATTTTAAAGTGGTAAGTAGCTACAGTACTGCTAAAATAAAACAATTTGAACCATCTTTGCGTCTGACCAAGAGATGATCTTTCACACTGTACTTAGTATACTGGTGCTTGACTTCAGATGTGTTGGGTGTGCTATGTTGACCTTACTTTAAGTTCTCTGGCTATTATTAATGCTTTTATTAGTAGCATTTTATGAGTAATGAAATGTTTACTCAGGGTGGCCAGTCATTGTAGATCAACTTGTAGTACCTTACAGGCGACTGACTATATGTTGAGAAAGTGTTTTCTGTAAGTGTTCCTCACCTTTGCTGTATCAGAAGTTTCCTCTGAATTATTAATGATATCTTGGTTTAAAATTCACCCTGTCTTCACTGAACTGTTTAAGATGATAAAAACTGAAAGTCTGTCCTTGAGTTCTGGTGTCCTGCTCATTCAGGGATTAGTTAGATACTGGAGTTTCTCTGACTTCAGTTCCCAAAGAGTTTAGTTATAAACCTTCGTTTTCGCTGTTTTAAATGCTGAACATTGACTATTTTGATTTCTTCCGTTTGTGATTTAATTACTTGTATAATAGATGTTCTGGACTTTGTAGATTTTTTTTAATAGCAACTGGCAACTAACTTCTAACTTACCAGTCAATATTTTGTATTATAATTAATTTTTTTAAATGTACATGTGTTTTTCTATATGTGACTATATATGACAAAGGAAATAGCTCTAATGTAAAATAATGGTTTTGTATGAATATCTAACTTTAAAATGCAGCTAGCACAAATGCTGATGAAGTTTATTTTTTGTAAATATTTGACTGGTTGCTGTAGAAGTTCTTGAAGTCTTTTGATGTTTGTAAAAGTACAACATTGTGAAATATTTATTGTACTTCAGATTGTTCAGTTTCAAGTCTTTAAATCTGTTCTTTGAGAGTAAAAGTAAATATTAAAAAGCTCACTGCATCAAAAGAATTGTAAAGTAATATTTAATCTTAATGGCATTCACATTCCTCAAGTGCAGTGAAAACAAAAGGCATTCTAAAATCTTGTGGTTACTGGTGTCATAAACTTCTTATGCATCATGAGTAGGTTTACTCATACTCCTGATGTGAACACTCAAAGGTGTTGCATGTCCTTTATGCCATTTTATAAGTTTAAAATTCTTGTCTTTCATCGATGTAGACTTTATCTCAAGTCAGATTTATGATCCTGATGCCTGCTAATCTTGGAAAATTTAAAAGATCTTCACTATTATGCATGAGGATCCAATGTGGCATTTCATCAGCAACACCTATGTATTAGTAGGTAAAACTGTAAAATACAGTTTGTGAACTTTTACCTGAATCAGCACATGGCTTTTACCCCTCAAATACTTCAACACATGGTATTGCTTTGCAGTATAGGATGAAGTAATAGGTTAAAATTTTATATTCCTTGAATGTTTCAGAACTGTACTTGAATAGTATTGTATGATTGTCTAAGAGTTAGAAGTACGTTGAAAATGTTTCAAATAGCTCCAAATAAATGTTTCATTAACCTTATAGCCATCTGTAATTAGGGTCCTTCCTTCTATCAAAGTTCGTGTTCACCAAGCTGAATTTGCATAACATCAGATTTGTTGCTGATGTGCAGCAAAAAGCATGGAGATGAAGGAAAATGCTAGGTAGCTTCTAATGCTACATAATTAGTCCATTATTCTGAACAGCCAAGTTATTTTTGAGCTACAAGTTCAAGATTTCTTCAAGATGAGGTATAGGAGTGCTGGGGTTTTATTGTGACTCTTTAAATAGTGCTCAAAACCAATTGCATAGAGAGAGAATTTGCGTGTTACACTGCAGGGAGTATGGCAGAATATAATTACTCATAGTAGAAAATCTGGCTATTAGTATTGTTGTTTTGACTTATTCCAGGCCTTCCAGGCTGTTGATAAATTTACCAGTAATGCAGGGAGAGCTTGGCACTTGTACTGTACCTGTTCACTTCTATGAGTAGTTCTGTAGACCAATATAGTCTGGCCGTAGGGGGTGTAAATTCAGGACCAGCCTACATGACCAAGATCTTAATTTGCAAAATTGTCAAAACCTGACACCTGCCAGTTTTACTGAGGATTTTGGTTTTTCCTTATACATGTGGAAAACTAACAGGTAGCAATTGCTTTAGTAGTACAGCTTTCAGTAGCACCCATATGGTAGTTTTTCTCTCTCCGTTTTATCTTGGGTTGTTTGCTTCTGATAAGGTTGCAGCCTGACCTGAAGTATGTGTGGTAGCATAGCTACAGAGATACACTAGGAGACTTTTTTTTAAGTAGTCTTTATGTAGCAAAAAAACCCCCCAAAAAGGTGTTAGTCACTGTTCTTTAAGAAACTGTAGTTCAGTATCAAGTAAGTATAAATAATTAGATATGTAAAGATATATAGAGATATAAATGAGTTTACAGTAGATTCTTTGGTGATTCTCCAGTACAAATACGTAACATAAGCTTTAGATTATTATGGATGGAACAGTTCATGTAATAACACTTGGACATTCTTTGGTCACTGACTTGGTGGCCTGCAAGACCAGCATTTTACAAGCTGTTAGTTTTGCAGTATTATTGCATAATATAAGAAGGTTGCCCCACCTTCTGTCTGCTAGAATCATAGCTTCACTAGCTCTGTATTCACTTAGGAATGAAAATCCTTTTGAAGTCTTAACAGGCACAGACCATTAGGACAGTGAGTAGTTGCTACTTGCAGGGAACTTGTACAGATTTAAGTGTGATGACAAGGGTTAACAATGGAGGGAGGTGTTTTCTTAACATCAAAACTACATTATATTTTTCTAGTCAAAGTAGAAATAGGGGTCTGCTGCTCAGCTGTGTGTCAGTAAACTGCAGAGTACAATAGTTAAGTATCCTTTTTTTTTTTAGTTTCATCCATAGTTTACTTGAACAGCTTAGAGACCAGTGAACATGTAGATGAGGCATTTTGACAGCCCTTGTACTAAGTATAAAGAAGAATACAGAAGCCCATATATTTTGTCTTTGTTCTGGAATCTAGATGCGAGCTTTGACTCTTCCCCTTCTGTTTGCTAAAATCCTTGTGGAAGGTGTTGTCACACTGGCCAGTTCTTACCGTGTCTGATGGTAGGATAATTTACTGTTCTAAATATAAAGCATATTTTAGAATACGTTCCCTTTTGAATAATCTGAAGCTCCTGTAAGAATGCTGTTTAGGAATAGATTTGGTTACATCTGATCTTGTAAATCTTGCCCTTGCATACTGTCTCCATACGCATTGCGTTGTTCCTTGGGGAAGATTCAGAGAAGGTATTATTGCTTGATTTTTCTTAATAATTTAGTTACTTAATTTAATAATTAAAAATGTTAATTTAAAAGAAAATAAATAGTGTGGCATATCTGCAGGTTTATTACTTATTTTTGATTGAATGAAAACAATCTGCTGCTTGCCTCCCTCCATCTTCCTGGCTACTTAGAATCTGCAAAAATAATTTTTTTAAAACAAAATCAGTTTTCTGCCTTGAAAATTTCAATAGCTTTAGATTTTTTTTCTTGTTGAATTACTTCAAATAGAAGTAGTTATTGGCAGCTAAGAGTAAAAAAAAAATCACTGCATTCTGAAGTATCTATACAACTCTCTCTTGAAAATATCTTTGTAGATACTCTTGAGTTGACTGGCACTGTGTGTAAATATTAGTGGCCTTTAGCTGCCTTAAAAGAAATGAAATTGCTCTTGTTTTACAGCTTTTCTTGGCACCTAAGGAAGCTGTAAATTTCCTCTGCAAACCTCAATTTCAGCTATTGGGTCTGGAGCTACTTAGAAATAAACTTTGATTTTTAATTAATTTAAGTGCTGAGGCTGTCAAATATCCTGTGTCTTATGTGACACTTTCCCTTCTAGTTTCTCTTACCACTTCACTTTGCAGTGTAGTTTTTTTCTCATTTGCCTTGCTAATTGCAAGTGAGACTCCTGAAAGGATTTCCATGTAGCTGCGGTCCTTGACTGGTCCTGGGCAGACGAGCAGGAGGCACACCAGTGTCCCTATTCCACTGGCAACAAGGGGCAAAATGTGTCAGAACCGGTACACTGAAGAAGGAAAAGTGTAGCAAAAGCATTTTTCCAGCTGTCCAGTAATTCACATACGTCACAGATCTACTTTCTTACCGTCACTGCAGTGATTCCGTGAAACTAGATGAAGATTGCATATGTGGATGGAATACGAGATTTTTATCTGTATCACTTGAATTGTTACTTTTCATGGAAATAAATGGGGAAACTAAAGATTCACCTGAAGAGAAAGCACAGACATCAGAAACAGCTCTACCTAATGGGCCAGTACATCAGCAGTATTTGAATTTTAAACTGACTGCTTTGAAAAGATCTCAGTCTTTCTTGAATAACTGAGATGAGTTTTTATGTATGTGAAACAAAGAATTATTGTAACCCTTTTTAGGAGGAACACAGATCACTGGCTTTGTCATCCAGCAGGTCAAATTATTCAACCATTCAAAGTACAGAGGATGTGGAATTCAGCTAAAAATGATGTTCCAAACTGGAAATCAGAAAGGAGAATTAGACTGTCTTCGAAGTGCTATATTGGTGTGTCCCAGTGCCAGCCCGTTTGACACGACCGGAATGTAGCTTTATTAGGATACCTTCAGAAATATTTTAAGTACAATGCTCAAGGAGGCATGAACTGAAAGGCTGAAATAAAATTTGTATTAAGGACACACATAGAACAGTTAGATATTTTACAGAAACTGGAACATTCGCTGTTGTGACAATGTTTGTTCTAACAGCTCTGAATTACAGAACTTTGCATCATTTCATCATCATATTATTCCATTTCCTCTTCAAGAATTTCACAAAAACTTATTGCAGCCTATTGCTGTGAATCCATTTCCCCTTCTTGCAGGAGGTGGAAAGACCCTTGCAGGAGGTGGGAAGACGGATCAGAAAATCAGGATCCACCAAGTAGCAGAGATATGGCTTGGTTGGGAAACTTGTGGCCTGGCACCATTTTCTGTAGTTAAGATGTACCTGTCTTTGCTTCTAATCACATCTTTTCCCTGAGAGTCATAAATCAAATAATCTATTTGCAGTTAAAGAATTCTATTTTCTTCTTTGTTCTCTCTCTGCATATACTTATGTCCAATATTCTCTGAGTTGTAGGCAATTGATTGGGGAGAGTTTTGATTTCAAATGTTATTTCTGACAAAAATCGTCATCCAAGGATTTAAAATTCATTTGCTGAAATGAAATTCAGTAATATTTTGTGGTGACAGATCCCATTATGGGTGACCCATAGGAAATGTGTTAATTAGTCATAGAAGTTTCTGGTAGAGAGTTGTTCTGGAAGTTTTTTGTTTGGTTGGTTTTTTGGAGTTTTTTGTGGTTGCCTCTGAAGAACTGCATTTTGGTATTCCATTAAATTAGTTATTTAATGATGTATGTCCCATGACTTGTAGGTGAATGAAGTAATTTACTTTCTGTTTACAATGTCTCATATTGAAGTAGTCCTTTTTCAGAATATAAAACCTGATAGAGTATTTATCTGATAATTCTGTTGTCTGTGCCATTCTATATGAATATGAAACATAACAATCTTAACAGCTTTCAAAGTTATATTCTTCATTCTGAGCTTGGCCAATTCATATGAAGGGCTGGTATAATGCTGTGAACAAAATGTAAGGCTTAAGTGCTCTCTCTATAGGTATTTGTGAGTTTGCCTGTCATATTTGAAATCTAAGATCCTTTAAATGGATGAGAATTTCACTCTTTATCTCCACAAGTACCTACATAGAAATTAGAGATTTTTTTGCAAAAGTGGACTATTTAAAAACTTAATCTATTTTAATGGTTAGCAATTTTAGGAAATGTAGATTATTTAAAAATTATTATTTCTTTAGATGGATTTTTGTGATCTGTAGATCAAATCTACCGTTAAAAGGACTGGATTTGGAAAGATGAGGTAAAAATCTGCACACTGCGCCATTGTTTGCAAAGGGAGATGGCCGCACCTATTCCTGCAGAATGGTGTCAAGTGTAAAAGAGCAGATACTCAGTACATTTGACAAATGAAGACAAAGATGAGATTATATGATCTCATGGTTTGGTAAAGAGTATATGATAAAGATGGTTTCCATACAGTATTAGAAAGGAAAACAACTTTTTTTTTCTCTTCACTGTAGTGAATTACAGCTTTGAGATATTGAAGTTGTTTCTCTTCACTGAATGAAAGATTGGAAGCTGAGAGCCTTTAGTGCAGAGCTGTTGTAATGCGTGAATGTTTTTTCACACTGTGCACCATTATTTCTTCCTGTAGATTCTGAGTGATAATGGCTTGTCAGTATCTGTTATCCTGAAACTCTAAAGTGGTTGAGCAGCTGTGTGTTCAGTGGGCAGTTTTAACGGTGGTGCTAATTGCTTAATTGACATCAAATATTAGTGATTCAATAAAACACCAGGCTGTTAGGAAAGCCTGCCTCTACAGGTGTAAAGTACTTCTGTGTGGAGGAATGGAGTCACAGCCTGAGTGAACAAGGCTATAGCTGATGATGAGAATTTGTTGCTGTCAAATCTGTGGTTAGAGTGCACTATCCCTTTTAATCAAAAAGCATTTAGAAAAAAGTAAAAGAGAATACTGTTCAATGAAATGTGCTTAGAGCCTGGCCAGGGCAGATTGATTGAGTTTTCATCTGTACTTAGTGCATATTAACTTACTTGAGTAGTGTTTGTATTTATATTATTTGGAGAGAAAATATAATAATGAACTGAAGATTGTTGCTGGTAATTATGCTCAAGTTAATAGTTCAAGTGGAGAGTCAGGAAATGTCATTCAGTGTTTCCACTGATTTCAAAATCATACATTAAATCTCTTTACTAAAAAATATTTGGAAAGACTTGGAATCTTTCAAAGTCAGTTACTTTTCCAGCAACTACTGTTAGCATCTTCCTATCATCCTTTGCTGTCACCCATTGAATACCAAGTCCTTTGTCTTTTCAGGCAATACATTTGTTTAAATTAAATCTAGATAAATATTACCAGAGTAGCATGAAGGTGAGTCTCAATCTAGTTTCAGATTGATTTTTTAAATCAGAAAAAAATAAGCTTCAGAAATATTTAAACTCTTAAGGTAAAATCCTGTTAACTGTCTCTGTTTAGTGTTAGGAAAAGATGCCTTAGTCTTTTGCTGGTCTTTGCTTTCATGGTTGCTGACACTGCTTGAAAGAGTAAAAGCTATGTAGCATTTCATTGATGAGCCAATAAAACTAGGTCTCAGTATGTTGAGCTTTACACTATAAATAGAAGCAGATAATGCTAAGGTTTATTTAGGGTTTCTTGGACGTATTATTAATGGACTTAAGCAATGGAACTTAAAAAAAGAAGTGACTGTTGTTCATTGTTCTGGCAGCAGCATCAGACTGCTTTTTTTCAGTGACGCTGGTGTCATTCTGTAAGTTGTAATACCAGAACACTAAAAGAACTTTCAGATCAGGGTGTTTGGCTTTGGAGGTTGGCATTACCGGACATTCAGTTGGTGTGGTTTGATTTCTCTATGTCGCCTATGCCCTGACTTGCAGTGCTGTTTTCCTAAACATCTTTTTCTGCTTCACACAAGTGAGTTGCCTTATTGCCATATTGGACAGTGCATATGACTTTGTGCATTGCAGTCTGACCTCACTGGCAAAGAGAGCCTTACTCTTCCCTGCTCAGTTTTTACACTTGGACTGTGAGTGGTTTGGAGGTTTGAAGTTGTTGAATTAGGGTATAAAGTGCATTTATTTTCTATTATCTATTAAAATAGTGAAAAATAAAAGATGTTCTGTGCTAGCAGATAGTTTAAGTTAGATATGGTTTTATACATTTGTGGTAAGTTTATCAGTTCATGATAAAACCAGGTCAAATTAAGCTAATAGAAGAGATTGTCTTCATTTTATATCGAAGCTTAAAGTAATGCCTTGCTTTAGGGGCACAAATTGCAGAGTGGTTGGTTCACTTAGTGTTTACACAATACTCCAGGGCTATCAGATCCGTAAATACTGGCAAGTAATGCAGGAGGGTGCTGTTTAGAGCTCTGTCTTCCCAGATTAATAGGCAATTTCAGACTGTTTTAACTCAGTCATGGTAAAGACTCAATGTATACAGTGAAACTTTAAAAAATGCTTTTTTGGACTAAGAGCATTGTCAAGCTGTCTTGGATTGGTTCATAATAATTATGAGATAAATTGTCAAGCTGGGCCTCTGTAGAGGGAAGGAGAAGCTGAGAGAGTTCTTCTTGGTGTTCAAGGTGTGTGGTATTCCCATTAGCCCTTTATGTAGTCATCTCTAAACTCAGGCTCTTCACTTATCAGGAAAAATCTTTATGTTGTGTTTATGTCTGGAATGTCCTTCCTAATGAAAAACTAAAAAATGTTGTACGATTTAATGTATTATACAGAAATATCTCACATTCCCTTGCATTTCTAGGAGTATTACATGCTGCAAGTATTGGTAGATAATTTGTGTGCGTTGTACATTTAGTGCACTGACAAGATAAAAAAGTATTGTGTACCGATAAAATGGTAAAAGATACTATTTGTTATTTGGTTTGTTATTGTCATAGAAGTAAGGTGGAATATGGAAACATTGTCATGCTTTACTTCCTTCCAAAATATTTTGTCTTGCTCAAAGAATGTTACCTGGTCTTCAGAAGTGGGCTGAATGGCACTTTACTTTTTAGCAAGTCCACTTGGTGGTAAGGGAGAAGTTGTCTGACTGGAAAATCAATGCAATTTTTATACTGACCCGTGTCCTAGTTTCAAGTCTATGCCAGATGTGGCGTGGGAGAAATGCTGTGTGTGCACTCCCACTGCACCAGGGCAGTTACAGGGCTTAGCATAAGCCCTGGCTGGGCCATTGGTGTGTCTTGTGAGTGGCTGTCATTTTTACTTCCTTTGTCAACAGCTATATATACTGTATTAAGTGTCTCTTTCAATTTATTGGAAGTTGAATAACACATAAGAAAAATGTGGGGTTTACTTTTGGTTTTAGTTTTATGCCTAGTATTACAGTTTTGTCCTTTGGTATCTTCTGAACATATTGCCTTCATTTTTCTGTCGTGTAAGAATCGAGTAATGATTTAGGGTCCTTTGTATCTGCTTCTAGTATCTACTTCTGGGATGGCAGAAGTTGCTTTTCTTTAATCCTTATACTTCACTTTGCATTTTACTTGATGACTTCTACTCAGCTATTTTGTGGTTAATAGTCTGAGTCCAATAGGTTTTCTTTCCATATTTTTGATGTTCTCTCCAATCTCAAGAAAGTCATGCACATCACATAGATAATTGTTTTATTAGCTAACTGTTCCAAATTTGCAGAGTATTGCAAGATTCTATACATCTATTTCAACAATAAATTATGTAGAAAGGGATTTTTGGCTGTGTTGCACTTAAGGCAGTGGAAAATTCATATATACATGAATTGATGAAGGAAATGTTGGGGTGAACGTTTTTTAAGTTTGAACACTAAATTTTGTTTTAGACTTACTAGCCAAGTGTGTACTAGTAAAGTAGATGGACCCATAACTATTGACATCAAGACTAGTTAGAAAAGAAGGTACTATGTCTGTATGATTAAATTCTGTTTTTATGTCAAGAACTGCACAGGTACATCCAGCTGCTTTGGGGAATGATGCTTTGGTTGTGTAAACTACCAAAGTCACATTATTTGTTTGGGGTTAGTTTGCTCAGTGTCAGCCTGACAGTTCACCTATAGAGAAAGACAATCAAGCACCAGTGCCCAGGAGCACTTTCAGGACATATTTAATGTACTCGATAAATGTAGCTGTTGAAGATGCAGAAAGGAAGCTTCTCTCTAATATGCTTAATGAAGGTATGTGTAAATGAATCATTGCGACATAAAGCAGAGGTTTTAAGTTTAAATTATGACATATTTAAATTACTCCAGATTTGATTATATGATGATGTTAAAGTTGCTGATGCCTGGGCTTCTCCAAGTGTTAGCAATGTGTTCTGTGCTTTAAAAATGTTTTTCACAAGGTAGGCGTGAATTGAACAATTGACCAAGGGATGGTCATTTTATAATCCGTGTGCCCCCAAAAAATTAATTTCTAAATTTAAAAAAATTGATTATTTTGGTCTTGTGTAAATACTTTTCTACAGTGATTTGTACTTTTTTTACAGTTAATAGAACACAGAAATACTAATTTTGGGGAAGCTATAGGTGTGGTGGAGTATGATGATAGGAATGTGAACGTTTGGCACACCTAGGTTTTTTTTTCTACAGCTTTCATAGAAGAGCAAGTGCTCTAAGTTGACAAGGTGAGGTCTTTTCCTGGCAAATTAAGAGTCTCTAAGCTTGTTCATGTGTGGGGAAATGATTACTACTAGTATTTCAGGAGAACAGAGTTTCACTTTGCTGCAAATAAAATACCAAGTTATAGGTAGCTAGTTTCAAAAATGTGAAGTATTTGTCATATAAAAAAATATTTTAATTAGCACAGATTTTTATTATTGGTAAAATGAGTAACAAACATATAAATACTTACTAAATACATCATTTGACTGAGAATCCTAAACCATTTGTCCTTTTTTCAGTTATAAACAAAGAAGTTGGAATAGTGATTTTCATGGATGCTCTTTCATTGTGTTGTGGGAAAGTGCAGTGCAGTTAAGGCAGAGTTTTGACATTTGACTTGGCTTTAGGTGTTTTGGTGATCTTGAGCTGGTACAGAAAAGTGTGAGGAGGCGTGCTGGTGGTTGTGTATGTGTTGATGGTCAGGCATGTGATTAGTTAATTCAGTGTGTGACTCATGTTACTGCAGAAATATGGAGTGAACTGACACAGTAACTCTTTTTTCCTCCGTAGTGTGCTGGAGAAGAGAATTGGGTGGACAGTCGGACTATTTATGTTGGGCATCATGAACCACCTCCAGGCGCTGAAGCATACATTCCACAGAGATTTCCAGATAATAGAATAGTCTCATCAAAGGTACCAATATTTTCTTTCATTCGTTTAGATAAATCAGCTGAAGTTATTCTTTGTGTTTATTTATTTCTTTCAAGATTTTTCCCTAGTCTTCCTGTATATTTTTCCTTTCCACAACCAGCAAAGGTAAAGTGAAGAGATCTCAGATTTCTTCTAGAGAAACTAATTGCTAAGTTTTCTCTAAAATGAACAGAAATAGAATAATTTCTCCCATGTTTACTGTAGTACATAGTATAGTGCAGTCTTTGAGTAATAATGAGCTTTTCCATAAAGAAAAAAGCAATTTTCATTTGAGGCAATCCTCGAGTAAATAAATCTTCCTGAAGAAAGACTTCATCCTTTGTACTCAAAAGCAATACCTCAAAGTACTAGAAATAATTTAGTTTGAGCACTTAGATTCATCAAACTCTCTCCACCACAACAATGTCATTCCCTTCAAAAGCTCATACTCTTTCTATGGGGTTTTGTCAATAGTCTTTGTTATTCACATGCAAGTGAATCGTACTTAGTCTTGGTAGTGTGATACATTTGTGCTCTTTAGAAACCTTCCCGTTGTCCCTCACTTCAGTTAGTAAGTTTTAATTTGCATAAGCTCCATCAGCTTTTTGTGGGCAGTTGGGATGTTGGTACTTTCCAGCTGGCTTTCTTTAGCCAAAGGTTTATACTGCAGTGGCATAGAAATTTGAATGTTTGTAGGTGATGTATGGCTAACAACTCAAGGATGCCCAAGTTTGTAATGTGCTTAGATTTTGATCTTCATGAGCTCACACCTTCAGCCAATTATGAAATAATCAATTCAAAATAATATCTCTTCTACTGAGAATTTCTTTCGGAATAGTGTCTCAAATCCCTAGCCATTTTAAGAACCTTGGTAGCATTGTGGTCTCAAGGAACTGAGTGATTACCTTCATGGACCTGAACTTGCCATCCATTAACATAATGAAAGGCACACTTTTCATAAGTGGTGTGTCATTTCTCATGTGAGATTTTGTATTTACTACCTTTTTTCCATACTTTACTCAAAGACAGTGTACTAAGAAGCAGCTTAGTATTTAGGCATCTTTAATTAGATAGAATGTTCAAAAGGTAAGGCAGATGAAGTGCAAATGAAGTACAGTCAAACTGGTACAGTGGGAAATCCTGTGCTCTACACATTGATTTGTATTGCCTTTTGAATTATAGGAAAGTAAACACACTTAATGCAAATTTTTGTACTCCTGTGACATTTTTCTTGTGTTTTTAATCTCATCTGGGATGTATGTAAATAAAGCCATTGAAGTTACTGATGATAGTTTTCTTGAAATAAAAACATCTTGTTCAACTATGCAAAGTGTTTTGACATCTTTTTGTGATTATTAAGTTAGTGGAAGTTTCAAGTTATTTTGTTTTCCAGAGTGAGGTTTTTTTTAAATATGGCTTAAATGTGCTTTGAGCTAGGGAATCCCCACCAGAAATTAGTATATACGTATGACTTCAGCCAGTTCAGGATGGAGACTTCACTGTATTTTTATTTGGATATAAAGCATATTCCGTTAACTAAAAATTTTAACATTTAAAATATTTGTGAACTGTATCTGTAAATAGCCTTTCATAAACAAAAAATATTAGTGGAAATATATACATTTTATATATACATGATGTTTCTCAGTTTTTCTGTTTACTGATTAAACTTCTCTCTTTTAAAAAATAAAATGTAGGTTGTGTTTGTGGAAGTAAATACAGTGATGGTATTTCAGGAGAGAACAGAATTCATGTAAATTCTTCCTGATATTGAACAGTTCCTTAGACTGCTGAAAGCTGTTTTAATGACTGTTTTAATGTTGTCTGTGTATGAGAACTTTCCATGCTGTCCCTTTCAAGTAAACTCTCTTATTCCCATGCTCCATCCCAAACAGCCTGAATAAAGCACCATTGTGGTTTGACTAACATTCATTCTGGTTCTGTAAGCTGCTACCTCTTACTATTTCACCCATCCTTGTCCTGTGCTCGTCTATGAACCCTCCTGAGGGGGTACTTACTACAGCCTAAGGAATGTAGACATAAACTTCTTGAAAAATACTCAAATGTGCAAAATTAAGATGGCAAATCCATAACTGTTAGAGTAGAATAAAGGTACATGCTTGCAAGCACACGGTATAATGTTACCTCAACCATGAAGGATACTTCCTTCATCTTTCATCAGTGAGACAGACAGTAACATTCAGCTGGGCTTTTATAGGTGTTTAGTGCTTATGTAAGAAAGTGTATGATTGCTCTTCAGGGATGAGGAACTCTAAACTTCCAAGTACAGACTTTACCAATTTAAGACAAAATGAATTTCTAAAAAGGGTAATTGAAAACCACGAGAAAGTGTCATCAATTAGTCTGTCTGTATGCTGCTTTACTAAAAAGTGTCATCTCATAAAGCCCTGAAAAAGACAGCAGCTTGCAGTAATATGAACATTAGATTTTACTAGTCCTTCCAACGGTTGACTTCACTTCGCTTCACCAGAGGTTTCCTGGTGTCAGCAAGGTAATACTTTGATTCAAGTGCAGAGGGATATTTTGTGTACATTGCAGTGTCACTGTGGAGTGTGGTTAATGCTGTCTGCTTAACATTCCTGGTTGTGAAAAATGATACAGAGACAGACCTTGGCCAGACAAAAGTGTTCTATTGGTTTGATGTGTTAATTCAATTATGAGATTAACAATATATTGCAAAAGGTGTGTGTTAAAGTAGTAAAAGACAAAAACTCATGTCTTTTGGATTGTGCATGCAGTTCCTTTTACATTCTAGAGACAGTGACCTTTGTAGCATGGATCCTTTTGTTGATCTAACTTTTAGCTACTCCAGCTGCCTTGGGTGTTGGCCTTTGAAGTGGCTGTTATGTGCCCTTGGTTGAATTTATCACATGACAGTGCTGCAGCATGGCAAAATATCAGCTGGTAGAAAAACCTCAGTGTTTCAAATGTAGAAGAAAGAAAGTAATTGAATTGGCAGGGAGGTGGCTTGCTTTTTTCTGAAAAAAATTATACACATTTTGATACTATTTACTTTTTGGTAGAATTTACAGATTAAAAAGAAACTAAGTTAAACTAGGCAGCAACAGCAGCTACCAACACTTGGTGAGAAACAACCTTTTTTACTTCTGAAACAGGATTGTACTTTTTGAAAAACACTGATAAATTATAAAAACTTTTTAGTAGAAAACTTCCTTAAGGTTTAGGCTTCATATTATTGTGCTGGGACTATGATTTTGTATTTAGTAGTCTTTAATGGATTTCTCCTCTGTGAATTCCTTCAACACCTTTTCAGCCCATGTGAATTCTCAGAATAGAGAACAGTTCAACTGTAGAAATGTTTTCCAAAAGTAAGTATGAGCCTTAAAGCTCCCTGCTAATTTGAGTTCATATTCCAAATCCTTGAATCTGACAATCACTGTTATCCCCTGTTTATAATCTTGTTTCTGTTGGTGGTCTTCCATCATATTCCTTTCCAGAAGAATAGCCTTAGCCTGTTCAGTAATTGTTTGTGTTGAAGCTGCTCCATGCCTTTGCTCAGGTTTGGTCTGTACCTTTTCCCAAGCCAGTGGAATCATGCAGAGATCATTCAGTACATAGCAAACTATGGGTTTATGTAGTGGCATGATGTTTTTAGTTTGTTACTAATTTGACAATATCCAAATTCCCTTTTCCTGAAGTTAATCTAATATGTTTTTGGAGTTGCTATGCTTCAAGGATCTCATTTTTTGACAAAGTAGGGATTTGCACTTCTTGTTCTACCTGAATCAATGAATTGAAGACTGATTAAATGTCTGCATTTCTCTTGAACAGAGGTAACAATTGTAATGAAAATAAAATCTTTTTTGAGGCAACAACATGGAGTTTGTAGGAACATGTTTAATTATAGCTGCATATGGCTTTTAGAAAAAACAAAAAAAAACCCCAAAAAAACCCCATAAAGAAAGAACCATAAGAAAGAACCAAAAATTTCAAAAATTCCTGGATAGGAATAACCTGTTGAATGAGAGCCAGGAGAATTTCCTGTGTGTCAAAGACATCTGGTAAAATTAGAAAATCCATGAACTTTAGGCAGGAGAACTGATTTTTTTTCCCCCCCCTCATACTACCCATAGAGGAAGTTGGGTGAGGGAGATTTGCAAAGGCTTTTACTCTTCCTTTCAGTCTGTGGGTAATCAACACACAGTATTTTTCCTTGGTAGTCCTGTCCAGCTTCAAACTTCTGCTGTCATTGTTTCATAAAGAGAAATTTTACAGCTATGGAACCCACTTCTGCCTGGGTCACCAACATAACTGGAGGCAGCAGAGCTTATGCTCCCAGAAGATATTATTGAAGAGTAGTAGGATATGACTCTTGAATGAAATGCAGGATTGACTCTACAGTGGATGCAGAGCTATTACTTGAAGAATTTGCCCTAAAGAGATGTCACCAAAAGTAAATTATACATGAAATTACAAAGTGCTCAATTGTGCTGTAGCTTTATTTCCTGTTCTTCCTATAGAAAAACAGTAACATGGACTCAGATGGGAGAACAGTACCACTGTTATTTCCTGCTTTGTAATGCTGTACACTAATTAGTGGATTAGAAGTGACCACCCCAAGACATCCTGGTTTTGTTGCACAAATAATGCAGTCTTCTGTTGTCTGCCTGTTTCCTCAGGACTTTTCATCAAATACTGATCCAAACATTGATTTCTGTAATAGTGGCCTGGGACAATAATGCTGTGAGTTGAGAATCCTATATATTGCAAGGGAAACCTTAGCTACCTTCAGTGCTAATCTGATTGAGATGACTCAGTTAATTGCAGTGACTAATAGTTAAATAAAGTTAAGTAATTCTGACATGTTTCAGCAGATGTTGTTGAAATATTCCTTTCTTTCAGCAGAAATTCATGCCATTATGCTGTATGTCTTCTCTGCAGCAGTTGCTCGTAGTGCCATTATAAACACACAAAGACTGGGTGTGCTCTGATTTTTCATTTTGTTGCCGCATTTAGAAGAAATGTTAATACTGAAACTTAAGGAAATACTAAACCACCTCTATCAAGATGAGCCACTTGGAACCCAGCAGAGACCTAGGCTTTCCCACACTTTTCCAAGGTGATGCTTTATAGCTGGGAGGCTTTGTCTGGCCTCTCTAGGGCCATGACATAGCAGTTTAAAGATGAGTTCAAACACAGCCCTAAGCAATGACATTTGAAAGTCAGAAAAACATCCAAAGCCCACAGTGGGAAGAGGCAGGGTCATGCGTTTGTGAAGCCGATACATAATTGTGTAGCATACTCTGGGGGGCAGAGAGGGTGGGTAGACAGAAATGTGTATGGGACAGGGACTAATGCAGGGAGTGTTGTGTGTGCCTTTCAGTGTGAACATACTGATCTGCTCTAAAAGCAGCTGTAACACAGAGCTCCCCTTTTCTGCCTGGGTAATCCCCTGACTCCCAGCCACACTGGGGGAAGCAAGAGGGTCTGATCCGATGCTGCAAGGGCTGCAGAGTCAGGTGTGCCCAGCCCTGCCAAAGACTGAGTGGGACAGGAGCTGTTAGAGGTGAGTAGGTGGACTTGGTTGGCAGTAAAGCTTAAATGTGTCTGAATCAATTGGACTCTCAAAGGGGCCAGCTCAGATCAGAGTGCATGAGTGTGCAATTCGTCCAAGCGCAGTGATACAATTTCCTTCTGGGGATAACTGCCAGTGCCTAGAGAGAGCAAGGAAAAGCTCTTCTTTGCTCTTGGTAAGCCTGCTCAGTGTGGGGTTTCCAGGTTAGAGGTTCTCTGCAACCTCCCTCGTATTCCCAGGAGAAGCCATTTACCCTTCCCATGTCTCAGTTCAGGGTTAATAGCAATATTTTATCTTCTGCTGGTACTGGCCCTAACAGAGCCTTTCAAGTTTTTTGTATCAGTATGGAGTCTGCATGTAGCAAGAGAGAAGCAGAAGGAAGGAAAACACGCAGGTCCAAACCTAACACCAGGGAACACAGATGTAATTCTTCTTTCTCTACAAGTGAGAAAGTGAAGCTTGCTTGCTCTCACACACTCTTTCTTCTGTTTTCCTAGCATTGTCTGTGACTTCTGTCTTCATTCAGTCATCCTTGCTGCTTTTTTCTTTTTTAAAATTATAATTAGATAATTACAGATGCTGGGGGATGTCTTTGTCAGAGGAGTTCCTAGAGTTAATAGCCTCTATTTGATAAGACTGAGAGTTGCTGAACAGGGACTACTAAAGATAGACTTGTTTGTAATAGAAATCCTGTTTTATCAGCAACTGTTTTTAAGAAATCCTATGCCAACATAGATATGTTTGTTCATCAGATGTACCATTTGATCTAACTTCCCCAAATCAGTTTCATTTTTGCACTTCTCTGAATGTACTGGTGGTGGTTTTTCACTTGTAAAAGCCCTACACGTAGCAGAGCTTCCACTGATCCCTGTGTTGTGAATGACCTTGTGATGTGGAGAAACAGGAGTCCCTTCCTCAGTGGAGTGATAAACACTGTTCAGATGGTGCATATGTTAATACGTTTGTTAAAATATTGTTGTGTCTTTCTACATTCATTCCAAATTGTCATAAATATGGCGAAATACTTTTCAAAATATTCCAATTCTATTGAGTAGCATATAAGCACGGAAGTCTGAATTTTTTTGCTTCGAGTCAAAATCTTGATACTAGTTTAATACGTTAAAGAACATAGATGAGTCCTGCTGTAAACTTCCTATATGCTTATATACAAGTCACGTCAGTTAGACAAGGCATACTCTCAACTCCGTTCTTATGATTTCAGATAATTATTGATTACCTGTTTTTTTCATACCCTTTGCTATAGTTTTCTTTATCAATTCTCTACTCTATATAGAGTTAGACAAATTGTGTTTCAAAAAAGTAATATTTTATAAATAAAAAGTAATATTTTATAAATAAAACTACCTTTAAAGAAATTGTGAAACTTTTGGTCAGACGTTTTTCAGCTATTCTATTGAAGAGGGCTACCTATATGTATATAATATATGTAATATTTATGTTGTTTTAATAACATAATACTATGTAGGGGGGTATTATATATAAAGTGTTGTGTCCAGTACCTGAAAGGAGACTACAAAAAAGCTGGAGGGGGACTTTTTACAAAGGCATTAAGTGATAGGAGAAGGAAGAAGGGCTTTAAGCTGAAAGAGGGTTGGTTTAGCTTTACCTTGAGGATGTTGAGGCACTGGAACGGGTTGTCCAGAGAAGTTGTAGATGCTGCATCTCTGGAAGTGTTCAAGGTCAGTTTGGATGGGGCTTGGAGCAACCTGGTCAAGTGGAAGGTGTCCCTGCCCATGGCAGGGAGGTTGGCACTGGATGCTTGAGAAGATCTTGAATGTCTTTTTCCACCCAGACCATTCTATGATATGCACACATGCCTGCAATCTAGTTTTTAAACTGCAGCTTTAAGAATGCATTGTTTCTTGGTAATTGATAGATAATATAAAAATGTGTATGTTAAAAATGCTGAAGTCACCATGGACACAAATGACTGCAAGATCAGCTTTTCCCTATACTACCTTGATTTTGTGATCCTCAGGATGGATTTTGTTTTGCAGAAGGGATGAAAACCATCACAGGAAGATGTCTACGAACCAGGGCTAAACCAATATAGTAGATGTTTTTGTTGTAATAGTTTTAAGCCTTTACGAGAAACAGTCAAAAAGGTTGAGTGAAAAGAGCGAAATCAGAGTGGGTTAAAAGAGAGGTGGTGACTATTTAAAACAATCTGTAAGAAACTAAAGTGTTGACAAAACTCAGTATGAAGTGCTTTTTCTTACAGCTTCAGGTTTTGATGTAAAGTGATTACTTCAGAAACTCCTTTATCTTAAGAAAATATCTGCCTTTTAGGGTGGAAAGAGAAGCTTGAAACATGAGCCAAAATTCTGGCATGCAGATAGCAAATGAAAAGGTGAAAATACAGTGTCAAGAACAGCGTATTTTGCATTTTTGAATCTGTGTGACTGGCTGCAATGAGGAGGTATTGGAGGTGAAAGCAACATGGTATCAATAAAGAGGAGGCGAGAATTGGTGAGATGGAGCCAGGGGCACCAGTGGGAATACTATGGATGTGCTCATGAGTGCAGAAATACACCAGCACTGCAGGTGCTATTGCAATTATAAATGAGAAGAAAAATCTACTTGAGTGATGCTGTTTTGACACCAGACTGATCTTACAGATTCTTTCACAGTGTTTCAGATGCATCTGTTGGCACCATGTGTTCTTCTCTTGGATGAATCCATAACTACTACTGCTTGGTGTCTGATGTGTTAAAAGCACCCACCCATGTGCTCTGGCCTCTAAGTCTTTTGTAGCATTTGGAAAAGATCAATTAAGCTGTCCCCAACTTAAAAGCTTCTCTAAATACTGTGTAACTGTTTGGATAAACTTATATCCTTCAAGTGAATTACAGTGGGAAAATGTTAAATACACGTAAACTGCTTTTCAAGAGTTTACAAAGAGCATGACTAGAAATTATCTGAAGAAGAGAGATAATATTATTAGCTCTGGGCACAGTAATCCAGTGGATTTAATATCATCATTTTTAATGACTTTCCTTTAAAAATTTTCGTTTTGTTCCTGCCTAGTTAGGGTAGAGAAATTGCCTTGAATGCAGCAGTCATGAGATAAATACTGTTCTGGTCCCTGCCCCTCTGTTGCTTCTCTGGAGAGTGATTGTGTTGATTAAACATTACTTGCACATTTGTAGATACTGCTCTGAGCTACTGATGGCTTGGGTAGGGGAAGGTCTGTCTAGACATTTTAGTGTTCTTTCTTGCCTAAACTGCTAAAATCATTGCTTCTCTGTTGAAGATGAACGGGCAGAATAAAGACATACTTTGTATGCGTGAAACCCAGAGTCGTAAAGTGCTAAAAGTCTGTCAGGCTGAAAATAAAAGTTATAAGTAGTCTGTTTTAAAGAAGGATCCATTTTAGGAAACACTTCTCAACCATGAAAGTGATCTGTTCCCATATTATTCCCTTTTATTCAGCTAAGAGGGTTGCTGATCAAAGGTGGAGCTGTGGGAAAGACCACAGCTTAGCAGGGAAAGCAGTGAACTAAGGCTGGAATATGAGGAGGATTGGATATTAAGGGTAAAGGTGACCAACGTTTTTATGGATTGTTATTTTAATTGATTTACTTGCTTCTTCAATTAGATATTTTAAATATCTAGTCCAACAATCATATACTGTTACCAGCCATTTAGTCAAATAACCCTCTAGCAGATTTAAGGTGTAAGTTATTACGTAAGAGATTACGTGGTTTGGGGGCTTGTGTAAATCATTGAACTTTTAACCGTCAAAAAACCCTTTACCATGGAAAAAATACTATTTCTATCAAAAGAGCTAAACAGAAAAATGTAAACAAATGTTTTTCACTGAAACCTCTATTGATTTTTCTTTCCCAGCAGGCAGAGTTTCTTAAAAAGTAAACTGATAAAATTGGAAAACACAGATAACTTACGTGATAAAGTTAATGATGAAAATATGCAATAATTGTTGTCAAATAGAATCTGTATGGTCATCTATCATAATAGCAGTTTTGAATGATCAGCCTTGTTGTGCAAGGAAAAATAGTCAAGTCTAACTCATTCTCTTTGAAAATTCCAAGTAGCTGGATAATGGGTAGTGCAAGCTGCATTCCTGTCTGATGAAAGGTGTTCTGATTGCAAGACTAGAACACTTGATTTCCTAGCTGTTGCATGTCTGCCTGCCTGAGTTTTGGCTTGCTCACAGGTGATTTAATACTGAACTAGCTATTATGCAGGACAAGTGATAACTTAGGGCATATTTAGGATAGATACTGATTTTTGGCGCACGATAGAAGAAGAACGTTTCATTCCTATGTCTTACACATGTTCAGGCTTTAACTCCCAAGAAGTAAAAAGATTGCTTTTTTTCAGGTTTCACATACATTTAAGACATGTTTCGCAGGGATACTTTTTGTCCTCAGATGTAATAGAAGTATTTTCTTTCTGGCGCTCTGTCTGTCTTTGCCTTCAGGGCCAAATTCAGTAGATGTCTAGCTCATGGAATAATTTGGTTATCAGCAAGTGTAAGTACAATCTGCCAAGAGGAGACAAGGCACATTTGTAACAGAGCAAATAAATTAGGATAAGCTTCTTAGCCCATCTCGTTTGAAATGAAAGTTTTATTGGAGTTGTCATTTTATTATGTGTCAAAGGATAATTTGGATAATAAGATGATGCAGTGTTAGTTTTCTGAAGCCCTTTTTCAAACCTTTTCATACAGTTTTAGCTGACATTTTTTACATGTGTTCCAATGAGCAATCCTTGCAATATTTTTCTGGAGCTACAGAGTGAGCTGTGTAAAACGAGTGTAGTTGAACCTGCTGCAGGGCAGGGAAGGGGACTAGATGATGTTAAGGTCCCTTAGCACTTTTACATGACTTTTTAAATTTGAAGTTTTTGCTTTTTCTGTTTGCAGCTTTATATACTATTTCTTATGTCATTTTACAGTGATAATTTGTGAGATCAGTACAGAAATATGCAGCCACTTACTCTTATTCACCACTGTAGTATCTTGAGGAGTATTTTTGTGTCCCAGCCCAGGAACAGAGGAGGGGCTGACAACTTTTATTTGGTTGTCTTGCTATTGCTGTGTAGTTAACTCTGAGTGCCACCTATCACAATTCATGAACACAACATGAAAGTGAATTAAAAGTGCTCTTTGAAATTACTAAGATGCTTTTAAAATCTATTAAGGGCTTTAAATAAACCATTCTATAACTAACTAACTTTGGACACTAACTCTGGACAAGCATTGTTGCTAGTTAAAAATTGTTACAGTCCCTAGTACAAAGATTATAACAGTTCAGAAAAATGATGCTATTCTGAGAATACATGCTTGTCAATTAAGATTCAAATTCAGTAAATTATTAAACTAAGTAACAAAACCACTCCTGCTTCTTGTTTCGTTTAATCTTGAAATGTGAGTTTTAAAATTTGAATGTGAACAACATTTCCTTCACAGTCATAATCTGTGCATTTGTTTTCAGTACACGTTTTGGAACTTTATACCAAAAAATTTGTTTGAGCAATTCAGAAGAATAGCTAACTTCTATTTTCTCATCATTTTCCTTGTTCAGGTAAGCTATCCCCATTTTCCAGTAAGTTCTGCCCTCTTTCTAAAATAAGAAGTTGAAAAAGGTTTAAAAAATTAACTGGTTTTGATGACCATGGATGTAAATGGTTGAGCCTAGAAAGCCTTTTACACTGGTGTTGTGACAAAAGGAGTTTTATTTAATTTTCAGGTTGTAAATGTGAATTTACTCGAAAGAGAATTGACAGCATCACTAGTTGGATGGCAAGACATGTATTGATAAAATTGAAAAGAATGCATTTTTATTTTGTAATAAAGATCCAGATCAGTAAAACTGTTACTATAAATTCTGTTGATGATAAAGTTTTGTTAGTTTTGCAAAAATATGGTATTTTATAACAAAATAATGTCTTGGCAGCAGTTTTCCAACTGTACTGGCATCAAAGCCTGTGAGAAACTGAAATAATAGGTACTAATACAATGCTTGCTAAGAGAGGTACATAAATGTTTTTGAAATGAGTTCCATGAATAATTAGTGTGCTGCTTTTTAGATGTCTTAATTCTGAACTTTTCACAATCACTTATTGTGTTAAATAATAAAAATCTTACTAAGTGAAAAGCAGTATTACTTTGCAGACTAGATTCTGTAGAAAGAAAAGCAGATTCCCAGGACAACTTAGATTTTGTCATTTGCACTCCCTCTGTGAATTCTGCCTCTTTGTTTATATTTGCAGAAGTCCCAGCTCAATATTTCAGAATTTACTCTTTGCATGCATAAGAACAGCTCTATTGTATAACATGTAAAGCCAGTGCTAATTTCTAATGGTGCTTCGTAATTTTGCTTCCAAAGCTGCAGCTTTCCAATCTAGTACTTCTTTAAAGTCTTTCAAGCAAGTATTTTTATGAGGCATTAACATCTGAATGTTAATGTGATCTAACTACAGTATTGTATCTTCTTACAGAATCCAATTTTCAAATTTTTGTCAGTATAGTACACATTCTGAAAATTGTATTGAAGTACTGTTCTTTTCAATTGAAATTCCGTGATGCCTTGTAACATATTGGTGAAATTACTTTAAAAGATCTTACTTGAAAGATTGACTGCTTACATTCACAAAAATATAACCAGAAAATACTTGTTCTTTTTGTTGCAGTTAATTATTGATACACCTACTAGTCCAGTTACAAGTGGACTTCCACTTTTGTTTGTCATCACTGTCACAGCTATCAAACAGGTGAGTAATTTAGTGAGCAAAAGTAAAAC
This sequence comes from Rhagologus leucostigma, assembly GCA_013397725.1. Lineage (NCBI taxonomy): Eukaryota > Metazoa > Chordata > Aves > Passeriformes > Rhagologus > Rhagologus leucostigma. The sequence continues at coordinate 59,425 of VZTD01000065.1, read as the reverse complement.
TAAAGAGAGCAGCTGGGTCAGTTTGGTTCTGCTGTCCAAGCAATGCCCCCTCCCAGCCTCTTGCCCGCCCCCAGCCTGCTGGTCTGGTGTGGGAGAAGGTTGAAGAGAAAGCCTTGATGCTGACACTCTTCAGTAGTAGCCAAAACACTGGGATATAACCAGAACTGGTTTAGTCCCAAGTACAAAACATAGCAGCACAGGACTGCTGTGAAGAAAGCTAACTCCACCCCAGACAGACCCAAAACAGGATAATTTTGATTGTCCCTGAATAGATAGCTTAATAGATAACTTAGTACCATCACAGTCTTTATGCTAAATGCAGACTTTTCCTTCATGAGTCTTCAAATTTGCCGTGGAGAGTTGTGTTTCTCTTTCTTTACAGTGGTAACTATTCATAATTGAGTATATTCTGTAGTTAAATTCAGTTCTTGTTGAGCGAAAGTTGTGATACATGCAAGAGCTAGTATTTTAGTGTGGCTTTCCCAGTCTTAAGATTTTAAATGTTACACTTTAAAGTCTTACTGTTAGTAGTGACCTACCAAAGCCTGGGTCATGACATGCTGTGCCTGGTACTGCAGTTCTGTGTATTTCCTTGATTTTTCTCCCAACAACTTGTGTAGATTTTGGGACCTGCTTGAGGAGCTCTACCAAACCCTGGAAGTATATTACACTAAAGTCATAAAGTCTCTGTGAGTTCCCAGATTATTTTTGAGAGCATCCAAGGTAGTGATACTTTTGTTCTGCATTGAATTTTCAAGTGTGCTCAAAAGAGTTCGATGTAAAAATGCTATGTAAAAATACCACTACAAGTGGTATTTTCCATCTCATAACCACTGATGACTTTGTCAGTCCCAATCTTTATCATATGGCAGGACCTTTTTAATGGGAAGTTGCAATTTCTTATCCTTTAGTTTGTCTGCTTGCATAAAACACGAATTCATGGGGTAATTGAGCACTAAAAATAGGGTACTCTGCAAAGTCTCTTGAAACAAAATTCTTCAGAACTATACATTGTATATAGGGTTAAAAGGTTCGGCTTAATTGTATGACAGTCATCACATATGACAACCTTTTGTCATGTCATCTCTTTATGATCTTGCAGGATAAAGTCCCATTCTTCCAAAATATATTTTCTACACTTCTACCTTCTAGTTAACTGCTTTTATAAGTACTGTGCACTCACTCGAGTCAATAAGCATGAGCAAGAGATGATCACTTAAATATCAGAAACTGTTCTGCGCTCTTGAAACCCTTATTCATCCAAATGTCTTCATTAAAATACATGGTTTTGTTTCACTAATTGTAACCATGAATGCTCTTTTTCATAGATATCCAGCACGACTGTAGTACTGACATGTATCACAATTCCATTTGTTCTAGTGAGAATATTTTTTTCCCTTACAGTGATCAAAGATAATTCTCAAAATTTTTCTTGCAAGCTAGAGCTATTCTCTGTCTTTCTAGCCAAATGTGCATCACTGCATCATTCCATTTCACTGTTTTCTAGGGTTATGAAGATTGGCTGCGACATAAAGCTGACAATGCAATAAACCAATGCCCTGTTCATTTCATTCAGCACGGTAAACTGGTTAGAAAGCAAAGCCGAAAATTAAGAGTAAGTAACTGTGGCTTGACAGATTTTGTGAGTCAGACTTTACTTCACCCTTCTTGTACACTTCACATATGAAACAAGTTATACAGAAATGTAGCATGATGATATAGCATTTATTGCATTTAATTAGACCTACAGTATACTAATTTTTAGTTTTATGCCTCTGAATAAAATAATTTTATAAAATTAGGCTCCTAATGAGATTAGGTAAATCTCATTTATTATCATCATTCTGAAATTTTATTTTTAGATGTTACTATTGCTGATTTTTATCAGGCTGTTTTGCTTAACTAGAATTAACTAACTCCTTCCATGAATGTTACTTTCATTTTCCATTCTTGAACTTGGAATTTCTGTCATGATTTATCTTTTCTCTATTTTCTGTCTACTGTGATTATCACAGAATCATAGGATGCTTTGGGTTGGAAGGGACCTTAAAGATCATCTAGTTCTAATCCCTGTGCTGTGGTCAGAGACACCTTGCACTAGACCAGGTTGTTCAGAGCCTTATTCAGCCTGGCCTTGAACACTCTCAGGGATGGGGTGTGATTACTATTATGCACATTAATAATTTATTTAAGCCTGATTGTGACAGTCAGTGCTATGTATACAGATAAATGCATACATACAGAAACAACGCATTCTAAATATTTTCTCAAAACCCATCAAATCACAGTCTCTTCATTGACCTTGTGAATGCTGCTACATTGCCTTCTTGACATATTTTTTAGAAATTAATTTTTTGCTGCTTGTTTGTTGGATTTTTTTCGTGAGCAGATTAACTTTTTAACGTTATTTTCTTTAGAACTCCGAAAATTTGATAGATATTTGTTTGGAATTTTCTGATTTCTAATATGTTTGTTGGGATGTCTTTTTTTGCTCTGCTGTTTTTGGGCATAAATGCATTAACAGTGTTCACAGCCTTTCTGCTTTGACCGTCCATTTGAATGTGATAGCTTCTGCCTAGGGCTTCCTGGTAATAAAAAAAATTAAGACATCACATTCTTGAGAATTCCAGGTGTGTATCTAACCAGTTAAATATTCCAAACAAAATAGCCAATTACCATGCAACTGGATTTTGAATTTTAGTGGTTAATCTGTTGCCCATATTTTCCTTATTTCCCCCCTATTTATTGCCTTTCAGAGGGTGTATATTGAGTGACTAAATGATAGGAGAGACAGACCTTGAAAATACTTGCATGGAAAGGGATATCTGTGTGTTTGTAAATGGGTGAAATTCTCAGGTCTGTATTACATGAGAAAACACACTAGGTTGTATAAAGGTCTGCACCTAAAGCCTGGGGACATTCAAGTAAAGAAGTAAGAAAAGAATTGCTGAAAGATGGAGTTCTTTTTCACACAATCAGAGAATAGCTGGGGTTGGCAGGCATCTCTGGAGGTTTCCTGATCCAACCCCCAGCTCCAGCAGGGCCACCAAGAGCTGTTTGCTCAGGACCCTGTCTAGACAGGTTTTAAGTCTCTCCAAGGAGGGAGACTCCACTACCTGCCTTGGGCAACTGTTCCAGTGCTCAGTTACCCACATGATGAAACTGAGGTGGACCCTCCCATGTTCCAGGCTGTGCCCACTGCTTCCGGCCCTGTCACTGGGCACCACCAGGAAGAACCTGTCCCTGTCCTCTTTGCGTCCTTAGGTGACATAGTGGAAAATGTTGGAACACCTTTTAAATTTTATTAAGATGCTATGTGCTAGTACTTTTATTTGTTTTGAGTTGAGGAAAATGAGAATTTCTTACCTGATTGTTGCAGGTATGCTTAGAGTTTACGTTCTCCTGTGCCATGTGTACAATCTGCAGTTTTTCATTGCCATTGGTTAAGAAAAAAAAAAGCCTTTTTCGTATCTACAATTAAATAAATCTCATTTATTATCATAATTCTAAAATTTTATTTTTAGATGTTAATATTGCTGATTTTTATCAGACTGTTTTGCATAACTGGAATTAAGTGACTCCTGCCAACTGCTAAGGATAGTGGAATTTAGCTTTATAATCATATAACAAGAAAAATGATTAAGCTGAGTCTTATTATTATAAATTATGACATAAAAGTATATTGAACAGATGTTAACCTACATGAAAAAATGCAAAAATTACGTATTTTTGATGGGATTTTTATTAAAACCCTGATATTCTTAGAATATAGAGTATGTCTTTGCCGCTTGTTTACCCTCCAAAAATGTAGAAAAACCTATTTTTCTTGAATGATTTGCAAGAATATTTTGAATTTGTAATTGGTTGGCTGTTCTGTTGTGACATTCTAACATTCTGTAAAATATTGCCTATGTTTCCATGAATAAAAATTAGTTTGCTTACCTTTAAACATGGATAAAAATAGGATGGCCTTCTAGTCACAGTTCTGCTAAATTATGCTAAAAATGTATCCTGTTTTCATAAGCAGACTTGGAATTGTTGGTTTTTTCAGCTAATTGTAATATTTGGATCTAGATACTTATCCTCACGAGCCAGTGAGAGCAGCTCACATCTCCTGGTGGTTTTGAAACAGTTTTGTTGTATTTAGTCTTAAGGATATCTTCCATCTCTCAAATAATGTTGCAAAACTTAGTAAGACAGTACTTGCGAGATGCTTATCCTGAGAGGAAAGCCGTAAACAGTAGATCTCAATCATTCCACAAGGTATAATTCAGTTTTCCAGAGATATTTCTGTAGTTCTTTACTCATGTGGTAAAATCCTGGTGTAAATAAAAATTGTTGAATTTTCGAAATATTTATGTTAATCTAGGTTTTAGTTTTGAAATCTGAAATTTGGGCTGCTACATATGTGCATTTTATTTTCTTGTGTTTTTTTCTTAGGTTGGAGATATTGTAATGGTAAAAGAAGATGAAAAATTCCCATGTGATCTAATATTCCTATCGAGTAGTAGAGGAGATGGAACATGTTTTGTTACAACAACTAGTTTGGATGGTGAATCCAGTCACAAAGTAATTAAATGTTCTACATTTTCTTTTTAAGGCAAAGTTTGCTTTTAATTTTTGACACAGATCACAATATGACTTCATGCTTATATCTGTGAGCAGGTACACTAATTTGTGTAATTTATGTTTCTACCATCTGACTTCATTTCTCTAAAAGTAATACTATTTTATGAAAAGTTTTAAGACATTTATTTGTGATTTTGTCTGTGTCCAGTATAGATATGCAGATTGCAGTGATAATACACTAATCTTTTGTACTTAAATGCTTTCATGGTGACCTGATTTATGAATACACTGAAAGGTACTTGCACATAACTGTAGAATCATTTAAAAAAATGATTGGAAAAGACCATGTAAGAAGATGGCCAACTAGGAGCATTTAGAGGTGCATCTTACTTGAATTATGAGCTGTTACATAAAAGTTAGTAAATTTCAGGCTGAGCTGAAGTATATGTACAGATTAAGGTCTTGTATATCTGTCCTTTTTTATTTTATTTACGTGTTTTTATTCATTCCAGACTTACTATGCTGTTCAAGACACAAAGGCATTTCGCAATGAACAAGAAATCGATGCACTACATGCTACCATTGAATGTGAACAACCTCAGCCTGACCTTTATAAGTAAGAAAATAACTCTTACCTGTTTCATTTAAAGTACCCTAGCAATAAATTATAAAAAAATATCATAATGAAAAGATACTGGCTGCATCTCTCTGGTTAGAGCGAGCCTCGGAGTGAGCCTGAAGTCAGGTAGGTCTTCTATCCATACTCCTTTCCTCCTTTTCTAGATGTCTTCTGGGGTAGTGATCTCTAAAGAGGGATGGCATGAAGCAATCCACTGAGGAATGTGACAAAAATTTTAGAACTTCAATTTTTTTTTTAATACAAAAATAAGAAAGAAATTAAGCTTTACTAATACTTCGTATACTTCTTGATATTGGCATCCATACTCTCTCTGTATGTCACATACAGTTTGTGAGGTTCTCCAGAGGAAAAGGATGTTCCACAATATGGAGAAGTTGCCTGTGGCACTCACTTCTTTGCTTTCAGCGTATTGTGAAGTATTGCCATTTATGTGTACCCAGTTAAATGGATTTGTAGATTGTATTATCTAGTTTTAACTAAAGTAACACTCACAAAATGCTGAAGTGGCTTAAAAAGACTCTTGCAAAGAAATTGCGGATTGAAGATAATAGTAATATTCTAGCACAAATGAACAATAAGTAAATGGCAAGCACTTCTACTCCTGGTAGAGAAATTCATCAATCACATTACAAAGAAAAGCTGCTGTCAATCTAATCAGATATGACAGGACGTTAGCCAGAAAAAATTTAAATTGGCAAGACTATTTTAAATACAGATTTACATCTTCTGTTGTTAATGACGAGCCTCACACCACAGGCTTTGAAATACTAACTAATGACAGCATGAAGCCATCACGATTAGCAGAACACTTTGATGCAGAACATGAAGAAAAATATCTACAGTTGTATAAAGTCATACAGTACTCAGTATTTTACAAAAGAAGTGTACACAATTCCACTAAACCTAATGATAAATCTTGAGAAGCCTCTTTTGAAGTTTCTTTCTTAATAGTAATACAAAAAGTCCTATGCCATTGAGAGAACACTTGTTTTTTCTACCACAGTAAAAAATAGCTGAAATAAGACACAGAAAACAATATGATGTCAAGCTAAAATGCACTCTTTTGACAGCAAATACTGTTGGAAGATGCAGAAAAAACATTGCTTATTTCTGAGGTGTGAAGGCATCTCTTTTCCCTGATCTTAGGGATTAAGAAGCTGGTTTAGAAATTTGCTTGAGAACAGATTCTTTAGAATATCGAGTCCATCACTTGCTCGATCCTTTTTTTAGATACTTGGCTCTCAAAGTGAATGACTGAGAGTTGAAACCCATTATAGATGGTGAAATTCTTTGGGACAGCTGTTGACTCACAAATAATGAAAATGCTTGTTGGTAGTCAGCTTGTATCTCTGCTGCTTTTTACTTGAAACTTTGCCTCTCAACAAAACACGGTGAATCTTTTTTTCAAAGGCACGTCATTATTTTGTATCATGCTGCATCATAACCAGCTGTACATTATTGTCTTTAGTTGTGGCCCTACCATGTTGTATACTCTAAGCAGACAGGTTACTACTCCTCTGAGCCTCAGAGGTTCCTCTTTGGGGTAACAGGCCCACCAGCTCCCCACAGTTTCCTCTACCAGTGAGAGCACTAATGTCCATCTTAATCCCCTTTGCATTAGGTTACCCACTTGGACAGTGGTATTGCAAATACAGGGTACTGAGCCTGGCTGGAATGAAGTCAGTTCTCTTCATAGCAGCCAGTGTGGTGTAGTGTTGTTGCTCTGAGGCTAAAACAGTGTTAAATACACACCACGGTTTTAGCTATTGTTGCAAAATTTTTACAGAATGTCAAACTTCTTGTTCCTCATCTTGCCTCTCCAGCAAATAGGCTGGAGGTGGGCAAGAGGTTGGGTACGGACACAGCCAGGATGGCTGACCTCAGTTGACCAGAGGGATGTTCTGTGCCGTATAGTGTCATGCTCAGCAATAAAACCAGGGGGCAGGGGGCAGTCTTCCAAAACAGCTGTTGCTTGGAGACTGGCTGGACATTGTCAGGCTCATGGGAGGTGGTGAGTGGTTGCCTTTGTGTCACTTGTTTTTTTCCCTTCACTTATTAAACTGTTAAGATCTGCTTTTGCTCTTCCAATTCTCTTTCCTATCTTGCTGGGGAGGGAACAAGCGAGAAGCTGATGGGTGCTTGGCTGCTATCCATGGTCAAGCCACCACATACAGATAAAATGTACTTACAGATATTCAGAGGGAGAATTACTTACTAGCTCTATGCTTTGGTTTGCTTTGGTTTTAATTCACTTGTAGGCTTTAGACGTTGTAAAAGATAGTAATTACACTGACTTATCTCAGGCAGTTTAGGGAATAAGACTTCTTATTTCTTGCTCATGGGTCTACTTAGAAGATTTATCCCTAATTTTATAATTTCTTGCACCTCTTTATATGCAAAATTTATATCGAGTTACCATTCTGTGTATTTTTGTATTTACATGTTTTAAGTGTATATCTATATGTATCTCTTATGTTCATGTTCTGGATAATTGGAGCCTGTTCAGCTGGAAAATGTTCTCTGTGATAAGTACTTCCTAGAAAATATTTCTCAAATAATCTATTAGCAGTACTGGTAAACTACTTGTGTGTTTCCCTTTCAGATTTGTTGGTCGCATAAATGTTTACCATGATAGGAATGAGCCTATTGCAAGGTGGGGAAATCCAGAATTTCTACACATCTAAACATTTCCCAGTTGAATAAGTATCAATAATGAGAATTATCTTTGGTTCACCAACATTGTGCTGCTTTGTCTTAGCGATAGAAGATTTTTCTCTTAGAAGACTCCAGATTGTTATTTCATAAATAATAAATATTTCATCTTCTAATCATATTTCCCTTCTTTAGTATTTTTATGTCGTTATTCAGCTTCAATTTTATTTGAAATGTATTTAGTTTGTAAATGATGTTGATAGGATTTTGACAGCACTTGTACAATACTGCCCCATTAGCATAAGATCTTGGTAGTGCACTAAACAATATTAATAGTATCACTTGTGTATTTCATTTTTCTTCTTAGATTTTGAAGGGTTTGAACGTGTCAAATGATTGTCTTTAATTTTACTCAGTGTGTTTGTAGTTCTGTCTGAAATGTCCGTAGTGCTGTGTGTTTAAGGAAGGCAACATCCAACTTGCTGTACCCAAATTTGTTCTGATCCTTGCCACAAAGAGGTAAAGCACTAGGAGAGAAAGCTGCTTGCTGGGGTAATATCCTAGATCCCAGCATGTGGGGAGTTACTTAGTGCTGGCTAAATGCCTTCCTAACCTCAGCGTGTCTGTACACTGTTATTTTCTGTCACAATCTGCTATGGAAAATGTCGATTGATCTGGGTCATTCATGTAACATTGTTCCACTAGTTTCTTGGAACTAGTTTCAGGTTTTACATCAGAATTGTGACCCTGTTTGTTTGGAGCTTCTTGATTTTTTGGGAGTTTCATACCACAAGTGCACTTTGAATAACGTTTGAAAACACTGAATATACTCTTTGGTTTGTTTTTTTATTTTATTTCTGTATAGATAGAATCTGACAATTCTGCATGCTTTCTACTGTAAAGTAGTCCTTGGTTTTGAACTCATATGATGATTAGTGTACATATCATGTTCCAAAATATTATTTCAACTTCATGGAGGTCCTTACATTAGTTCCCATACTCTTCAATAAATTATTTTACCTTTATTTATCAACATTTTTTGAAATGTTTACAGCAAGTATCAAAAATATCTTGTATGCCGTTTATTCTTAAAATAAAATGGAAGAGTGTATTGTCTTTAAGTAGCTCTAACATAGAGGACACTATAGTTTATATAAGCCTAAAAAATACTAGAATTAATATTTTTAAAAATAAGTACCGTGCAATTAGGATGTTGAGTCTTTATTTGGGTACCTACATTTGTGGCATTTAGGTGCATTGGTTTAAGACTTGAATTGTGAAATTGTGAGCTTAATTTTAGGCATCTATTTATCTATTTTAATTTTCACTTCAAAATTTTAAATACGCCTTGTAAGTTTGCTAAAATAAAAGTTTTTTAGTAAAACTAATTTCCCGGTTTATGTGACTTCCACTAAGGTCTGATGTTTTCCTCTAAATGTTTACATTTTGTAATACTTACCTTTTGCAGGCCATTAGGATCTGAAAATCTGCTTCTTAGAGGAGCCACTTTAAAAAACACAGAAAAAATCTTTGGTAAATATTTCTATTGACTATTTTGATGGACCCTGAAGTAATAAGCAAACACCAAACAAGGTTACAAGCCTACGGTTACTACTGGGCTTATGATTTCTATTGAGTCACTTGCTTTACAACTTTTTAATAAGATTTAATGTTGTTACATAGAAACACGTTGGCAATTGGAAACTGTGACTGGAATGGGATGTAAATGTTGCTTAAAATTTCTCTCTAAGTACCAAGATAATAAAGCCATTTCTAATTTTGGGCTATCGTCCAAATCTGTGGGTTTTTTCTTCAGACTAAAGAATTAAAGAAATTACGTATAAAGGAAGCGTATAATAATCTAGTGAATTGTGCTCTTTTGAAGTTATTGCACTGTGCAATCTTTAGTAAAACAAGTTGTCTAATTTCAGGTGTTGCTATCTACACTGGCATGGAAACTAAGATGGCATTAAATTACCAGTCAAAATCACAGAAGCGATCTGCTGTAGAGAAGTAAAATTTCTCATATTTATTTTGTAGTTTGAAAGCTGCATGTTTGAATGGTGCAAATCAGATTTTTTTTCTCTAAAAGTTTATGTTTCATTGATTTAAACGAAAAAAGGTAGAGAGACTTAAAATCTGCTTCTTTTAAAATAACTATTTATAATACAAGACATGCAACACCATATATATGAGGTTCTCAATACTGAATTAATATTGTTAGATGTTTAAAAACTAAAGCCATTTTGTATTAATGCTTAGCTTTTTAATGTATGATGTTTGGTTCTTCCATAAGACTTTTCTTTCACTGGTTAGAGTACATCTACTGACATTTTTCCAAGGCTGTGATTTTTATTATCCTAGCATTCAATGCTTTTCATTGCAATTAAGTCTTGGAATTCAGTAAAAGTAACTTTTTTAATGCACTTCGCTTTGGATCAGCTGCAGTAACAGTGCTTGTCTGTGGCATGTTTTCCATGATTTAGCTAAAATTAACAAGTTCCATACAGATATATATGATGGGAAAGTAAGACAATGCTATCTTTGAGGAGTGAGCTGACATTGGTTGCTTACTATTTTCAAAATAAAGACTAGTTTGTATTCCTGCTCTGCTATCTGAAATCACCAGCTCTGAGTAAGGTCTCCAACCTTGTGAAAAACAAGGTGTCATTGACTGAGGCAAGATGTACTGACCAGCTGACAGCCCTTCTCTTACACAGTGACTGAGCAATGATGATGTCTCCTTCTACTGTTATTGATGTATAACCCAAGGTTTTTAGTTCATGCCCATCATTAATGAAAATATAATCTCAAATGCAAAATGTTCTTGCTCTTTTTTTAGATCTGCTTAGAGTTAAAACATTACAGCTACATAGCAAAATGTTCTTTTTTGGTTTAATATTTCTATAAAAGTAGTTATGTGACTGATCTTATATTGATTCAGAGAAATGGCATGAGAAGGTCTGCAGATACAAGCCCAGTTATTCTGTTACGATTCTATCTATGCTATTGTTTTCACTAATACACTAGTTTTGGCAATGTGTCACACACATTTTGAAAACAATTATAGCAGTTAACATTTTAAATAGAAAATGGTCCTCAGTAATATTTTTCTTCATTGGAACAGCACTTTGGAAGAGTTATTTAACATCTTAGCATTGTTAGACTTGCTGCAAATGTTAGGCTGATGTATGCGTATAACGTTTTCTAATAAACCTGTAGTTTATATGCTAGTGGGATTCTTACTTTGCCTTTTTTTTTTTTTTAGATCAATGAATGTATTTCTTGTTGTATACCTCTGTATTCTCGTCAGTAAAGCACTAATAAATACTGTTCTGAAGTATGCCTGGCAGAGTGAACCATTTCGTGATGAGCCATGGTATAATCAGAAAACAGAGCCTGAAAGGAAAAGAAATTTGGTATGGAAATAAATTATAATACCAAGAAAGTTTCCCTAAACCCTTAATTTATAGAGATTCTACTGAAAAGTATATACAGCCTGCTTACTTACCAGTCATGATTTTTTTGCTAACAGTGGTGATAATATACTTGTGGAAAGCTTGTATGTTAAATTTTTGCCCTTAAGTTGTATGTGTGAATTTAACTGATGAGAAAATGTCTTGTTTAGTATAAAAAGCTTCATGAAAGTGTTTTGGAATTGCTAGTTATTTATATAAATTACTAAAGAATTGACCTCTTGCAGAGAAATACAGGGCTGGAAGGAATCCCACAGCTACTGGCAGTCCTGTGGACATGTTCAGAAGAATCCGCTATAGGAATCTCCATAAAAATGCCTCTCAAAAGCTTAGTTTCATATTGCTCTGTCTTGAGCACTCGAGGCATCAGAGAGCATCAGTCACCAGTGCCAGATGTTCTTATGGGAACAAGGACATTGTCCAGAGTGGATACCCAGATGATCCAAAGTAGTGAACTGAACCCTGCGCAGAAAGCACAGTATTATTTCACTAAATTCTCCCAATCGGACTAGGGGAATATTTTCTTCTTTACTGTAAATGCATGAGGAGCACATGCTAGCCAGGCATTCCAGAGTTCTCATTACCACCAGTAGCACTGTCTCAACCTGCTCAGGAGGTTGACTGTAGCTCCACTAAGTCTCCACGACTGAAAAATTGATCCAGGTTATGTGCATATGTTCTGCTTGTGTTGAGAGAGGGAAAGGAAACCCTTTATTTATTTATGAGATGCTGCCTGAAAGTTATGTAATTTGGTAATCCTTGAAGGAGTTGCTGTGCACCTCTGCTATTTTTCTGGTAATTTTTGAATGTACATGTTAATGTTTCCCTTGTTCCCCAATAAGTCTTCACCATGCTCATTAGTTGCTCTAAAACTTTAAAATAATGCTATGTAATGGTATTCTACACCTGTATATCTGTAAAGAAAAATGCAAATTTAAAAGAAAAAGCTCTATTTCATGCCCGTTGTGATGTTATAAATCACAAAGGTCTACATCCTGTGCTGAACTGTGAGCTATGAAAGGCATTGGTTACTGTTTGAAAGTTACTTGAAAAAAACAATTTGTAAATACATGTAGTAATCTTGCAGTCTTTAATGGCACGCGAAAAATCGGTATTTTCATCTTGTTTCTTTGTCAGTTTCTTCAAGCTTTTACAGACTTCCTTGCATTCATGGTTCTTTTCAACTACATTATTCCTGTATCCATGTATGTCACTGTGGAAATGCAGAAATTTCTTGGTTCTTATTTCATTACATGGGATGAGGAAATGTTTGATGAGGATACAGGTGAAGGACCACTGGTGAATACTTCTGACCTCAATGAAGAGTTGGGACAGGTAAATTTCATTGAATGATAATTTTTTTTTCAACTGTTTCTACTGTAGGTTTTTATTTTAAAATTGTTACTTCAAGGGTTTTTGGTTTTGTTTTATTTTGGTTTTTTTTGTAGCTATATGTGCATTTTCTTTAATGCTGATTGTTTTAAAAATAACATTTGAGATATTTTTATTTTCAGAATCAAAAATTCTGATTTCTCACCCAGTTAGTGGAATTCAATTAGTATTATTATATTATTAAGGGATAAACACTTTCTCTCCATTGATTGTAGAGGGAAATTATATAAGCATCTATCTTCCTTAGAGTAAAAGTTAGATGGAAAAAAAAAAAAAAAACTTTGTCTGACTGGACTGACATTGCGTCTCCAGACACAAGTTGCATCCATTAAAACGATCAATTGTCATTCTCATTTTTGAAAAGAAATTCTGTTCTGTGTTAAGAAAATCATCACCGTGAGACAGATACAGATAAATTTTGTTTGAGAAAATATTTAAGATCTCAGTTAAAAATGTTTTCATAGGTTTTTTGAAATAAATAAATAAGATGCTGTATTTCTTTCTTTTGCTAGTCAAACTGGTAATAAAGCTTTTAAGGTTACATACCTATTTGGATTAAGGGTGGTACCAGGTATTTCATTATTATGGTAGACAGTTGACGTTGTCTCCCATAAGATCCTTAAAGAGGATCTGATGAATTACGGCCTGGATGAGCAGACAGTGACGTGGATTGAAAAGGGGGTGAGCAGCCAGGCTCAGAGGGTGGTGGTCAGCGGTGCAAAGTGGGAGGCCACTATCTAGCAGTGTCCACTGGGGGTCAATACTGGCTCCCATCCTGATCGTTAGTGATTTAGATGACTGGGGGCCATCCAGCTGGAAAGCAGCTTTGCAGAAAGGGACTTGGGAGTACTGATGGAAATCAAGTTCAACATGAACCAGCAGTGTGTCCTTTTGGCAAAGAGGGCCAATGGTATCACGGGCTGCATTAGGCAAAATGTTGCCAACAGGTCAAGGGAGGTGATCCTACCCCTCTCCAGGCCTCACCTGGAATGCTGTGGCCGGTTCTGGACTCCCCAGTACAGAGACATGGGCATACTGGAGGGAGCCTAGTGAAGGGCCACAAAGGCAAGGGACTGGACTTTGCATGTCTCATACAAAGACAGGTAGAGAGAGCTGGGACTGTCCAGCCTGGAGGAAAGAAGGTTCAGGGAAGATCTTACCAGTGTATACAAACACCTGAATGGGAGAGTACTAAGAGGATAGAGCCAGGATTTTCTCAGTGGTGCCCAGTGAAACAGGAGGGTCTGTCTGAAAATGAGGAAACACTATGACAAAGCAACACACTAAGTGATTAAAAGACCTTTGATTGATAGCGTTTTGTAACTTGTATTATGAAACTGAGTGTAGGGGTTGAGATGAAAAAAATCCATATAAATCCTATCCACTCTGAAAAAAGTTGAATTATGGGTGTTTTGTCCACAGATAAAAAAATACTGGAAAATTTGGCATTTGCCTTTTCAGATTAGTGAATATTACAAAAGTTAATCTCAGTGGAAAGTTTGCATAATTAATGATGTTTTTGAAGACTGAGAGCAAAAATTTCTTTGATTTTTAGTTTGTTCAGTGCACTGCATAAATGGTGAAGTTCGTTAAACAATCTGGTGAATTCTAAATAATAGCCTTGTTTTCAGAGTTTAGTTCGTTACCTTACTTCATTCTCTTAGTTTATCAAATATTACATGCAGTATGTATACAATACCTACATCCAAGATACAAAATTGAGCCAATCTAGTTCTTTTAGTTTATGGTTCAGATTTGGTTTTATTTTTAATGTTGTTAGACTTAAGTGCTGGGGCTCACTGTAAAAGATAAAATTAATGAAAAATTCAATATTGAGACAAAATGAGTGTTTCCAAGGCAATTACAGTGCCCATGTGTATAACTGTATGTGTCCACAATCCTCATTTAAACTAACCTAATTGTAGTGGGGAATTCTGATACTACCCTAAAGACTGTTCTGACCGTAACTGATCCAAATCCAGGCATGTGCATTAAATAATAATCCCGGGGAAATGAAAGTTTGTATGCATTTTGTTTCTATAAATATCTTTCTTTCAGGAAGAAAGATATTAAAAACTAAAAAGGACCTAGAGAGAAGAGTGGAAGTAGTTTAAACACATTATTTCTGTGTGTTGTGAGGCAAAAGATAGCATTGCCTTGATACTCTTGTGGGATAAAATCTTTCAGGGCCTGTATTTCTATGAAGATAACTGCCAAAAGAAATTGTTGTCTTCATTTTCTGAAAGAGCATAAGGACCTTTAAAGGAAGGTGTAACCCAGTAAGAAACTCAGTTTTGTTCAGAGATGTTGGAAAATCTGTTCACATTCCTGCTGTTTTTAATTTGTGCTCATTTGCAGATTGAGTATGTCTTCACAGATAAAACAGGAACATTAACTGAGAACAACATGGAATTCGTAGAATGTTGCATTGAAGGGCATGTTTATGTACCACATGTTATCTGCAATGGACAAATCCTCCATGATTGTACAGGCATTGATATGATTGATTCATCTCCAGGAGGTAGTGGAAAGGTATGATAACTCTTTCTATGTTCTTGGTTTTTTACAATGAAACATGAAAATTGAACTGTACTGATGACGGTAATATTAGAAATTCAACATTCTTGGATTTTACTAATCAAAGTAGATAACTGCATAGACATTTTCATTTCCTAGTTAAGTGTAAGATTTAAAGGGAAGTTTCTCATTTTAATGCAGTTGTAAAGCTAAATTAAAACCCAAATACAGAACTTTCTCTGGTTAATAGCTACAGACATTGATAACTGGTTTCCATTTAACCTTAGCTACAACAGGGAAAGCAAGACAGGAAAATCCTCAAAGGGGAAAATGGGGGCTTAGTGCAAGCACTTATTTAGTCATCACTGAGTGGAAATGGTGCCAGAGAATGGTTTATGATCAAATTAAATTACTTTAAAATGTGACTTAATTTGGCCACATCTGAAGTGTACTACCTACAGCATGTATGTTTTGTGTCTATTTGCTGTGTAAAGCAAAGTTAGTTGAAAGTTCCGGAGTCTTGACATGTCAACAGGTAAACGGGGTGTATATGGCCAGGATAATCACAGCCGAAGTACAATGTATTTTTTATTGTATCAGTACAGTATCATATCATTCACAGTCACTTCATATCATACCCTTCACTATGACAGAATAAGGTCTCTTAAAATATGTTGGTGTAATTCAGCAGCCTTGCGTCTCTCACCCATGGCCCTCAGAATGTGGTCCCGAGGTATGCTGTGTTTTTATCTTGCAGTCACAATGGCACAGACAGTTTGTATTTAACAGCACAGAAGAATAGGTTTCAGACACAAAGATAAACATATAACACAGCCAGGTATCCATCAAATAGAAATCTCTTTCTGGTGCCAGAAGCTGCCATTACCAAACCATCTGAAATTTTATAGGAAATGATTGGCTTGAGCTGACAAAGTATGTGCACTTCAGTAATTTTTATAGTTCCGAGGGGTGTTCAAGTGGCTCAAGAGATCGAAACCTGTAAGTCCTGCTAAGACCTGTGCTCCAGATACTACGTCCTTCTGTGTGTACTCAGAACTTCTAAATTATACCTTGACTAGTATTTAATTAATACACATTGTTAAAGTTTAAGCAAAAGTAAAGAAAAAATACCTTTCAGCCACATCTAGGCACTCAGAGGAAGTAGAAGATGCATGCTGGGGGTTTTTTTGCATCATTAGCTTGACTTGTATGGCAATCCCAGCAACATGACTTGTATGGCAATCTTAGGGGTATAAGCAGCTGTGACACAATGGTGTGGTTACCACAGGGAAAGACCTGGCTCCCCCTAAAGGAGCCTGCTTTTGTCTGATTAATAATCAGTAGTAATCAGTGACATTGATCGCCTTCCGAAAGAAGAGTTTTCAAGTGATAACACACAATGACAACTGTTTCTTTTATTTTTCAGGAGAGAGAGGAACTATTTTTCCGAGCTCTTTGTCTTTGCCACACTGTTCAGGTAAAGGATGATGACAGCATAGATGGTTTGAAGAAAAACCAGTTCTCAAGAAGATCTTGTATATATATATCATCATCACCTGATGAAGTTGCTTTAGTTGAAGGAATACAGAGGTATGTGTGTACTTAGGTATTATACTTTTCTGAACTACAGATCTAATCACTGAAGCTCAAAATTGTTTTCAAAACAAAAATCATGATAACACACACCAAGTAATCTACAGCTGATTGCTTTCTTAACGTGAATTCATGATTATTCATAGTCTAAAATTAACTAAAAACAGTTTGGGATTTTGGTGTTGATTTGTTGTGGGCTTAGTCTTAAATCCTTATGACATGCTTAAACCGGATAATTATTTATTTGTTGTATTCATTCTCTTCATCTGTTTCATTTTACAGACTTGGTTACACCTATCTAAGGCTGAAGGACAATTTTATGGAGATCTTAAATCGGGAAAATAACATAGAAAAGTGAGTGTTTAAAAATACAACAAAATAGACTGATGATGAGTTTTTGTTGATGTGTTTAATAAACCATTGTTTATTCCTTATACGTGAATTTTTAAGTCAGGAAAGTCAGGAACCTTGCTTTTTAGTAGAAAAATTAAATAAAGAAAATTTAGTCATTTTAATTACTTTCACTTTTTTGACATTATATGCAGTATAAAATATTGATTTGACAAGTAAGGTGTGGTGTGGGATTCATGACATAATGTAATAGTTCATAATGGTTTTATATATGGTAAATAATATATTTTTAATAGAAAATGCTGTGTACCCAATTTGTTGTTCACAAATAATCCATGGAATTTACAGGAGGGTAATATCTGTAGAATAAATTTTGTGGACCATAATATGAGTCAAATTTTCAATAACATTGAAGTAGTACAGCTGTTCCGTGGGATGTACATACCCTTGAAAATTTACCTTACACTTCTCTAGATGTCTGCTGGTAAAGTCTGTTGTATATCTGGATCTTCCTGCTTGGATACTCTGCTAGCTACACAGGGACACTTGGACACAAATACAGGAACTCTGCTGTTATTTTACCCTTTTTAGGTTTTAGGATAATACGGAGAATTTTTCCCAAAGGTTACTTCAGACTTTTTTGGCTCAGCTCATAAGAACTGGAGTCAGTATCATTTGGTGACTCAGAAGAAAACACTATAATCATTGAGAATTTTCTCTCAAATGCATCACAGTTTGTAGACATAGGCCTGAGGTAGCTTTGCACAGGTTTGAGTTCTAGGGTGTTAAAAGGACTTAGGACTGAAGGATCTAATTAAACAAGCAGATCTAGACAGAGATGAATCCTGAAAAAGTTGGGATTAATGACTGGATTGCTTATGTTTGTGCTGGTAGAAGAGAGGCTCTCTTAGATTAAAGGAAATAAGTAAGAGAGTAAATGATAGAAGTGTACAAACTGATGAAACCAAAACAGTGCAACAGGAGCTTGTGTTAATTTTTCCTCTTAGAAAGGAAAATGTGATAAAATCAAATCATAGAAATAAAACCAGTATAAAGAAATATTTTTTTTTCACTTGGATAAATTATCATTCAGTATTTGAACAAGATTCATGGAATTAGGTCGGCACTTTTGGGAGATTAGGAATAGTAAAAATTAGAAAACTATAAAATAAAGACTTCTGTTTAAGCATGCATTTCAAGTTCTAAGGCTATGTCTAAGTATTATACATAGAAACTTACTTTATAAGCAGTACAGTGCTACGCTGCAAAGTTTCTGGTCTTCTGCTTAAATGAATTAGATTGACCATACATCCAAAGATACTTGAGGACATCATGAGTTCTGTTTCAAGTAATTAGGAGGTAAGGGCTTTCCCTGTTTCTTATTTGCAACCTGCTGTTTCATTCTGTACTAGTTCCATATTCCATAGTACTCAACATAATCTTCCATGTTAGAAGTCATGTTTAATTTATATGCTTGAAGTCATAATAACCAGTTTAGGGATTAGGAAGAGCAGAGTTGTGTAAGAAATAGTTCTGTTTCTGTTTCAGGTTTGAATTATTGGAGGTTTTGAGTTTTGATTCTGTGAGACGGCGAATGAGTGTAATCGTTAAATCTTCAACAGGTAGGGCTGTCACATTCTGTTAGATTTTTTTGTTTCACTTGAATTTGTTTCAGATTTATCAGAGTTAAGCATTAATCACAGTCTGTGTGCCTTTCTTTATAAAATAAGGGACCAGGTACTAGCATGAGTACAAATGTTATAAAAAAGTTCAAAGAAAACATTTTGAAGACTTAGTAATTTGGATGTTTTTTGAAGAAAGTATATTTGGTCATTTTGAATTCCATGTGCTGTCTCTTTTAGGTGATATATTTCTGTTTTGTAAGGGAGCAGATTCCTCCATATTTCCTAGGGTTAAAGAAGGTAAAATTGACCAAGTACGATCCCGAGTAGAACGCAATGCAGTGGTAAGATTACATTTTATTGATCTGTTCACATGATATCAGTGTCAAAAAGAAATTAAGTGCTCTGACCTCCTGCTTTATCTGCTAACAGATTTGTCTTTACAGGCACCAAGATTATTCTATGCTGAGGTTCACTCAGGCTTTGTGGATAGCAGTCTGTGTAACTCCCTTATTTGTATCTGTCCTCCATCTCATCTTCCAAATGTCAGTTGTGGTGCAATATGAATGCATTAGATATGCACAACCGTATGTTAAACCAGAGGTCATCAGTTAGCTCGTTAGTATGGCATTTTGACAATTGTGGTTTGAATTAATTTTTGAATAGAAGAAAAGTGAAAAACTGTAGATCTCATTGCTAATTTCAGTCCTCAGCCTTAGCAACTGTTATTTGCTGCCTTTGATTGCTTTACAAGCTCTGGGGACACAGTGCAGTGGTCATCCATATCTTATATTTTTGCTTGCTAAAAATCACCTATGAACTGGCTGATCACCTTTAAAAGAAATTCAGAACTTGGTTTTACCTGGAAGCAGCATTTGGAGTTGTAAAATAGTGAATTTCACTGTGTCAAAAAATACGCAGAACTCATTGCAATGCAGGACGACTGCCAGTCTTACAAATGTTGTATAATTTGCTGGCATCCAGTACTCAAACTGAAACCAAAGTATTATTACAGGTATGTGGAAAAAAAAACCCTGCAGTGTCACCTGCTTTTGTTTTGAAGCAAAAAATCTCTCAAAGTGCTTTACTAAGCTTTATTACAGCTGTCTGATAATTACAAGTAAAAGAGGCTAATGAAATTGAAAAAGTATTTACATATAATATCCATTCAATGTCTATCAAGAAAGAAATCCAGATCAACAGCTATTGTTTCTTCCTGGATAATTGGAAATAGGGCTGGCTCCTATGTACAGAAGCCTCTCAAAGAAAATACCTGGCACCTGCGTTTATCGATAACAAGACGCAGGGAGCTATTTTAGTAATTGTCCTTGGTTTGCTAATAAGAAACTCTACAAAGACCTACTGGATTAAAGTTAAGGAAGCTGAAGTGCCAGTTAAATGGTGTGGTGAGAAGCAATATGTAACTGAGGTGGCAAAACTTTTCTATAACAGCTTTTTCCCACCTTACACAATCTGTATACTCCTTTTCTTATTCATCACACAGTCCAGAAGTTTGATGCAGTCTGAAACACCCACAGCTAAATTCTAATTTTCACTTGACTGAAGTGGTACAATTGGATTTTCACTGTCGTTTCTCTTTGTGATGTTTGATCCCTGTCCGTGCATCTGCTGCAACACAGCATCAAAATCAGACTCTGCAGAGCTACTATTTATATTACTATTATTTATTCTGACTCATTCTGCCTAATTATACACATAGGGAAGGAAATGTTTACCTTGACTTTGCCTTCTGTTGTAATCTCATATATCCAGTTGAATCACTGAGCTGTTTATCTTCTGGAAGATTGAGGTTGATCCATCAGGTTGTAACTGCTTCCAGAGCAGCCCAGAATCAAGCTCAACCATATCCTACTATGCTGTACCAGTCTATACTTATTCACTTCATGATCCTTTTTCAAATCCTCCAGCATAAACACCAGCAAGAAGTATTAAGAAGAGTTCTGTAAGATGTGTTTTGTTTCTTTTGATTGCATTCTTTAGGAGGGACTGCGAACATTATGTGTTGCATATAAAAAGCTCACAGCAGAAGAATATAGCAATGTACAGAAGCTGCTTCAGAATGCAAAGTTGGCCCTTCAGGACCGGGAAAAGAAATTGGCAGAAGTGTATGAGAAGATAGAAACAGATTTTATATTACTTGGTGCTACAGCTGTTGAAGATCGGTTAGTTAGTACCTTTCTTAGTTTCTTATGTTCAGTGGTGATGACAAAGTAATTGAAGACTCCTTTTCTGCATTAGAGATTTATTTGGGAAACCCCTTATTTGAATCAATTCCACACCCTTAGCTTACTAAAGTTACACATGGTAACTTTATAACCTAATAAGCAAGTATCAACAGTTAAGTGTACAAAAATCAGTGTATTTGAACCATTTACATGCATGTAATAATTTATTGATTAAGTCATAGGCAAAGGTTTTGGAGGAAAGGACTACAAAATGGGTATTGAGGAAATGAAGGAAGAATATTTAGGTCTTAAAAAGACTCAAAAACATACACTAGTCCCCTAAACATTTTTGGAGTCACACTTTGGGGAAAATTCTTTGATCTAGTAACTTCTATTGAAATTTTTTATTTGTTTATGAAAATCTTTCAATAAAGACCTCTGAATTTCTCATTTCCAAGCAATCCATCAATATATTTTGTCAACTGACTTTACAGACTACAAGAAAAAGCTGCTGACACTATTGAAGCACTCCAGAAAGCAGGAATTAAAGTTTGGGTTCTGACAGGAGACAAAATGGAGACTGCTGCAGCTACTTGCTACGCTTGCAAACTCTTCCGAAGAAATACACAAATACTTGAGCTAACCACAAAGAAAATTGAGGAGCAGAGTTTACTCGATGTGCTTTTTGACCTAAAAAAAATTGTTTTAAGACACAATGGTAACTTAACCAGGGATACCTTCTCAGGGTAAGGAAAACTTTGGATTTTCAGGCTAGAAATGGGCTTCTGGGCATTTTGCAAACAATGAAATGATGACCAATTACCTTAAGAACAGCAGTATGTTTCGGTTTCTATTGCTAACGTGGATTATTGTATGGCATTTATGTATAAGCTTGTTTAGATAAATTTAGATTTTCAGTCATGCTTCTTTATCTCATTTCTGGTACTGCTTTAACTATTAAAAGAAAAATCACAACTGACACTGTATTTATTTTTTCACCGTAAATCTGTTAGCAACAAGCTAACAAGCATTTGTGATACCATTTTAGCAGAGATTTGCTATAACCCTTAGTCTTACAGCTTAAATCTCTGGACCAGATAATTTTTCTTAGCTCTCCTTGCACTTTATACCCTGTTTGTCTAATCAAGAACATTTGTATATTCATTTAAATAAACCATTTTTCTCCATGTCATCTGTACCACTTTTTAAGTACCGCAGGCCTTACAAGGTGTGATCAAAAATGTTTGTTTTGTGCAGTGCCAATTTTCTACATGTTAAAACTATTTAGATTTTTTTTTTGCATTTATCCCAAGAGTTGGACAATGTACTAAGATAGTAATAGCAGGATTCTGCCTGTATGTTCAAATACAGGCTAAAAATATTTCACTATAATACACCAAACATTCAGTACATTGCTTGAACTTCATAATGATAGCTTTTTATTTGATATCATTGTACAGCAATGGCATTGCCCCATTTGTGCCAATGGTAGCAAAGTGCTGAAGATAACTGTGAACTGTTATCAAATGTAGTTTACAGTATTTTATCTTACTTGCCAAAAATAGCTTCTGTTCTAGTAGAAAAGATGGAGATGCCTATTAATAAATATGGTGTTTTTCTCACAAACACTGGTCTTGGTGAAACCATGTTTGTTGAAACCCCATGTACACTAGTGTATAACCTTGGAACACTGAAAAGAGAGTAAAAAGAAACCTCAGTGTACATTTATACAACGTTGACCTGGAGCCTGAGGCTGTTGTGTAATGCAGGCAGATGCAAGGGTGCTCTGAAATAACTTGTTTGGATGCTGCAGAAAATTGCTCTTGCGGTCCAGACCATCTTATCTTCCCCCATTGTTCAGCGTATGATAATGTAGTGAATAAACTACTTCCTGTGACCGTGGTTACACTTCTAGCAATGCTCAAATTACTACAGGCATACTGCTAATAGATTTTTATGTATAAGAATATATTGTAATATTATAGGAAATATATAAAATTATTATATTTTAATATTATAAATAAAAGTAAACCTGTATTTGACTTAGCCATTACACTAAAGGCAAAATATCCATCCTCTAGATGTAGACACTGGCCTTATCTATCCAGGCCAAAAAGTTTCTTTTAGGCATTTCCTTCAAGGCATGATTTACTTCTGTAAATGTCGACTCTTGGAAAGAAAATTATTTCCTCATCAGAGTACCAAAGGCCTTTCCCTTTCACTTTTTTTTGCTCTGTGTTATGGAATGTGCCACAAAATTAACTTTTTTCCTGCAGCTTGGTTTACCTCACTGCAGTTCTTGGAACTTTTTCAAACCAAACTGAAAAGTCATTAATTATACACTTGTACTCACTGGTGAAGTCACTGAGGTAGCGGATTTATGTATTCAAACTGGTGAAGCGCTGAATATTTTCAACATAATCTAGAATTTTAAAATGTTGTAAATATCAGTCTTATACAAGGAATTTCCTTTAGAAGTGTATTAATTTTGTGGTATTCTATACTCATTATTGTTTTATTAATTAATTTTCACATAATTCTTATTGCCAGATTTTAAATATGTCTGAGAATTTTACAGTGACAGTTTATATTTCATCCCCAAACAGACTTTCAACTGATATGCAAGATTATGGTTTAATTATTGATGGAGCAGCATTATCATTAATAATGAAACCAAGACAAGATGGGAGCTCTCGTGACTACAGGGAGCTCTTTCTTGAAATTTGCAGGAACTGCAGTGCAGTGTTATGCTGTCGAATGGCACCTCTGCAAAAAGCACAGGTTTGTGTTTAATTTCGTAATTGCTTGTTAGCCATGCACATATGTAAATATCGAAGGTTAATACTCTGTATGACATACTATGATAACTTAAGATGCTACCATTCATTTTTCTATCTTCTAAAATGGAAAAATTTAAAAAAAAGGAGAGGGGAGAATTTCTGCTGGCATACAATTTAGATAATGGTATGCTAAAACAGTACCTAGCTGTGCACCTGAATTTGGTCATGTACATACTGTTCAAATTTTATAGTTAGTATATGCTAATATGAACATATTTAATAAATGAACTAACTGCTCTCTTTTTTAACCTAACAAACCTTGAATAGTCTACTGTTTTGACACTACAAGAACCTGTGTTACTTAGTACTGCAGAGTGATATTTTTTCTCTGTTTTTAATGTAAGTGGAAAGCCAAGAAGAATCCAGACAAAAAATGTGTTACCATGTTTAAGTATACCTGACTGTTGGCATTTGTAATTTGTATCAAGTAAAAACATATCCTTCCATTACTGAAACATCTCAAGACAGCTGAAGAACTTTTAACAGAAAGACGTATTGGAATATGCATTTCGTTTTTCTTTCAGTTGGTCGTGTCTTTTTCTCAGTGCGCAGGTACAGCATATAAAGCCCTTATTCACATTAACAGATGTATTTAGCCAGCACTATAACTGTCTGGAAGTTTGTAGGAGTTTTTAGTTGCAGCTGACTTGGTACCAAATTTACAGAGGTGATAATTTGTAATGGAGAGATTTGAAGTCAAATTTTTGGACAGTTTATATGTCAGTAGTTTTTACATATATGCAGAGTCCAATATATTTTCTTAAATGTAGGAAAAAAGTTCAACACAGATGAGAAAGCAGAATTTTTTAGTCTTTCGTTTCAGGATTTCTTTGAAATGGTACACTCTGGAACCCTCTTAATTTATTACTGCACTGACACAGCATTAAGCAGTCTCAACAACATCTTCCATTATTTGGCTCTTCCTTCCTCCTGTCCCATCTCTCTCAAAGTAGTTTGGAAGTATTTAAAAATGTTTGGAACTAATACTTTGTAATATGAAGAAACTGTGATATTTATGCATAGTTGTTGCATTGGGTAATGTTAGTTTTGTGTCCCTTCAGAGAATTTCTTATAAAACTGTCTTGGTAATTTTTATTTAATGTTACACTTACGCAAAATAAGCAAACCGTTACAGAGGAGAGTTTCTAACACTATTTTTTTTCCAGATTGTAAAGTTGATTAAGTTATCAGATGAACATCCTATCACATTAGCAATCGGTGATGGAGCAAATGATGTCAGTATGATTCTAGAAGCACATGTTGGTATAGGTAAGCCTGTTCCTTAGTATATTATTTCAAGTGAAATGACAAAAACTGTATATTTCTTAAAAACAGGCAGTCTCAAAGAATCAGGTTCTATGTGTTATAGACAACTTTTAGTGCATTTTCCTAGGAATAATGTATGAGATACAGTCGTGATCTCCCATTAGATCAGTATCATAGCATTATTATATAATTTTGCAATTAATGGTATCTTTTTAATAGTTCTTTAGTTATTAAATAGCTTCACCTCTTTTTTTTTTAAAGGAATCATTGGCAAAGAAGGTCGGCAAGCAGCAAGAAACAGTGACTATGCAATACCTAAATTTAAACATTTGAAAAAAATGTTGCTTGTTCATGGGCATTTTTATTACATTAGGATATCTGAACTTGTGCAATACTTCTTTTATAAGGTAGGAGAATGCTTATTCTAATTACATGAACCTCAAAAACTTAAATGGTAATGTCTAGCTATATACAGTTTTTTGCAGCTAATGGTACAAAACAGCAATAATTCCATAAAGAGATTTTCTTGAGTACCAGATCCAGTGCTGAAATGGGATTATTGTTTTTATTCTGAACATGAAGTGAAATAGCTTCAAATAGATACATTCTGTAATAGATGTTACATTTAAAACCAAAAAGTTTATCTTATTTTTTCATATCCTACGAAGTCCATCTCAGACTGGTCTGCTTATTTCCAGTACCTTCCAGGTTGTCTCTAAAGTGAACTTTTAAATCACACTGGAAATAGTATTTGAGAACTTAAAAATTACTGCAAATTAAGTTATGCTAAATTCATTAGGATAGCGTAGGTGGAGAAAGTTCATAGTGAGCATTCCGCTATTTAGACAGTTTTGTTACTTCTAAATGTTTGCATCCAATCCAAGTTCTTTTGGTAAGCAATGGAAGATTATAGAAAGGAACTGTCACAGGGTAATTCAGGGTTCTAGTGTTTGACTATATGTATATTTGGAAGAGGATGACATTTGGGGTTACAGCTAGAAACATCTTAAAGTTGCTTTGCTGGAAACCATGCTAACCAGAGTATCCATGCTTGCTTATCATGGTTTGTCTCCTCCTGTGGATTGTCCCTTATTTGCTTTAATTAACTGAACTGTATTCTGGGATCCCAAATTTCACTGCCCTTGAATTTTCAAACTGTAGCCTGGTAAGATTGTTTTGAAAATATTGTGGTTTTTTCTAACAGCATTACTGCAAGATGTGACTGTTAGTGTTTAATACATATACTGTTCCTGCAATGCTGACTGTTGCTAGTCTTATAAAACTATGATACACTTATCTATAGCATTGTATATAAATTAGCACTTGCATTTCGCTTGACAACAGTCACTTTGTTTTTCAGAATGTCTGCTTCATTTTTCCTCAGTTTTTATATCAGTTCTTCTGTGGGTTTTCACAACAGGTTAGTTGATCCTTTTCTGTCAATGTCATGTTATCTCTTTTGCTTTCTTAGTAGAAAAAAAGGGGAGTCTCCTGAGAATTTAGTGTTAGTTTACACAAAGAAGAACATTACTTTTGGTTCATATGGTTTTCAGTGGCAATTGCAGTTAAGGTACGGAAGTCAGTTTTACAAATTATCATAAACGCAATGTTGAAGTCAAGGAACACAGTAATACAAAATTTGGAAATGGCAATGCAAGGTGAAATGTCTTTTGGAAATGTACAGTCAGATAGATTTAAGCCTACTGGACATGAACAGAGGAAATCCTGAAAGATGAATAATTGAACCAGTTGTTCATTTTTAGAATCCAGAATGAAAATGAGAGAATAAACTAGTCTTCTCTGGCACAGACTAATATGAATTACAAATTTCCGATGAATAGCAGCATTCAATTAGTTGAAAAGAAAATATAAAAACTGAAAAATAGAGGAAAAGAGACCTGTTGCTCACCAGAAAAGTGCCATCATTCAGGAGAGGATCCAGTATTCGCCTTCCTAAATTTTTGTTAATTTTCTGTTCTCCATTGTTCTCATCTAATTTGTGCAGAAAAGATCTACCTCTTCTTTCTTCTGAATGAGGGAGCAAAAAACAAAGCAATGAATGACTGAATTTAGACAAAAAGGGTTTATGTTTTCAGTATTAAATTGAGTGAGAATTGGGTTTAGTTCAGAGAAAATAGTACTGTTGCTTTGAATTTGTTGAAAGAAAGCCCCAGGAGGAGTTAAAATGACAAAACTATTTTTATCTGTTTTGATTTCCATTTCAAATGACCACTGAAAACTTTGTAAGTTTTTATCGAGCATTAGGATTTAGATATGCAAGCATGTGTTGATGGAAATTTAGTTTAATTTTTATCCTTTTAAGTGATAAATATAATTTTGAATCAAAAAGGAGGTTTTGATAGCAATTTTTCTGGCATAAATGATCACCAAGTAGGTTTTGGGAAATAAACAGCTCTTTTTGTGGGGTGACATGGTAGGTTTGAGGGTATGCTGATGATACATACGTGAGAAAGCGTTTCAGTGAGAAGAAGGATCAAAGACACATTGGCATGTGTCCTTGTACAGCTTATTGCAGTCACACAGAGCTGAAAAACTTCTGGAGTGCTACCTCTTCTCTGAATATCTCCATGTTTTAAAGACATGGAGGAGATAAAAGGGGAGGGGCATATGTGGATGTGTCAGAGAGGAATTTCTGCCTCTACAGGAATCTCCTGTTCAGTTTGGGTACTTTGGAGCTGGTCTTACAGTTGAAACAATAGGGGGAGCCAGTATGTGGACCAGACTGGTCCATGAAATGGATCTTTTAGTTGATCTTTTTCCTCCAGGTGAATGGGATACAAGTGGAGAGTTGTGTCCTATATCAGTTAGCAGCTGTTCAGGGGTATTTGCCTCCATTCTGACAGATAACTGTTCTCCTGCAGAGGTTCACGCTTCATTTTAAATCAAGTCTTATGCAGAGGATTTAATTTTAAAGTAAGATTTAATTTTAAATTAAAAGTAGTTGATTTAATTCTTTTCCATCTACAGACTTTATATGATACTGCGTATCTAACACTGTACAATATCAGCTTCACCTCCCTTCCTATCCTCTTGTACAGTCTAATGGAACAACATGTCAGTGCAGACATACTCAAGAGAGAGCCTTCCCTGTACAGGTAAAATTAAAACACTGTGCCTCAAAGTTTGACTGTTCAGTTGTGGGATCTCTGTTTGTTACAATGGAAATCCTCAGGATTTCTGTGCCATGAGGTTACGGTAGAACATCAGATACACTGCAACAGAAGGGTTGAAGACCATGTGCATGGTCTTCAAAGTGCAATAGATAAACATGTATTTTTACGTGCACATTTACAAATCACACCATGCATTCGCTACAAAGGGAGTGAGAGCAAAATAGAAATCACTGTTCAACAAAATCAAATTAGGATTTATTTTAGTACTCTTTATTTCCTCCAACCATGGGGAGGAAACATGGGGAACAGAAGTATTTTAAAAAAAGAAAACATGCTGGTTTTTCTATATACATGTTTTATTCTGAAAGAAAAGATGCCTGTTAGAGTGTTGTATCAGAGGATGTATTCTATGTGGTGTCCAGCATTGTACTCTGTGTATTGTTGACTCAATTCTGGGCATTGGAGTTGACTTGTTTAGGTTCTTAGCCACTTGAAATACAGTTCTTGTCAATTAGCTGCGTTTGGCCATCTAAATTAGGAACAGTGCCCAGGTTAGATCCTTGTAGCTGCAAAGCCAGTACATTTCAGGTAGGGGCAACCGTAGATAATCAAAGGAAAAGCATTCTTGGAAAACAGTAATATTAGATGCTCAAACATTAATCAATGTAGTGATAGGTTTTTACCAATGAAATTGAAGAGGAATACAAGAGATTACTCTTGAAACGCAACAGTAATGTTTTTATTTTCTCTTCGGTATTTTAAATGTCTTTAATTTAGAAATGGTAATTCAGAAGACGTTTTTTGGTTTATGAAAGCTAGCAGAGCTTATTTGTCAGAAACTTGTGGGTTTTGATACCTAACAGAGCCTATTACTAAGCTGTTTTGGGCAATAGCCGTTGTTCTGGACCAGATGAGGCTATTGTTGGCCACGTATGGGTTTGCACTCTATATTGTTAATCTGTGGGGAGAACTTACTTTATATGGTCATCAGACAGTCTTTAAAGTTCATATGGTGGAAGTACTGGTTGGTAGTAAATGTTTCTGTAACTCAGGGTTTTCGTTTAAGTGTGTCCTGATTAACTCTGATGTGTTTTATACTATATGCCAAGTTGATACATACCCATTCTGTGGACAAGAACTAAAGTTGTAACATTTAAATTTTTTGTAGTAAGAAAATGCATGCTAGTGAAGAGTTCTGTTGTTGACAAATCCCTGTATTTTTTGTGGGAAAACATTCAAGAAATCCTATTTGACCTGAAGCTTCCAGTCAACTGCAAACCACTTGTTTCACATTCCACATAAAATTAATGTTTTATTTTGTTGCCATAGTCTGTATAAAAGTATCCTAGGGGAAATAAAGCAAAGTCTCCAGAGACCTCTAGTGTTTCCATTTAATATTTGCAGTGGATCATGACATGCGCTGCAAGCACTGGAAAAGAGATACCTTCTGTTAAAACATTGAAAAGTAAACAGGTACAGCACAGGGAATTTGCCATTATTGAAATAATCAGAATTACAGGGAGCAGTTAAAAGGGCTTAGTAAGAATTGAATAAAAATAAATATAGAGGACATTTTGAAGAAGGAGTTAGATTTGAAGTGGTAGACAGTTGTAATGTGGAAACATGGTGGTTTTCAAGAAACAATATGAATGATCTCATTTATCTGGGGTTTTCAAACCTGCTGATAATGAATATATGTTTCTTGTTTCACACAGAGATGTTGCCAAGAATGCTTTGCTGCGCTGGCGTGCATTTATTTATTGGACATTCCTAGGAGTGTTTGATGCTGTGGTATTTTTCTTTGGTGCCTATTTATTGTTAGACAACACAGTTGTGACCAGCAATGGACAGGTTAGTGTTGGATTTCATCAGTCAGTGGTAATTTTTTTTAATGCCAATTGTGAAATGAACGTCGTTTTAATTGTTTTCTTCAATATTTCATGCAAGACGATAACTGTTTTATGAGTTACAGTGAGATAGATGGGTTATCTGTTTAGCAAAATCTGAACTATGCAATGGAACATACTGTGTATCAGTAAGCAGAGACCTAGGATTGGATACTAATTAGGAGAAATATATAACATAAATTCCAGGTATTACTTCTGAATTTATACAGTAACTTTTCAGTTTCATACTTAACATGCATCTGATGAATAGCTGTTTAACATATCGAAAGACTCTTGGTAGAGTAGTTACGAATGATCATAAAAGATCTTAAATATAACAAGCTTTTTAATAGTTTAATTATTTTTGACATATAGCAGCTTAAAATAATCTATCTCTACTTGCTTTGCAGTCACATGAATGCAAATTTTATGAACTTTTGCATTTTATTTATTTTATCCATTGATATTTTGGTCTATTTTATTTGTGTGCTTTTTTTCTTTTTGCTACTTGCTTCTCTTCCTATCCTCAGCTAATGACAACCAGCACTCACATGGTAAGACTATTGTGGATTTGTCATGCCATTTCATCTTTCACTGTTCTTTAATTAAACTGTTAAAGAGCAGTAAAATATCACTTAAGCCTATAGTTAGAAATGTTCTTTATAGCTACTCTATAAGTACTTAAAATAAAAGGAACTTCATACAAAGTATGTTGAGGTATATGAGGTGTGGTGAAGAACCATGAACTTTAAAAAAGCTTTTTGCTTCCTTGCATTTTGTTATTCTGTTGTATGCTTTTCTGTAACTTACATTTTGTTGCTGACTCCCTGCTATAGAAATTTTTTTACAGTTTATGCTATAATGTGTTTTAATGGCTTTAGAAAATGCCCTCAAAGTGAGAGAGAAAATAAACTCTACACAATTTTGTTGCCTATGTGCAACATACACATTTTCTAGAAATGCAGTGTTCAGATATCATTAAAAACCACCTTTGTGACATCTGTCAGGGAAATGAACTTCTTGTTAAAAAGCATTTTTTTTAAGGACAGCATGAATTTCCGCTAGACAGAACTGTGCACTGCAGTATATCCTGAAAATTAGAGTTATCATACCTGTACCAATTTTGTAAACAGTTTGTATTGCAAATATTCTGACTCAGTTCCTTTCCAAAATTCTAGTCTTCCACTGCACACATTCAATCTAATTCTAAGACTTTAAAGCCAGATTAATGCCTAATTCTCAAATTTCAAATGTTTAAGTCTACATCTAGATACCCATGTTAACACTTGAAGATAATGTGTTGCTTGAGGAGACATTCTGAATCTTGAGTGTCTGTGTTAGAAAATTTGTTCTTATTGAGGATGCATGCCTATGTTTATGTATAAAACTTAAGAGATACTGAGCTGTAATTTTAGATTTAAAGGCTTGAAAATGTCAAGTGTTCAGGAATAGTCAGAGACACTTATGTCGGTTCGTACATACATGAATGCACATGGTGTTGACGGTTATTTCCCAGTTTTTAAATTATGCTTACATCTGGAAAAAGTCAGTGAAGAATTTGAAGGTTTGAAAGGTTTGCTACAGCAACAAAATGTTATTATGGAACAAGGAAAAGGTAGAAAGCAGTAAAGAACATGAAAGAGCTGAGTAACACTAATGCCATAAGTGATATGTAATGATACAAATCAGGTTCCAGATTGTTAAAATGGGTGATGAAGCAAAACTTCTGAATTTTTCTTCCCCCCCACAAATGAACTAATCACTATTATCTCAAAAAGTGAATAAAGTCAGTATCTTTCACATAAAATGATGCCTGTCAGACTAAAATTAACATATACCATTAAGCTTGTTTCCAAACACAGTTCCCCCCAAGATGTTTCTCAGTGTTTAGAAATTAGTTTGAAACTGTTCGCTTACTGTAGTGTGATATTACTAGAATAATGGAAAAGTGTACTTCTAATCACTGAGATCTACTTCATAAATGCCTCCCTTGGTCATTTTCTGGTAAGCAAAACTAAGACGCTAAAGATGTATCTCCTATCAATTGTTATTAATTTGTGATACTGCTTTGTGTGTATGGTGTTCCACTATGGATAGGACATCATGGTTGGTGTTGCAAAACCATACAGTTAGAAACCAACTACAGAAGAAAGGTAAGACAAAAGGGAGGCGCTGTAGAAGTCATTGCAGATTGCAAACATCCTCTTAGTTTACTCATATAATAAAATGTATTTCCTGGGTGATTGTCTTTATTTTAATATTTTATGTGGAGTACATTAAATATAATTGTTAATCTGGGTTGAGAGAGACTAAGTTAAAAGGAATAACAGAATGAGAAATACAAAACAACAGGAAGGAACATAGGTGAGCAGAATGCTGAACTGAAACATGGAAGATCAACAAAGAGTCACAGGAGGAGGAGGGGAAGTCTTGGATAGGCTGGGAGCAGAACATAGAAAAATACTTGTTAATAAACTAGATGTAAACAAACAGACTTACAAAAGAATGATTCATTGCCTGAAGGCATGAATAGTATCTTGAGATACTCAATGCTAAAAAGACATTGTGAGTTTTTGTAACTCACACCTTCCCATACTGCTTCGCTTACCTTTCTCTGCGCCAAAGTAGCAGCTTTAGGGATCTTCTCTCTGTGCTATGACCTCACTTTCTGAGTCAGTAAGATGGGTGGATAAGGGGTTTGGTTGCAGACCAATGCTTTCTATCTAGCCTAACAAGCAGACAGGGGAAAGTTGTTTCAGCTTCTTTATTTCATCTAACAGCTTTTATTGCAAATATGGACAAATCTGTTCAGTATGCAGAAACTTAGACTGACAGTAGATTCTCTGAGAGATGCTACATGTAACACGAGAATATTGTAAAATTTACCTGCAAGAAGAAAGTTGGTAAACAGCATGATGGGAAGTTCCTGATCTGGATTCCTATCCCTTAACTGCACAGGTTTTTTTAGGGCACAGAAACATAATGATGGCATGAGCCTATTATATATCAAAGTAAAGCATCAAAATGCAGAAGGTTTTCTGAATTTCATCTAGTGTTCAATAGACTCGGTCACACAATGAGTAGTTTTAAAATAGTGAAATGATTACTGAGAATAATGAATCTTTTGGCCAGTCATTTGTTTATTTTAAATTTTTTTTTCCATTCTCAGTTGATCGTGTTATCTTAGCCTAACTTCCTACTGATTTATGTCCTGTGGCTTGCTGTGGTCTCCATTCAAAATTTTTCACACAGCAGCATATTTGTATGATCAGCTTCCCACATGGATACCCTGTCATGTAATATTGGGTGAGCTCATACAGAATAGTGTAGATTGGACATGATCCAGTTCAACTCCCTGCTCTGTGCAGGGCTAATTAAAATCGATTTGCTGAAGGTTTTGTCTAGTCATTTTCAGGTTTTCAATATCTCTGAAGATGCAGATTCCGTAACCTTCCTGAGCAGCCTGTTCCAATATTTTCTGTCTTCATGGTGAAAAAATTTCTCACAATACCTAAGCAGAATATTTCATGTTGTTGAAGAGAGGTTTGTTCCAGTTCTTCACCTTCGTAGTTTTTCAGACATTTGTGGGCAGCTTCTAGATTGTTTCTCAACCTTCTCTTCACCAGACTAAGCTCTTCCACCGCTCTTTGCAGAAGAGCTTTAAACACCTTAGTTGCCTGCCACTGATCATTTCCTATTTTTTTCACATCACTCATGAACTGAAGGGTCCAAAACTGAGCAGTGTTCCGGGTTCAACCTCACTGCAGCTGAGTAGATGGGAATAATAACCTTTCTTCAATGGCCGTGTTCCTTCCAGTTGCTGTGCAGTTTCCCTTATGTGTAGAGAGAGCACAATATAGGCTTCTATTCAGCCTGGAGTCCACGTAACCCCACTGCAGCTTCCTTTTCAGCAGGGCCATTGCACAGCCATTCACTACCCCTCCATAGGTGTAAATCTTTGCACTTCTCCTTATTTAATTCCATAAGATATCTGTTAGCCTGCTTCTCAAATCAGCGGAGATCTCTCTGGATTGAAACTCTATCACTCATTATTTCAGCTGTTCTCTATTTTTATACCACTTGGTAGTTTGCTCATGATATTCTGCCACCCTCCAGCTGCTGACAGGGATATTCCACAATTTCTGGCCCAGTTGCTGTTCCTAGTGTGGTTCACTGAGTACCAGCAGCCAATCATCCATCAAGGACTTCTGAGTCCAGTGGTTCAACCAGTTTTCAACTGTAGTAGTAGTCCATTTAGCCAGCCCCTGCTTCGTTATTGTCCAAGTATCAAATGCCTTGCTAAATTCAAAATACATTGCATCCACTGCTTTTCCTCCTTAAGAACAACTCAACCTGTTGGTCCCACACTGTTGCCTGCTTCTTTCTTTCCCAAGCTTTGCTGTTAAATGCAAGGAGCAGGTTTTGCTTGTGAAGACTAATATCCAGAGTATTGAGTAATTTAGCATTTTCTTTGAAACCTTCAACTAGATTGTCTTACCACTCCATCAGCGGACTTGCATTTTTCCTTTGAAGCAAGGATACCTGAAAATGTAGTTTTTGTCCCCCTCAACACCCCTCAGTAATCCTTGTTAGAAATGAGTTTGTGATTTGTTGCTCTGCTTTTATGTAGTTTGCTGCCTGCCCACATTGTCATCTCTTGAATGCTCCCATTTTGCCTTTTTGTCCATGCAGTAACATCCTAGTTGGCCAACTGGATCTTCTGCTGAAATTCCTTGCCTGCATGGAAGTTGTCTCATTCCTGCAGTTGTAACTGCAGAAAGGAGTTCATGAGATCTCAACAGTTCTCTTTCAAAATAATTCGGATCTCTTGGACACTTCTCTTCCATGGGTGCAATACCCTGAATCAAACACAATCTCTTCTAAAATACAGTGTCCTAACTGTTACTTACTTTCTCAACGTTTCTCTGGATCCTGAACCTGGTCGTCTGGTAGCTGCTGAAGTCCAAGCAATGCTCTGTGACAATATTCACCACTACTTCCGTGCATCAGCATTAATGGTCATTTCTGTCCGCTTGAAAAGCTGAAGTGTTTTTATGTCATTATGCAGGTAGGGAGAAAAATCAAACACAAGTTAAAAGTGTTTTATCTTAAAACATATGTAGACATTTTTGTACTTAGATGGTTATAACATTCTTTCTTGTACTGTTGCTTATCTGTATAATATGCTGTTGAACCTCCAAGAAATTTTTGGATGCCAAGGACATCCAACAGAGAAGGGAAATCAGAGAAAAGATGACGTCCAAGAAGATTTCATGAAATGACTGCAGTTCGTCTTTAAATCTCAGTGATTTGTTACTTGCGTTACCCTTGATTGTTACTAAGAAATAGATGTGTGAACTTTAGGCTGAGAGTGTTGGTTGTGGTCTTCTGTCTGTCTGAAATCTGGAGTGTGTACGCACAGAGCAAGAAACCAGAACACTTTGCACTGGATAGATCATGTAGGAATTCAGTTTTTGCTCAAGTGTCAGTTCATGATACGAAGCAATATTAAGCTTTAAGATGTTTATTCTGAAGAACTCGCAACATACTGGACAATATTGCCTATAACTGCTTTGGACCATTTTTTATAGATGTTTGGAAATTGGACCTTTGGAACAGTGGTGTTTACTGTGCTTGTATTCACGGTTACATTTAAGGTAAGGTATGCTGTATTTTATCCACTGAAACTTTCTTAAAACTTGTTTTTTAATTTTTGCTCACTTGTATCAGTTTCTTTCTATCACCGTGCATTGTTTTATTAGTTTAAATAGAGAATTTGCTGTCTGTGCCTTCTTAACTGTGCTCAAACTTGAAATACGTGTTTAACTAATTCTATGTAGAATTCTTCCGTATTTTCAAAGGGTATAATTCTATTTTATCTCCCGCTGGGAATTCTTGTTGCCTCTAGATAGCAATAACACCATATAATATCTTTTTTTTTTCAGCTTGCACTAGATACACACTATTGGACGTGGATAAATCACTTCATGATCTGGGGATCACTGGTATTCTACATTATCTTTTCTCTGCTCTGGGGAGGAATTATTTGGTACGAACCCTAATATTAACTGTGTTGCAAAAGTTGTTTCAGAAACGTAAAGTTGTTATATTTCACCTTTTTGTCACGGACGTAATTAAAGTTAGCCTTTGTACAATGCAGAACTCTATTTTAAATACATCACTAATACTAATTGGAGAGTGCTCAGCTCTTCTTTCAATGAATGTCTGCTAAAATCTTTGTGAAGAAGAATACAAGAAGAATAATATCAGACCTCAGACTACCACTGGGTTTATCTCAGTAGTGTCAGTCAAAAGCAGCGCAAGGGTTGGTTCAAGGAGCTGAGGTTGCCTTTCTGGCTCAAAATGTCACAGAATAAGTCATGTCTGTGCAGTTGGTGACTACCCACCTACCTGCTGGGCTTGTCTTGGAAGCTAGGTGTAGCAGTCAAAACTAGAGACAGGGAGTGGAACTCAGCATTGAAGTGATGTGGATGTCCAAGAGTCCTGTGTTTGTGCTTATTGTTTTAATTAGCAAAGTAGAGTTACTGTAGGTGTCTGAGCACCTACTTGTTCCTGTTGGTAAGAAGCTTTTTAGGAATTAATATCACTCTTGTGCATAGCCAATTTAAAGTGTTGGGGTTTTTTCTATTAAAAATTCTGTGTACTTGAAACTGAAATTTTTGGGAAGGAAATCAAGTTGGAACAAGTTCAGTTCCTTATGGTGCCTGATTGCCATCAGGAGCTGGAAATTTTGTTTCACGCTTGTAGAGCTCTCAGTTACGAGGCCATCTTTTTAACTACTGCTGGAGCCATTCTACTTTGTATACACAATACTTTGAGGGACCAGAGGAGGAGGAGGCTACCTATTGCATGGTGGTTAAGATGCCATTTAATTTAGAGAAGGGATTTGTATTTCAGCATGTCTTTTGCAAACGAGTAAGTACCTCTTAACTCCTTGGATATTTAGCTGCCTCTTCTTTTTCCTGTTAAGATCAGATCTGAGTTTCTTCAGCATCAGTTTGCAGAAGTGACATTTTCCCAGACAGTGTTTTCCAACCAGCTTTGCTGTGTATTAGAGATGTGACTATGTGTATGTAACAATGTATTTTAGCTTAGTTACCTTTTTAGAATGCAAATACTATCAAATTTTGGAAACTGTCAGGAAACTGCCCTACTGTTTTTAAACTGCAGTGTTGCTGCAAACTGTCCCTTGATCTTGGCTCTCAGTGATTATGGCCTCTAGTTCCCAGTACCATATGGTGATGGCATTTGATGATCATGCAACTGCATGGGATGCAGGGAGATAGGGACGTGAAGGTATTGATAGATAACTCTGTGGTGAATAGGATGGGGAGCATAATGTGAAACCATTAGAGATACTTAGAGGACCTGAGAGGTATGAAAATAGGTGTGGTTAACAGGCCTTACTCTGAGGATACTACAAAGGGGAGTGTGCCTTAGGAAAGAGGAGGGAAGTGGTGGGTGGGACACGAAGAAAGGTGGAAAATACCTGAGGTGAGATCAGGGTACATGGAAGAGCATAAACAGGTTAAGACTGAAACTTAGTTTATCTTTTCAAGGAAGAAACACTATGTGGCAGGGAGGGGACAGCATGATATTTCCTGCAGCCTGAAAGACAAAAGGAAGGTAGTTATCTCCAGACGGTGCATGTTTAGCTCTCCTTTTGAGAAAACTGGTATGGATGAACTCCCACAAACTGGGAAGCTGAACCTGAAGTATTTAATCACTGGCATAGTTCTTGTATTTAACACTGTCAGCCTTCCTGTTGTGAAGTGAAGTGTAATAATTATTTTATCTTTTTTCCTCCCAGGCCTTTTCTCAATTATCAGAGGATGTATTACGTGTTCATGCAAATGCTGTCCAGTGGTCCTGCGTGGCTGGGTATAATTCTGCTCATAACTGTCAGCCTTCTTCCAGATGTTCTGAAGAAGGTCTTATGCAGGCAGTTGTGGCCTACAGCAACAGAAAGAATCCAGGTAAATAATCGTTTTCATTGTGAAGTTAGGTTTTTTTGTATTACAAGTGTATAATAACCTAGGTCAAGGTCAGAGACAAGATTAGAGGAGAGGTTCCCCATCTATGGTGTCTGAGCAACATGGTGAAAAATGCTGCCTGTTATTTACATGGTTGCATTAACCTGAATCCTGGGGCAACACTTGTGCCTCTGTACCAGCAACCACAGGGAAATCAGCTGATGAGGACTGTGGGAGACAGCTATATGGCTCAACATGATTTCTGATTTGAGGAGATGAGGGCAAGGGGATTGGGATTTCCATAAGGGTATATAAGAGGCACTTACGTCTGATAACATACTGATGCCTGTTACAAAAACACATGTATTAAAACTTACTCATATCGTATTAATAATTTTTTCCTCTTTTTGTTTCAACTTACATTTTGCCTGTTCTGATCCATTATTTGTACATAAATGTGCCTTGCTGTGCCAATGGGAAGAGGATTTTAAAGTCTGTTCTCTCCTTTCATCTGATCAGCCCAAAAGGAGAAACTGCTTTGTAAATACAGGCCAGCTCTTCTAAGGCTGGAGAAGAAGCCAGGTTCTGTGGGAGCCATGGTGCTGTGCTAGGAACGTGAATAGAAAATGTTTCCTGTATTTTAACCCCAGTAAACTTTTATATATTATATATGCTAGAATGTGAAGGACAGTAGACGTGTTGAACTTTAAACTTAATGTTACTGCCCTTGCCCTTTTCAGCCCATCAGCTGCCACTGGTAGGTTAAAATAATGAATTACCAACAACAGAAGGGATTAAGTAGCATTTTGGTGTTTAATTGAGAAGGTATTTTGCATTAAGAGGAAAGGAATAAAGGAACTTTGCTACCAAGGAAAATAAAATTTCCCTGTGGCAAATGTAAAACCCCTTGCCATTGCTTTGTATGTCTAGAATGTAGGAGTGTAATAATGCCTCACTTCGGGAAAGAATAAAAAATAGCAGGAAAGCATTCCTATGCAGATCGGTATTTAGTGTTTTTTCATTTTGAGATCATAGATGTCTCTTTGCCATATGTATTACTTGTGCAAGGACATGACCTCAGTATAGATTCTGAATAGTTAATCTAAAAGTCTAAAGAGAGAGAATGAACAAGGGTTAAGGTAGAGAAATAAGCTAGTAAATAAAAACCCCAAACAAAGTATTGTAAAATTTCTTACAGACATTGCATATTAGTACTGGAAAATGAATCAATAGTTAAGCAGACTTTGGGCTCAACTGGCAATAGTCATTTTTTAAAATTTAGTAGAAGATCTGTGACTTTTAACCAGTTGTATCGCTTGTGTTTCTTCTTCCCTCTTTGTTTCTTCTGTCTTCCAATCCGCTTTGTCTAAATAACTGCTACCTTGCTTTAAACATAAATGATGTGCTCGGTTGCTTCCTACAATCTTCTGGGGAAATCAGACTAGACATCAGTGCCTTTCTGTTGAGCAGTCCACCATCTTTATGCTTTCTCAGACTTCAAGCAGTCTAAGTTTCTAATGGAACAAAAGGTGACTTTTTTTCTGCCTTTCTGCATGCTTGGCCATTTCATTCAAAGGACAGTTATAAAGTTTATCATCAGAAGTTATTTACCATACTCATTATCTCCATTTGTGATTCATGTCAACTATATTTTGAGGAATACTTTTTGGAATAGTTTTTTCTTTTTGTGTATCTCAAAGATTGTATGAATTGTCACAGTTCATCACTGTTACTATCAATTTTTGTCACTGTTCTTGCTGCATTTTACGGAATGTTTCTGCCTCAGGAATCTACGATTCTTATATCCCCATTTTAATCATTGCTCTGTCTGTAGGTGAATGCATGTTGTGTTTCCATTGTACCTGAATAAGTAGGATAGTGGCCACACAAAGCAGTGATAATTCTGATTAGGCTGATGTTACTACCATCATACAGAAAATGTGGTACTGGAAACCACTTAAGCAGTCTTTGGAATATATTAATGTATCTTCTCTGCTGCTAGAAAATGCAGCTTTTTTTCTTTTTCCAGCATGCATTTTGAAACTTAGCTTTCCTTATGTTCCCTTCTATGAAATTCTGTGCTCTTTCTAGAAATGAAACAGCTCAAGATCTGAAAGTTTATGACATTATTTAATATAAAAGTAGAAGAAATGATAGTAAATCTTGTTTCCCCTACAGTCTGCAAGAAAACTGTTTTTTACTTAACATTCAGAGACTGTTGGTTTCCATCGCAGATTTTATATCTTTATTTCTTAAGTGGTTAAGATAAAAAATGTATTTCCTCCTTCTTTCCCCCTCAAAAATATATAGTCAATAAAATTTACTGTAATTATGTAAGTCAGAGGGAAAATACATTTTTTTTTGCTATTGAAAATTCTGACTAAAATTGTCTCTTAAGTGCCTTAGGATTGGTTTGAACTGAGCTTATAAATAATTATTTTTAAATGTACTGCATCCCTAAAAGTTGTATTGCTTTCTTTATAACAAATGGGCTTCTGGAACAATTGAAAAGATTAACATAGGACTAGTGACCTGTGGTTACTAAATTGGTTCTACTCAGGCAATGAGAATGCATAAAGCCTTTGAAGTAGTCCTTATACTTCTAAATTTTTCAGTTATTTGAGACTCACTCCAGTGTGTGGTGAGTGATTGTTTACCATCATTAACATTCAGATGTTTTTAAACATACTACATATAGTTCTGGGATTTTTACAGGGAGCTTTTCAGTGATATATATACACATATAGACATATATGTGTATACACATACATATATGTACATACGAGTATATGTATATATATGTGCATGTATATTGATATTGATATATATACATATGAACTGTTGTCTTTCTTTGGCTAAAACATTAATTCTGCAAAAGCTTTGGAGGAATCTGTTGCCTTTTGGTAATTTCGGTCAAAATCTGCTTATTTCTTAATAAGTCTCTGCAACTCTGGCTCAATGACACAAACTGAATTTTGTGCTTTAACTGGTAATTGTGCAGCTGTGAGGTTTCTTTCAGCTTTTACTTTTAAAAAGCAGTAGGGTATTCTTTTAAAAATATCCAATCTACATTGATTATATTTTCTCTTTCTTTATTCTTTTAGTAGCAGAAGTTCAGCCGCTCTGTAAGGGAAAATATAAATTCAATTTAAATTATGCTATTTCCAACTTTATAATTTTCATTTTGATTGACAGTGTTTCAGCAATGCCAAGTATTTGGTAGCTGAAATACCAGCTGTTTAGTTCCTGAGCTGTAAATGACTTCTGTACTTTCATCCCTTTTTAAGAAATATTTTTCTTCTTCTCTTTGTTTTTGACTGATGATTTTTTACTTCACTTTCACTCAGTCACAAGCTTGGGCCATCAGCCATGTTATGAGATCTTTACCCTTTGCTGCACCTGGGGAAACCCAAAGTGGTCTTTTTGCCTGGGGAAGCTTCTCTGGGGATTCATCATTCTTCTGTTCCTCAATGGGCTTAGCTGCTGTTGATCAACTGCACTGGGCACTGAGAAAACTGGTCACCAGCAAACTGCTGCCTTTGTCACGTGTCAGGCTCCTCCTCTGTGGAAAACAAAACAATGGATCTTGCTGTTGCAATATTTGAATCCTGTGGAAGAAGTTTCCTTGGCAACTCCCTGGCCCTCTGCCTACAGTGTAATGACTAAGCTGTAAGTCAGCCTTCATTAGCACTGGCCCCATCACCTCCGGGTGGGGCACTCCCTTCAGCGTGCAGTTGTTCTGGGGAGTAGTGAAGCAGGATGTCCACTCCTTAATGTAGGATTAATTTGGCCTCGGTGTATCACAGGCACCTCTCCCAGGCAGGTTCTTGTTAGAGGGGCAGTACAACACAGCCCACAGTACTCAGTCAGTTTAGTGCTTTTGAGAGTAATTTTTTAACAGTTTGAAATGGAATTAAAAACACCCTCGATTAATCGCAGGATCCAGAAATAGAAACCTTGTTTTACACTGGATAACCTTTCCTTTTTAAATCTATCAGAAAATCCATCACTTTTACAGGGCTTTGCTATAAGTTACCAAATGGTACAATTCATTCACATTTCTGGTATTCAGCAAGAGTCTCACTGTTTTTCCTCATCCTTGCAGAAGAGTATGAGACATAAAACAGTCCTAAATGCACTGGCGAACAGCGATGGGCCACTTCTTGAAGGAAATCTTTCAGCTTCCGAGCCATAATTAGATCAAAGCTAGGTAACAGTACTGTACGTGTTGCCAATTTGGATTAATTTCTATTGGTGCTATTTACAAATCAACTGTTTCCTCCAGAGTTTTTGATGTACTTTATCGGTATTTATACAAAATCATTATGTTTTACTTGGAGAGCCTAGTTTTTGCAAGAGATGTTCCATGCCACAGGTAAGATCTTTTTGTCTCAGAAACTTAATCGTGTAAAGCAAACCAATAAATCAATATACCCGTATTCATGTCCTGTAAATACATTGTATTATGTATAGGTGTTGTGTGACATTTCTTCTATAAGAACTGCAGTCATTATTGCAGCATGTACTCACATTACACCACAGTGCAGAATACATAAAGTCAGAGGTAATTCCTACCCACGAGCAGTTTATCCATTATCTTTCATGTTCTTAAATACGTATATAGACCAAATGCAGATGGTAACACGTGAAGATAATCATAGCAAGTTACTTGTGGATAGAACCTTGGGTCAGAAGACTGGGGCTGTGCATCTGACAGTGTCTGCCACAGTGCTGTGTTCTGTACAGACTAGGGCATTGCTGCGTCACTGCTTCAGATCAAGAGAGAAGCATGATAGTTTAGCCAGATATCTGAGAAAACAGCATGAGTGGTGAACTAAATTCCCCAAACATTAGGCCAGCAGAATGAAGTTCTCTGCTTTACATCATCTCCTTGCTATGGCACTGATTAGACAAACAAATGAAAAGATACATTTTTTACTCTAATGATTCCCACCAGGATGCCATGACTGTTGCAGTCCCTTCATGCTCTCCTGACCCCAAAAGCCGCATGAGGAATTAAGTGAAGGTGCAAAGTTAGTAGTATGTGAAAAGGACAACTGTCATGTGCTCTGTGTGCTGTAGGACTTTAAAGTAGCTAAAGTAGCTGATATGCTTTTAATGACTGTTGGACAAGTAGCAGTAGAAAACCCCAACTTCCTTGACTAGATTCAAGCTTGGTAAAGGCTCTTGCCTTGGAGCCATGTGTAGAAAAAAGCATTTTATTTTTAGAACTATCTATGGTAACTAAAATGCTTCACTTTCTAGCTGAAAGAATAGGAAAGTTACCAAACTGTATGACTACTCCGTCTTATATTTCCAAAGCAAATCTGCTAATCTGTTACCTGATTTTTCTGTATTAATGTTGCTATTTGGTCTATATGTGTTTAAAAGAACCCAGGCCTCACTGTGGTGAGCAGTTCAGGATAGTTTTGTGACCATTCCAAGAGTATCTTTTTAAGAGCGCTTTCAGATTGCTCTTGGTTGCGGAAGA
Source organism: Rhagologus leucostigma (assembly GCA_013397725.1). Lineage (NCBI taxonomy): Eukaryota > Metazoa > Chordata > Aves > Passeriformes > Rhagologus > Rhagologus leucostigma. Next base: position 15,816 of record VZTD01000065.1, on the reverse strand, counting down.
GTAGTGTTTCAAGCTTGTGATTGGCATTAAAATGTAATGTTACATTTCAGCCAAAGTTCTATAAGCTGCATCATTAATATTTACTTTGTGATTTTTTCCTTTTGCTACTGTGTTCTGATTAACAGCAAAGAAGGCAGGGGATGATTAAGAATAGAGGATTAACTGGTTTATATAGCATTCATGGAGAGATTGATGAATAACATTGCTTTGAACCATGCTTATAATGCATTTATATGTTAGATACCATCACAAAACTTCCATACCTCCATACCTGGAAATTATACGTGCATTTAGTGAGAAGAATTTTATGAACTCATTGAAGAAAGCGCTGTGCTAGTTTTCTTTCAGTTTGTGCACATGGTCCAGGCTCTTGTCGTGCAGCTGTGGTGTTCTGTAGTCCTGAGCGTCTCCTGAGTGGAAGTGCCAATTCTGCCAGAGTGTGGAGTGATTATGTGAGAAAGATAAATTTTAATGGGCAATTAGACCAAGATAGTATTGTGATGTACAGTATAAATTGCCTGTATAGATGCTACATGTAACCTAAGCAAGTTCAAAATTGAGTACTACTTAGAAGTACAAAGCAAGTGCATTAAACCTCTGGAACTTTCATCTGTTAGCACAAACTGACTGTAAAGAATTTCCTCTCTTTGGAAGTACAGGGCAAAGTGCTTGAATCTGTTCTGTCTTAAAATTCCACATAAGAAGTTCAGAGATAAAAAGATGTAGCAGGAGAAATTCCAAAATGAAACATAACCTTGATTTAAAACACTTTCATTTGAAAGCAGGCCTGTGTGTCTTCATCTCTTCTCTAAAAAGCCCATTATCAGGGTAGAAGTTAAGTGTAAAATCATGCCTGGTTCTGTAGGTCTTAATGTAAAATTAATCATGTTGAAACTGGTTGATTGCAAAACAACACGAGGGATTATACTTTCATATGAAACAAATAGCCAGAGTGGTGATCTAGGGGAAAAGTATTATTATACCAAGGGGACAGTGGCCCTATGAAAGAAAACAATTATATACTTTTGGTTCCAAGATTGTCTATTTACTGTGTATTTGGTTTTTTTTTCCCTTTAACAGAATTCATCGAGGCACTGTCGGGAGCACATCTCAGAATTCACACCTCTTGCCTGTCTGAAAAACCCGAGATACAGGAGCAGTGACTGCAGCAATTCCCCAGCAAGAAGGTCTAATTCTCATTCTAAAAAAGTGATGTTTACGCAGTGGAAAGGCGTTGATTATTCAGTACTTCCATCTGTCTTTGGCTATTCAAATAAGCATTGCCATTCCAGTGCAGGCTACCACTACAGTGGGTCAGGTTTGGAAACGTCCATATGACAGAACACCAAGTCAAGCCTTTAAAAACTGTGGTTTTGTTTATTTCTTTTTTCAGGAAACAGAATGTCACAGAAACATATTAAACTTGATGTGGCTTCTGCTGTCTGAGCTAGTGTTGAGACAAACAGGATCAAGAGCTAGAAGTATGAACCCTTCCAGGCCAATAGGCCTCTTTTTATGTTTTGAACTACTGGAGCAATGAACAATCTGCACAGTCTGGTACTGTGACACTGGTAGCACTAAAAATTCTCTTCATCCTGTGTCAAGACTTCTGTGCATTCACGACTTCTGTCATCTTTAGTGATTTTCTTTCTTACTTGAAGTGCATAGTTTCAGTCAGATCAACAGTTTTAATTTTCAGCCAGAAGCAATGATCTCAGTTATCTCCAATGAAAGTCTCCTAAAGCATATTTAACAAATGCTGTTTCTGATTTTCCTCTGTCCTTTTTTCTTTCTTTGCTCTTTCTGTAGAACAAACTGGTGTTTCCTCTGTGCAAATCTGCTTTCAAGAAACACTCTCTAATGTTCACTTCCTTGTAAGTGGCCAAATCAGGGCTATGTATGGTTTCGGTTAGTTTTCCCTTGTAGAAAGATAGGCAAAACAATCCTTGTGTAGAGTATGCACACACAATATGAAGTCAAGTTGGCTGTTATATAGGTAAATATCACCAATGTTGGTATGTATGGATAAACTGAATGTAAGCATTTTGCCTAAAACGTCTTTGAATTTGTCAAAGATGCACATTACCGGTTGTTCCCACTTCCGATCCCTGTGATTGTAAAATATAGATAGCAGAAAGTATTATATATTAAGCTCTGTTTGACACAGTTTGTTGGGTTTTTTCCTTAAAAGAAGAAAAGCTGTTTTTCTGGATGAGTATCTTCTATTATCTTGATTCATCCTCTTAAGTTTGATTTTTTTTTTGGTGTATGTATATGGTTAGATACTGGCTAATGGGCTTGGTAGATGTATTACAAAGCAGACAACTGTTAGCATTTGCAAGCAAACCACGAGGTGGCACACAGCTGTTGACTAACAGTTGAACCACAGTTGGGATATAGAAACTAGTTTGACTGCAAGGATTCTGTTTGAATTCCCTTAAGAATGACAGCCAACTTGTGCTTCTATTTTCTCTGCTACATTTATGTTACCTTGCAGTAATTCAACTGTTAGCTGCATCCTTGTGTTGTTTCTTTAGTCCAGTGTTTTATTTTGGGGTGCAAAAATACCTGAAGAAGTAATCCGGTTTCAGTTAATTTCAGCGTGATGGTTACAACTGGTTAATAGCCATCCTCATTCAATACCTCTGTGAGGACATGAGCTAAAAATTTATTTCAGTGTGAAAACAAAATATTTGGAATCAGACCTGCAGCATTTATTGGAAGACTTGGCCAAGACACTGTTAGTTGTCTTTTACGCGGACAAAGGTGGCAGAGAAAAATTATTTCCCTTTTTGTGTTTTAAGAAGAAAAAACAGAGGCAAAATAAGTTGACTTACTACTTTACTTTTTAATAAAAGAAAAATCAACTAACTAGGAAACGTTCCTCACAGTATTCTGAGTAGTTTTCGTATTAAACAAACAGTGATTTATTATTAAAATGCCCTGGATCAAGCAGAGATTGTAAAGTGAGTTATGAAATCTTCAGTATACCAAAGATAACAGAATTTACAAAGTCTAACAGTGAGCACCACAGATAAAGGTTTTTTATCATTTAACATATAGCACTTTTAAGTTTCAAAGAATGTCTTTATAGCAGTAGCATTTTGAAATACATACACGTGTGGGTGTGTGTACATATACTTGCCATTGCAGACTTGAATGTTGGTCAGTTAGAACCGTCCCCTACATAAAACACTGGTGTATATATTTTTAAGAGGTTAATATGGATATACATTTTATACCAGTAGCAGTGACAAATTTCTTGTGTGTAGTTAACAAATTATTTGTAATGTATTTTTTAGAAATCTTAAAATTGCCTTTGCACTGAAATATTTTTCATACTGTAGCTATTTATAAATCTGTTTTACGCATACATTTGTTAACACACCATTTCTATTTTTTTTAAGTATATGTTTTGAAGGCTTTTTTTATAACTATAAGTTTTGGCCACTTAAGTTTAGCTTAGAGTGGAGTTGTGGCTGAATGTTAAAATTCTAATGAATGTCAAATTAGAAATACAGGTCTGTTGCTCTGTGAGTCTCACCCAAGTTATTGATGTTTTGTTGGGATTTGTGGTAGCAGCGATTAGAGCGCTGTACTTGCAGTGCTATATTGTAATTGCTAGCTTTTTTTACTCTATAAAGCCTCCTGCTTTTTTACTTTGTGAGTTCTATCTTTTAGCCTTAATTAAGGAAATTTTTGCTTGATGTTTTTGAAAATGCTGCATTCCTGTTCTGCCTACTAGCAAAGCAGTTCATTGCAAACTTCATGTAGCCCTGCACTTAGATATTGTTGACAACATTGTTCAGGCTGAAACACCTATATATGTGTTCGAGAAATTTTGGTTAAACATGGCATTTTTTGGAGGAGAAAGAATGCTTGACTTTAAGTGGAAGTTTCTGCTTTGATTTAGCAATACTTTTACCTTTAAAAGTTGGTGCTGTTTGTTTGTTAAAATAGACTGTTTAATGAAATGAACATAAAACATCAACCTGGCTTCACTTGATGTGTTTTTGCTTCAGTCCCTGTTACTATTGCCATGTAAACCTAGTCTACTGCAGCAGGTGTTAACTTGGGAGTTTCAGTGCAAAATATACAAAGATGAAAAAGTAGAAATTAGATTAAAATGCGTTAGAGTGTTTTATTATGGATGAGACACTGAAAGGAGACAGATTTTTATGTATGAAGAAAAAAGAAGAAAGAGGAAAAGTCTAAAAATCTATGTAACCTTCTAACTTGCCTTGTTTGAATTGTTGCAGCTTTAACAGCATAATGTCTCCATAACTGCTTCTATAAATGTCTTGAAACTGGTAAGCGCTAACCAAATGTATGTGAAGACTTAGAAAGTATTTCAAGCTTTTTGGCCACAGAAGCTCGTATATTCCTGCAGTGGCTTGTGGCAAAAGATCTTTTTTGTTTTACCATGTACAATAATTGTTTGTTCATCCATTTAATGTAAAAGCTTACAGTTTACTTTCTTGCTTGCATTAGCCTGTTTGTCTTGACCCAACTGGCTTGCAAAAATAAGATGACAAAAATAGCTTAATTGAGGAACTGCACTACTTTTCTTTTGGAAGCCAGTGGGATCATTGTGCTCATGCTACTGTCTCTGTTAAAAAAGCTTTAATGGAAATTTGTGAAAGTATTACAAAAGTGAAAACATACATGATTCTACTTTGCAGAATAATCAAAAAATCAGTTTATATAGCTTTAATTTTTTACCTTATGAAAATTCACAGGATTTCAATCTGCATTGTGTGGGACATAAATTCTGTGCTATGTACACTTTGCATCTTAGATGTTCTTTCATGATCTAATGTAAAGTAGAATCTGCGAAAGTTGCCGTATGGGGATGGGGGTAGTTACCTGTGCTTTAAACATTAAAGATGTCTGTAGTCATCAGCACCAAGTACTGACACTTATTTTTAATTGAACAATTTTAGGTGCATTTATTTGAAAATAAATCAGCCTTCAAATCTAATGTTCAGATTATCCTATACTACTTCATTTATTTGATTTGAAGAGTCAGTGTGTGAATACATTACTCTAAAGTTTCTTTTCAGTGCTATTTTTAACTTTTATTTCTATAGACAACCAAATATAACTTGTTTCTATTCAGCCACATTTTGGATCCTTATGTAGAATATATAAGCAGGAGATACAAATCTGCTTGCAATAAATATAAACATTCAAGACTGGTTTAAGTTTGCTCACAAGTAATTACAGTAATTCTAGTATGAATATGAGATGGTTTCATATTAGTCTGTAATAAAATGTAAGTATATAACTAAACAGAATGAGTGTTTGATTCTGTTATTGAATATGTTTGTAGTCACGCTTATTTCTCATACTGGAGGTGGTCCAGTGGAGCACCACAAAAATTATTAAGGGGACTTGGAGCATCTCTCTTATGACAGACTGCTGGAGCTGGGCCTGTTTAGTCTAGAGAAGAGAAGAGTGAGAGGGGATCTCATCAATACACAGAAATACCTCAGAGGTGGGTGTATAGAGGATGGTGCCAGACTCCTTTCAGCAGTGCCCAGCAAAAGGACAAGGAGCAGTGACCATAAACTAAAACACAAGAAGTTTCACCTCAACATGAGGAAGAAGTTCTTTACATTCAGAGCGGCAGAGCACTGAACAGGCTGCCCAGCAAGATCATGGAGTCTCCCTCTCTGAAGACATTCAAAACCCACCTGGACACATTCCTGTGTCACCTGCTCTAGGTGACCCTGGGTGATTTCAGAGGTCCCTTCCAACCGTACCAGTTCTGTAATTCTGCAATTTTCAGAGTGTGTATAGTCAGCTAAAAAAGCAAGCTAACAAAAGGAAATTCAAAGAAGGGCTGGAACATGAGCTGGGGGGTGGGGGGTTGTTCCAAAACTAATAGAAATTGGTACCAGTCCAGGAGAGCTTTGTTCCTCCAGCACAAATTGAGTAAGTGCTAAGGTTCTTTTCAAAGTAAACTCAAAAGCTACACATGAGAAGATCTGCTACATTTCCTTACAGTTCTGCTGTGTGAGGTACCCAGAGCTATTTCTCTTTTCTTTTGCAATGTTGTCAATTTAAAGAAACTAAAGTAAAAAACAATGTGCTCTGACATCTGAGTTGGTGGCAGTGTTCATAGATTCTTACAGAAGAGGCTGGGTGCACAGAAAGATCATGAATTTATTTCATTTGGTGATACAATATTACAGAACTTGCTGCAGTTTCAAAACCATTAAAGGTTCCATAGTATGTTGGCTCTGTCAGTGTGAAGGTATCCCAGACAGCCTCCACAAAGCGGTTCAGGGTGTCAGGTTTGGTCCCTCCCTCTGCTGCTCTGAGGATACGTAGAATGCTTAGGCCTTTACTTCTGTATTGATTTTGCACTTCCCATAATAAAGGTTTCAGAGGAATGGGTTTGTATTTAAATGAAAATTTTATCTAAACAATACAAGAATGCTGTACCTATCTCCCTTTCGTACAGAAGAAATTTTGTGTTTCTACTGAATGAACTTCTAGAGAAGGTAGTTTGAAGGGGATATGTAAATATGGAAGATGTTTTTCCCTTTATTCATGCAAAGAAGAAAAAAAGAAGCGTGAATTGTAATTAGGTATTACATTGAAACTGTTTTTGAAAAAAATAATGTGATGATGTATCTGGATTTCAGGAAGAACACAGTACCAATGCAGACACGTTACGACACAACTTTTAATTTTGCACATAAAAATATATTTACTTATTTAAAGGAAAAAAGGATAGAAAATAATTTAAGTCCTGAACAGTATTCTAAATCAAATATATGTGTTTTCCATTATCTCTTAAGTTATGCTCTTCTAGTAAGTTACATTATAGAGTTAATTGAAAACTATTTTTGGTGTTCTACAGTGAGGCTACACATTTTTCTGCAATATATGCAACAGTGCTCTATAAAATCCATCCTGAAGGTTATCTTGATATGGAGTGAGGTAGGTTGGAGACAGACTGAAGTTCCTTGGTTTTGTTTTTGGAATATTCCGATTTCCTCAGGTGATACTCTACAGGAATTTAGAAGCAGTATTTGACTATTCTATTAAAGCTTTGTTCTTGTGTGTTTCCACTGCACATACAGGTGTATTAATTTTCATTTTATTCAAATGCCTAAGCAAAACCCATGCCCATTCAAAGGCTTCATTTACACTAGGAAATGATAAGATAGGGATAAAACCAAGTATATCCATTAACTTCCTTCATTATACAGATCAGTTTATCAGGTGCCTAATGTACCCATCTAGGTTTAAAAATTTTTTAAAAGAAAATTGCACTGCGAGCTTTCTTTTTTAACTGACAAGTCTGCACTAAATTAATAATATTGAGTCTTAATCATTTAAGTGTTTGTTTTCCATTTAAAGGTGACAAATAGTATCCAGTTTTAAACCACCAAAAGGCTTGTTGCTTCCCATTATTCATTTCAGTTAAGAAATCTCATGGTGCATTATGCTTTTAAAATATATAGGATGCAGTGTCCTACTAGGTTCAGAGGCTTCCTATTTCAGGGAGAACTGTTGAGTCTCTCCTTATTTAATGTGGGAAAAACTGATGTGTTTTTCTTCCTTACAAGGAAAGCAATGTAAATTTTTTTTTCAAAAAGTACATCAACAACTTACCTTGAGATTTCAGATATCTTTTGTAAAGATACTTCATGCTGAAATGCTAACTAAATTTGAAAGCTCTGAATCTTGCAATCTAATAAACACTGGGTTCTAGAAGACAAGGAAAACAAATCCTGGTCCAAGGATCAAACCATCACGTGGTATGCTGACTTCTATTTCAGAAAATACTTCCAACCAAGTAGCCAGCCTAGAAGAACATTTTTCTAGGAAGTACTGAACAGGTTGCTCCTAGGATGAATGAAATTGCACAGCCAGAGAACATTGTTAATTAAGTTGAAATCTAATTGTTTATTCCCAGCTATGAAGAGGTAGTGTGTGTAATTTTATTCTGACTAAATTATAGCCCAGAAAGAAATACCTCTCCTCCTGAGGGGTTTCAGGCACAAGACCACAAAGCGTAACACTGATGCAGTGATACAGTTCAGTAACAGCTGGGATTCACTTGGCTTTTAAGTGGCTTTTCTTAGAAAGTCCAAATTATGTATTAGTTTAGCACAAAAGCCATGTTTGTGCATCATTGTGCTGAAAGGAACCGGTCCAGATGGAAAAAAGCTGAAGATCCTTCCACTGTAGATTGTACTGGAACATGAGTCAGGCTTCTCTCTGTCTTCTCAGATATGGCCCACAGTAGATGATTTGGAATCCAACTTTCTTGAATTGTCCATCTAGAGTTTAACTAGGGTTTCAAACTTTAATGCCTGCTCAACTCTTATTCTTGCTATAGCTAGAAAATGGGATATGTATGTTTACATTTCCCCTTACTTACCTCTTACCTGACATGCTGGGGTACCTCCCTTTCCCCTAGAAGTCTGTTTAACATACCATACTTAATTCTGAAAGGAAAAAAAGCCATTTATATGTTTGAGCAGTGATCTCTCTCGTGCTCTCTCAAAGGGACATTCAGCAGGCTAACCAGCAGATCTGAAGCAACATGGTCACCAGCACAATGGTTACTTGTCTTGGTTGCTTTTACACAAAAAGTACTTGAACACATGCACATAAACACCACGAACTCTGTGTGTCCCCATCTCACATGGGAGATAATCGCTCGTCTTCATCCTGCTTTTCCCAGGCCTTTTTCTCAGCAAATTAACTCTCAAAGTAAGCTCAGTCATCCTTTTCTTTACTGAAATTGGGTATGTTCGGGAGATTAACCTTCTCCCTATTGAGTCCATTCATGCAAATTGTTCCGAAAGGATACATGGTCTCATGCAACGTACTAAATTTTTTTTCCTCATGAAAATTTTTAATTTGAAGGTATTGGGAAAAGAAAGGAATTTTTAACCCACTTAATTTATTGCAAGCTACCTGTGTCCTAGAATTTTGTCTTAACAAGAGAAAAGGTCTGTTTTCATACATACCCAAAGCTTTTAAGCTAACATAGAAAGGGAGTGGCTATTTAAATTGTAGCACCACTGCCACCAAGGAAATTCTTGTCCATATCCAAAAGATAAATTTCACTCTGATTTCCTACTGATCCAGTTCTGCATCAGTCATGATTATGTCATTCAGTTAACTTTGGGAAATACACCATTATCCTGAGTCCATGAGTATTTCCATATCGTATCTGAATAATATTCATGCACTCAACTTTGGCATCTTATATATCCAGATGTAGTTCATGAGAACCATCTGTCAACCTTTATTTCCAAATGTGTATGAACAGTGAAATACAGAAAGTTGAGATACTATCTTAATTTCACTGGCAACTAATCTTCTCATTCAAGAAGGCTCCTTCCACCCTGACTCATTTTTTAAGAGCTGTTGCTAGAAGCTACTTGTGTTTTCCATAAGGTTAATTGCCAACCACACTATTAACTTTTTAACTGTTTCAGTCTACAAAGATTTACATCCCCCTTACATTTCACAGAGATGCACAGTTACCAATCCTGATATAATTAATTTTCTATCCAGGTATTGAACCAAGACACTATGTTTGGAATTCTACTCGTTTAGGGAGGAAAGTGGATGTTGTGCAAAAAGCCAAGACTGCTGCTGCCAGGCACTATAAATCCCACGATACTCTTGTCACTGATGTGTTTTCTCATCTATATGTGGACACTGCAAGTGTTATATGAAAGTATGTCGGCTTGGAAGTTAGGAAAGTTAATTAGAGTGGCATAAAACTAAATTTCACTGTTGCACAGTAGAGTTGAGGCATCCTCTCATGTGGATTGACCTGTAAATCTGATGAATATCCATCTGAACATTTGCCTGCACCTCACCTTTTACATTAGTGTTCACAGACATTTCATCTTACTGCCATGTTACTCTTCTAATAGTGTTCATGGGTTGCAAATCCATTTCTTCTCTACCACCATGTCAGATGTACTCAAAACTAACATGCTCTACTAATATTTTAAAAGGAAGTCCATGGTTTTTGTTCAGTCCCAAACAATTTCTTTTCTTTACTATGAATCTTCACTGTGTTGTTTCAGTTGTTTCATGGTGCACAGCTCAAAACTCTGACCTAGATTGTGTTTCCCACAGAACAAGACAGCAGCACCTAAGACTTTGAAATCTCTGCCTCACATACTGCAGACTTAAGCACACTATGTTTCTAGTCCCAGGAACTTTTCCAATCCCCTCTCCCTCTGCTGCCTCTTCTCTGCACAAGCGGAATTAAGCGGGAGTTGTGTATTTGAACAACTCAACATCAAAATCTAATCCAAGAAGTCAAATGTGAGGTTCAGGCACTTACAGCTGTTTGTGTTCAGTGCAGGTGTCTAACCTCCCATTATAGCCAGCAGGAGATTTCCTGTTGGGTAGTCACTGAAAATAAAAACAAATAGTACCTGCAACATATTTTTAATCATGACATTCAGCCCAAGTTCCTTAGAATGTATTGTTTGTGTATGTTTGTATTTACTGTCTAATTTACTGAACATAAGCACAGTGAACTCACTTATTTCGTTTTTTTTTCTTTTTAAGCTCTTGGGGAAGCTAAGGGAAAAAGCAACCAGGAGGGAGAGAAAACATACATGCCAAAGAATGTTCTGCATTCATGACAAAGAAAAAAACCCATAGAATATTCTTGGTGCCTTCTGTCACTATGACAACAAAGACTCAGAGACACAAAATTTGAAATATGACTAGCAAAGGTAGAATTTGGGGCTCTTGCACAAGCCATTAGCAGGGTGGCCTTATGGCTTCGTCCTCCCACATGCTTTTCGTTGCTTGTGGCCATGTCCCCAGTACACATATTAGGACTAATTTATTTAGCTGACAAGGTCTGGACCTTGCAGCCTGAAGTTCTAGAGTTTTGTAGGACCAAAGCATCTTCATAAGCCCAAATCTCTAGCCAGGCAATCTTCCTCTTTCCATTTAGACGCTTGGGGCTACAGGCAGATCTCCCAGTCCTCCCCATACCTTTAACAGCTGTGGGACCGCTAACAAGAGACCTCATCTGACCTGTTACCCTGAAAGGAAGGAAGGGAGGAGAGGAAAGAGGATCACATGCTCCACATGTCAGATATGTTTTACAGGCACCAGGAGTGGTGGAAGAGTCTGATTCTGTGCCAACCACCCAGGTAAACAACAGGACAGATTTTCCATGGCCACTTCCAGCATGAATATTTGTTAAATCAAAATATGGGAAGATGCTTGCCCTGTAGATTTCCCTGTACCTGCAGGAAACCACCTTCTGTCTTGTGACATTTAAAATTGCATTGCTCTTCCAGGCCCTTTCTCGAAGCTCTGCTGTGCAGGGTAGCTATGGCACATCAGCTGCACAAACTGCCTGCTTTTTGCTGCTAATGCTTTCCACAGTGTTGGTTCAATTAGAATGGAAAAGTACAGAAAAATCCTTTCCAGATTTCATAAGATCAGAAGAGTTTTTTAATCTGCCCTTTTAAAGCCATGTAAATGAGAGGTTTTCTCCACATTAGCTTTAGTTTCCCTTGGTCCCCGCTCTTGTTGCTATGGGTTTCCTAGTACCTTCCAGTAGGAAGGTCCCACCAAAGGATTCTCCTTTTATCACCTGATTCCCTGGAGATAATGTTTGTCCTGGTTTATTAATTCCTCATATATCTTGCAAGACTGGAGTGTATCTTCACTTTTGTTCCAGTGACTGGTTCAGAGAATCATGGCAGTAAATGGTAGGAGATTTATAATGGATGGCTTAATCTCCAGAATCCTGTGTGTCTTCACACAAGGAGTGACAAGAAGTCTCTCATTGGACCATCTGGTTTTTAAATCCCAAGCCCGAACACTGTTTTTTGATTAAACTGAGTTCAGGGACGTCATCAAAGAGCAGTTGGTGTGCAAAGCTTTTTCCTTGTAGCTGATTAGCTTTCTTCTTATTCACTGCACATATTTGAGTGTCTTGTCCATTCGATTCCTGCCCAAGCCAGTTCCTTTCCCATTTGTTATGGCAATTGTCCTGTGTTTCATCAAGAACTCTGGTGGACACAAAAGAAGTAGCCAGCCATAATAAGCTGAATCTTCCACTGCACCCTTTGGATAAAATAGAACTTACTATAGGCTAAGAGGACTACCATGGCCTCTGCTGGTATTGCTAGCACATTCAGCTTTAATTTTCAGCCCTAGAGTAACCCTGAAATCAAGAGTCTTTCTAATATTTATGGAGAGACTGGTGTTATTTTTACTGAGTTTTGGGATTTGTATTAAAGTAAATATTTCATACCAGAGAAAGAATTTCTGGAGATACTTTACACCATCAGAAAGCAGAGTATGATTGCAATAGTATTCCCTGAACCTATGAGTCATGTTTGTTAATGTTCATGGTGTACTAAGAAGACAGGCTAGATTTTCTAGTAACATATTTTGCTCACATCTTGTAAAAACATGGATTTGTGCAGTTTACCACTGGGATTCTCCAAAGTTTTGACTCTTCCTTTTCCCAGTTTATTCACATTTCCACTATATTTGCCACTAATAAATTTTTCAGCCCTGTGTTTTTTTACACATATCTCTATTGCTCAGTTTGGGTTTTTTTAAACTGCCTTAATTTTAATCAGAATTGGTTTACATCATTCACTAACTATTGCTATAATTATAAAGAAAAGACTCATTGTCAATCTATGTAAAAAAACCCCAAAACAATTGAATTTCCTCTTGCCTGTATATAGTCATTACTAGTTTATTCTTGTTATGTTTCAAAAAAATCTCCCTAACCCTGGAGAACTTCTGCAAATAACAGCTTTTAGTCTTAATTTTCTGTGTATTTTTTCTCAGTACATTACTGGGATTTTACAGACAGTTTCTGATTCTGTACAAGTTGTGGTTTAGACCAGCTGCTCAGTAAAGGTCTCAGATTTTTGGTAGACCCAATTCATGTAATCTGTTCCTGAAAGCCAACCTGTTGTCATTTTGTAGCCCCTCCAGACTTCATAACTGGCAGAAACAGGTACAGCTTATACTAAGTAAATTTCATGCTATTAATTAATTTATAGCACTTTCACACTGATAGCACTAGAAATACCATGTACATGTGTGTGAAGGAGGTGCTCCATGGTACAATTTTTGCTGCAGCCGTAATACTTCATCGGTTTACAATTCCTAGGAATCCCACCCTACTCCTGATATTTAGGACAGATATTTTAAGACGATTCAATCTCTTTCCAACCCACTTTTACTTTCAGCTGTTGTAATGTGAAAGCACACGTGCTCTAGTGACTTACTTTCTTTCTTTATTAATTTCTTTAGACCTCCTAACTGCCACTGTCAACTGCCTCCTAACTGTCAACTGTTCTTGACATTTGCTTGAAACTTAACTGCTTCCTGCTGAAATTTGCCCCATCTTCTTAGCATTAGTCAAAACAAAAGTATTATCCACAGAGTATAGCATTCTTTTAAAAGCCAGTGTTGTATTAATGAATGTATTTTATTTTATGTAGAAGAAATAACATTTCTGAGTCTATTAATAATAAAAGTCTATTCATAATACGATCTATTTCTTCCATAAATACTCATACTACTAACCAATGCAACTGTATCTTCCTTTGAGCAAAGATTTCTGCAGAAATCCTGTTCGATCAATAAAATGCTCAGATCTTCAGTGTGACTTCTTACTGCTTGACTCCAGCCACTGCCTAAGGTTCTGGTTTGACACAGAACACAGCAGGGATCACAAAAGTCAAAAACCTCATGTTTCTACTAGCAAAAAAAGCAGGTCAGGAACTGTCCTTTGGCACAGGAACCAGCTGGCACAACATGGCTTTCATACGCACAACTAAACTCTTATCTCCTGAAATAGGTCAGTTGCACGCAGACAGTCTGCTGGGAATGGCCCGGCACACGCCGACCCTTGAGCTGTGCCTCAGGGACTGCTGTTTGCTAGGACAGAACCACACTGGGGACACCACCACCCAGGGGACAGTACAGAGGATGACCAGTGCTGTGCTCTAATCCTGAACCTAGCCCCATTTAGTTTACTGCTCTAGGGGTAGCTATAGCGACAGAGATCAAAAAATGTCTGCAACACAAAACAGAACTGAAATCTAAATTCTATGTTCGATTGCTGCCTCCCTTGTGCTTCAGAAACTTCTTTCAAAGCTATTTTTGACGGTATCTCCAAATTAAGGCGTCCTCTCTGCTCTTTCATGTCATCATTAATTGGCCCTTTTCCCTGGACAACCAACACTGAAAATGTTCTTGTGAGGTACTGAAAAAAATGAAAAAGGAGTGATCTGAATCTGCACTTTCTCTCTGCAGTCCCCTGTTTCGCAGTGAAGTGTCACAGGGTCACTCTTTCTCATGACGTACTGGAGCACGGGACAGCTCATGGAGAACAGACCACGGCTGCTGCTAAGGTGACTTGGTTACCTACTTGCATCTCAGGTTCTGTTTGATCTACATTTTGGGTTAAGCTGCCCTAAGAAGCTGCCAAATACCAAAACCTTGTTTCTGTAAGCCATTTCTTGACACTACCCTGGTTCACTGGGCTTTTAGAAAGAGCATTTCAGGTTATTAAGGAGACAAGTGTACACAGCATATCTCTGTTGTCTGAGGTATTTCTAAAAATCAGAAGCCTCTTGCTCAAGAAATAGGAAGTACATGAAATATGCGGTAGCCCCCGCTTTGTCTTCAGTTCTGGAATATTTTTCCCAGAAAATATAGCACGTGAAACTTGCAGTTGCGTTATCATGAACATAAAGCACCACTGTTGCAGCAAGGGTGTAGAGAGTAGCATTGAAGACTGCTGATCACTTGAGAGGAGAAGGGATTGGGAAAGCCTGTGGTCAGTCAGGGATACACCTCAGGTGCTTCCCATGAAACGCACAACTCCTCTGCAGCTCCCGTTTCTCACGTTTATACATGCAGCGCACAGAAGCACGTGCTGTGCATTGTTTTGCTTAAAGGCAAATGTTTTAATGTTTGGGGATACCTGAATAAAAAAACAAATACCTGTTGTTGGTTGGCTTGTTGCTTTTTATTTCTCTTTCTATAATGGGAAAACAAATCCACTTCCAGCTGTTCAATTGCCTGATCAAGATGTAAACACAGAAAGTGCTGTTACCTTCATATACACATTCCAATAAAAGCAAAAGAAAACGCTGGGAGCCAAACACTGAAACACCAGGAAATGTCATAACTGAGGCTGCAAAACTTCACGTGGCGCACGGTGCACCTCTCTGCTATTACAGAACCATGGAATTGTTTAGGTTGGAAAAGACCTCCAAGATCATCAAATCCAACCGCTGACACTGCACTGCTACTAAACCATGTCCTTAAGTGCCACAGTTCCCCAAAAGATGAGGCGATACTCCTACAGGTAGCAACGGCCTTCCTGGAAATAACCCCTTTTCACTGAAGAAGGCACGCAAAGACCCTCTCTCCAACAACCCCTCCCTACCCGGGGAGCACCTGCCCTTTGTAGCCCGCGGCGAGGAGGCGGCGGTGCTTTCCCAGCCCTTACAGGTGCTCGAGGCGAGCGCGGCCGGCGCGCCCGGGGTGGGGACTAGCGCTCCGCTCCCTTCCCTCGCCCTAGCACACAAAGGGCCGGCG